>OX382265.1:29921752-30254123 GCA_947507595.1 Pyralis farinalis | reverse complement strand
AAACTGAGAAGAGATTAATATTATTGGTCTTTAGTAGGTATTATTTGTCTATAGTCTAACTGAATGTCAAAAATAATTATGATAATGTCATGGTCATAGTTTGTCTAATAGATATTTGTGCTTTATATGTTAGTTATACGTCATATTATTCTTTGTTAGTTAAACGACGCAGCAAGCAGAGTTCGATCGTTCGACGGTTTGCGATTTTGTATTTCCGAATATAACGGTCAAGGACATTTAGCAAAAGAGTGAATAGAGATTTCGGGAGCGTCCACCATAGACACACATATGGATCAAAATGGTGATGTGTTGAAAAACGGCCAAATCAAAAGCACAATGCATAAAGAGATTGATGAGTGCGGAAGAAGCGAGAGGGGTACGTATCGGTGCACCTGGCGTTCAATAGTCTCTACCTACCCCAATGGAAAGTGGCGTGATGATACGTATGTATGTATGAAAGAGTTTTTACAAAAAACATCGTTTACACAGAAGTTTTGAATCATTGATTAAATGTTAGTATTAAATATGTATATCAATTTCAATAGACAACAATTTATTTAACGCTTGGTTTTTTGTTTCAATAAAAATATATAAAAAAGGCATTCTTTATTTCAGTGTTCATTTTTCGGATTTTTTTAAAATTAAATGTTATATAATTTGTTTGAAAAAGATAGGCAAATTAACTGCATAGCCTTGCCGAAATATGTGATTATAGATAGAGATAGTTTTTGACAACAGAATCATAATAAAGTTCAAACTTGAAAATTAAATAAGTTATGGTCGAATTACGACCAATGGGCGACCACTAGTATATATCTACTAATGTCCGGAGTACAGATAATAGTATTTATTTATTTATTTTCATTCTGACATATATACTTAGACATACGCAGTGATAGCCCAGTGGATAAGAAACCGGTTATTTAACTAACTGGTCCCCGGTTCGATCCTGGCGCGGGGTTTGAATTCGAACACTGAGCCACATATCACATGCTCGGCGGCGATGGAAAGACGCGTGACCTTACCTAAGAAAGATCTGGTTTTGTCGAAGTTGTGGAGGTCTGACGGCAGTCGCTCCATGTAAAATCACTGTCTTCGCCAAATCCTTAGACTTAGGTAGCAGACCCCGCCAATCTTTAAGGATTAGGAAACGGGATAACGCAAAATGAAGAAGATATATCTTAGACATATAGGTATGTTGCAAAAGTGTATTGACAGACAAACGGATAAACTACAAGGACAAAACAGATACGGAAGTCTAATTGTAATCTTATTTAGATGGGTAGCTAAGGGCTTAATTTTTTTTTTCTCATGTCATATGAACTTACCTTGACAGACAAACTTGAATAGACTAAACAAATATTCGTTACAGATTTCGAGGAAACAAAAGCGTCCATAATTTTAATTATATTAGGTCAATGTGACACAGTTTGGACCATGAGCTGCCATGACTTCAGCTAAACAAATATACACTTAACGTTAAACTCCGACAGACTCCCTATTAACGATCGCTTTACAAAGAGACAACAATGAAATTTTTATTGTTTAGGTAAAATGATCGTCAAATACCTCAATTATTACATATAGATATAGATAATTTTCTTTAAATCAACGGGATTTATAATCATACAATTGAACTGGATTTAAAATGTAGAAAAAAAAATACTCTGATAGATAGGCATCGGTGGCTAGCGGGTAATTGTTAATATGAATATTATTTTAATTCTATAGAAATAATTTAAGTCTTATTTACCTTCAAAAACAAATAAATGGGAAAATATCAAAGTTGTCTATTTTAAATGTTTCAGGTACAGGTTCAGGTTAAACTAATTAGAATTTGTAATTTAATGTATGTAGGTACACTTATGCCAAATACTGCATTTAAATAACAAATAGTTAAAAAAATCCCGATTCACAATATAGTATGTAAGTAGCAAAACATACACTGTTGTTCGTTTCTTGCTGCAATGTGAGATATAAAAAAGCATCACTAAACCCGAACAGATCAAGTACCTTAATGAATATTTTCAGAAATAACCCTATCTTACGTTTTATTTAGTGAAAAACTATTACCAATATGCATGTGCAGTAAGAGAAATTATTTCTATATACGAAAACAGCTATACTACTAGCTAGCATGTTGGCCAATTTTAAACCTCTACACTACGGAGAAAAGTTAGTAAGAGTTCAGAAAGTGATGCATAAATTCAAACTATTATAACAGTACGACGCTAACTATATTGCCCACATAAATTATTCGTCGCATTATACATAATTCCTTCATTAAACGTAGGTATTAGGCATTAGACGAAACACTGCAAGGTGATTCATGTTAATGTCGACACATATTGAGTGGGCTTAGTTTCAATAAAAAATAAATAATTTATAAACAACGTATTTTTTTCGGTGTTGCTGGGTCAAGTAAGATGTTTTGGAGATTCGGAACATTATCCGATCGTCCTTCACGGCCGTTCAAAAGTTTTGTTTTGTTTACTACGCGTGACGCATTGCGCTAGCTAAATTGGCGGTCGTACGTGCACCATGTGCTGTACTATGACATTATAAACAGTGCGGAAACACCGGCATAACCGAGATCTGAGAAACACAAATCATTATTCGATCACCTCGAGACAAAAACGACTTAACGCATGTTATCACATTTATGAATTGTACGTAATTCACAGTCCATTGTATCGTTATTTATCGCGAGTACGATGCGCGCGACGCGTCACTCACTCGCGGCAGACGTGGGAGCACTAACTTAGTGAAATAAATAAGCAAAGCAAAGTGAGTGGGAACGAGAGGGCAGTAAAGATGAGGCGCAGCTCGAGCCGACCGCACGACCGCGTGGCAGATTGGGCGGGCTGCAGGCACGCGACCCAAAATGTTGAAAAGAATCGGTCTTTCCGCTAAACACGGCCCATCACGATCCCATTCTATCCGTATAGTAAACAAGGGCTCGACTCTACACATGGCTATCATTCACGACTTTACACCCGTATAAACGACCCAAGTGCTCGTTATATTATTCTATTAGCTTACTTGACGCACACAATGCATTCGCGGTAGATCCGTACGCTATGTAAGATAGTCGCACAGTAAAATAATAATGTCGGCGAAGAATTTTTATAAAAAAATGCAGTAATATTTATTTGGTTGGTTGTACTGATTGTATTTGGCTGGTTTTGATACCATTAAATAGATGACATGTCAAAAGCTTGTCTGTTTATCTTGATCTGGGTGTTTTAAGAGAGGTAGGGCGCATTAAGGCGGCCCATCGGAAGGGACGTGCCTCCACGTCACAGAAAATCGCAGCCAAATAACAACTCTCTGGAGAGTTGTTTCCTACGTGTGAGTGATATCTATATTAATAAAAATAGAGTTTCTGACTGATTCGATAACTCATCAACGCCGAGGCCAAGCCCTTGAACCCAGAAATCTCAAATTTTGCATAGAGGTTACTTTTGTAATGTTAACGAGAGATAAGAAAGGATTCAACCTCTAAGGGGATGAAAAGGGGATAGACAGTTCGTGTGGAGAAGAAATATTTTTTCAAGTTAGTGACTTGAAACTTTGTACAGATACTCTCTATTAGAATCCAAAAAAGTGATTTAATCGTTTTTAAAACTTCCACCCCTTAAAGGGTGTAATGGGGGTCGAAAGCTTTTCTTGAACTAAGAGTTGAATTGTTAAGAAATTGTTTTTTTTTAACGTGAGCTGCTTTTGAGTTTGTAAATATACTCTCAATCAAAACGTAAAAAAGTAATTTTGAACGCTTTTTAAAATACCACCTTTAGGAGGCTGAAAAGAAGTTGACAGTTTATATGGAGCAGAAATATTTTTTGAAGTTAGTGACTTGAAACTTTGTCCAGATACTCTCTATTATAATTCAAATAAAGCGAAATCACCGATTTAAAAAAATTCCACCCCTTAAAGGGTGTAATAGGGGCCAAAAATATTTCTTGAATTAAAAGTGGAACCATTAAGAAATTGATTATTTCTAAAGTGAGCTACTTTACACTTTGTAAATATACTCTCAAGCAAGACGTCAAAAAAGTATCTTCAGCGTTTTTTAAAATGCCACCTTTAGGGGGCTGAAAAGGGGGCTAACAGTTTATATGGAGGAGAAATATTTTTTTAAGTGAGTGACTTGTGACTTTGTACAGATACTCTCTATTATAATTCAAATAAAGTAATTTCACCGTTTTCAAAAAATATGGTGATGAAAAGTGGATTACCTACCGTAAGAACGTGAGAAAAAGATTATGGTCAAAGGGTAGTCAAGTTCCACAGACTATACCGAAACCCGAAATAATAATGATGTCTGTATGTATATCTTCACGCCAGGTCCCTTGCGGGGTAGGCAGAGAGAACTAAGTGCCATAAGACGCGGTCCTTACACACCTCACTCGCTTCTTTAACATTCATAGCTCTTTTCATGCAGGTTCGCCGGTTCCCAGGGCTCATCACCTTCTGATAAAACACGACTAATTTGGTCATGGTAGGTTAGTCTTGGTCTTCTTCGTCTCCTACATCCTTCCACTTTCGCATTATATATCTGTTTCGTCATTCTTTCATCCTGCATTCTTTCTACATATCCGAATCAACGGAGCATGCCTTTTCTTATCTTAACACCGTCACTCTCTTTCGGACCAACTCTCTTCCTTACGTAATAATTACGAACGCGGTCAGCAAGCATTATGCCACAAATATTGCGCAATACTCGCATCTCAACAGCATTTATTCTACTTTCATGCTCTCTCTGCCATACCCAGCTTTCATTTTCGTAAGTTAGCGTTGGGATTAGCAGCGCGTTGTGTAGAGTGAGCTGTGCTTTCTGGCTTAGATTTCGACTGCCTAAAAGTTTATCCAATGCTACATTCACGCTGTTCCTCCCACTCACTGGGCTCTCCACACCAGCGGTGTACCTTCCATCACTGCTTCCAAGATGTACAATCTCATCCACTTGGTCCAACACTACATCATCGACCGTAATCTTAGTGTTCGTTCTGGGTGTCTCTCTTTTAAATACCATTATCTTGGTTTTCTTCGCATTCAATTGTAAGCCTTCATACAATCATCTTTCGTTGTTGTATGTATGTATGTATATCTTCACGCCAAGTCCCTTGCGGGGTAGGCAGAGAGAATCGAGCGCCATAAGACGCGGTCCTTACATACTTCACTCGCTTCTTCTGTGACATTCATAGTTCTTTTCATGCACGCTCGCCGGTTCCTGGGGCTCCTGACATCACCTTCTAATAAAACACGACCAATTTGGTCATGGTAGGTTAGTCCCGGTCTTTCTCGGCTCCTACATCCTTCCACTTTTGCATTGTATATCTGTTTCGTGATTCTTTTGTCCCGCATTCTTTCTACATGTCCGAACCAACGGAGCATGCCCTTTCTTATCTTAACACCGACACTCTCTCTCAGACCAACTCTTTCTCTCACGTCTTCATTACGAGCGCGGTCAGCAAGCGTTATGTCACAAATTTTGCGCAATGCTCTCATCTCGACCGCATTTATTTTACTTTCATGCTCTCTCTGACATACCCAGCTCTGACTTCCATAAGTTAGCGTTGGGATTAGCACCGCGTTATGTACAGCGAGCTGTGCCTTCTGGCTTAGATTTCGGCTGCCTAGAAGTTTACCCAACGCTCCATTCACCCTATTCCCGGCACTCACTCGTCTATCCACGTCAGCGGTGTACCTTCCATTGCTGCTAAAAGCACTTCCAAGATATACAATCTCATTCACTTGCTCCAACACTACACCATCAACCATAATCCTAATGTTCGTTGTTGTAACTAGTGTTACAGTTCAGATGGTGATTCTGCTATTAATACGACCCTATCAAATTCTTTCTCACAGATACACAGTTCAGTGGTAGCAATGTTTGGTGGGCCTGTCTAAATTATGCAATGTAGCCTGTAAGATCAGTGCTAGCCCAGTGGATAAATAACCAGCCTATTTACCGACAATCCCTGATTAGAATCCTGACCTACGTGTTTTCGGATTTATGTACATGTTTATAATAATCCTTTGCTCGGCGATGAAGGAAAGCGTTGTGAGGAAACCCACACAATTATACTTCGAATTATATTTCGAAAGTCATGAGGTCTTACCTAAGAAATTCCTCACCTAAGAAACTTAAGAAACCTCTCGGGATTGTGGAGGTGTGATGGAAGTCGTTTCATGTCAAAATCAGTATCACTGTCCAATCCTTAGGCATAGGGAGCAGAGCCCGCCAATCCTAATGGATTAAGAAACGGAACAACGCTAGGATGAAGACGGTATGATGTATACTCAGTCGTTCTAAATCTGTTAGAGCAGTAGAGCAAAGCCGTACCTTGCTTTTAACAGAAATCCCATTTTTTATTGTTAATTCAACAAATTGTGTTAAAAATATTCCATGGATCAGTTGAATATAAACTTCATGTAAACATTCTAGAAGCAAATAAACACCAAAGCAACTAGAGAGATTATTTACTCGAGCCAGGCGTGCTCTAAGTAGGTGCTTGCAAATATACACATAATCAGTAACTTTAGATTTTCCATTTCTGAGGGGATGAAATAGAAACGAAAAGTTCTGCTTGTGAACAGTCTAGCTTGTGGTGTCGCTGTGTGTATATTTCGGTAAAAAAGAGGAAGTACGAGGATGTAAAAGGAATAGAGGAGGAATTTGTAGGATGAAGGAAAATCGTCGAAGCTAGAGCTTATAGAGTAGTGTGACAAAGTAAAAATAATAACGTAAGACGAAAGAGGGAAATGGAAACGTGAAATTTAAAACTTCGTAGATTATTTTATGACACCAACTTTTACAATCGCTGTGAAATGAAGCTAAAATATTATGCAGTATGGGCAAACCAGTGACTTATACAATAAATAAAAAGATGATGTGGTATTTCCGCAGTGCAATGCAGTGCCAGGAAAAGAAGAATAAAAAAACAAGCTCATAGTATTGTCTTAGGTTTTCGCGATTGTTACACATTGAAATTAAACTATTTTAAACGGAAGTATCGCGTGTTTTATTTATTTTGTTGAAACCTGACGTTTCGAACGCTTTGCAGCGTCCGTGGTCGCAGGAAAGACTAAGGTGGTATTTGTCTTACATTAGTTATTCAATTATTACATCTACCGACATGGATGGATTAATTATATATGTTCCGATTCACACAAAAATCGCTCACAGTGTCCGAACATTTTTTAGTAGATCTTTGGATTTGTGACTTGATTATTTTTAGGACTGGATCCCAAGCAGGTGGTACTTGCCAACCATCTTCTCTATTGAAATTGGGGTGTTTTCTTATTTCAATAGCCTCGCGCAACATTCTCGGCATGTAGCGATTTTCCTTGGCGAGGATTTGTGGTTTATCGAACCGGATGTAATGGTTTGGTTGGTCCAGTGTATGTTCACATACTGCAGAGTTTTTATCGCGCCTATTCTTCATGTCAGCAATGTGTTCTTTCACACGAGTACCTACGCTTCTCTTTGTTTGCCCTATGTATGATAAACCACATTCGCAGTCTAATTTGTATACTCCTGCATCTTGTAGGGGAATATTAGACTTGATAGGTCTTAGAAATTGACTGATCTTCTTATGGGGCTTGAAATAAGTTTTAATTGAAGTAAAGTAAGAAACAAGTACTGCGGAGCAATAGTCACACACTCCCACGCATGCGTCACAGAAGCCGCCCGAAGCCACCTACAGTTGAACGTCAACCTGCCATCTTAACATACTTAAAGGGAGTCACAGACAAAATTGGCAACATCTTACGGCGAGCTTCAATTAAAACTTGTTAGAAGTTAGTTCAAAAATAAAACTAGACAAGTATTCTTTTGTATGTCCACAACACAACAACCTCTAGAGAGTTGTTAGAAGTTAGTTAAAAAATAAAAATAGACAAGTATTCTTTTGTATGTCCACAACACAACAACCTCTAGAGAGTTGTTAGAAGTTAGTTAAAAAATAAAAATAGACAAGTATTCTTTTGTATGTACACAACACAACAACCTCTAGAGAGTTGTTAGAAGTTAGTTCAAAAATAAAACTAGACAAGTACTCTTGTGTATGTATTATTTGAACGACGGGGGATGTTCGTGACGTACCCAATCCAAATCTATCATTTGTTAGTCAATTAACGTTCTCAGACATACTCGGCCCACGAGACATAAGAGGGCTGTTCTTGACAATATTAGATAAATAAACGTAACACGTGTGCGACGACGCTTACAAAGACAATAGACATAAATGGGAAGATGGCACTACGGCGGCACCGATTTAATACCTATGTAGAGATGTTTTTATAGCATCGACCCTGAGAAGACCTAACGTGGGAGGCTGTGATTGCCATCGCCTGTCCAATAATTTGACACGTACTTAGTGACACAAGCATACACATATTAAACTTGTTAATTTCTATTACAAACAACGCAATTGAACACAAGAAGCTATTAAGGCTCGCACTTAGCACATATAAAAATATAAACACTGGTTTAAAACAATCATGAGGTGATGTCAGGAGACTTAAGAACTGGCATGAATGAAAAAGTGATTCATGTTAAAGGAGCAAGCGAGGTGTTTAAGAACAGCGGCTTGTGACGTTCGGGGTCTCTCTGCCTACCCCCCAAGGGACTTGGCGTGAAGAGATTGACAGTTTTGTTTTTATACAACGTCGGGTGACGTGCAAGTATACGGCCCAACCGTAGCCTATGAACGTTTGCACATCTGCTGCTATCACAACTCCTTAAGAGCTTACTGGTGACCTCACCCACACGCAGGACATCCCTCCAGGGAGTTGTTATTTGGCTGTGGTTTTCTGTGAGATGAAGGTACCTCCCCGGGAGGCTGCTTTGATGCGCTCCACTTCACTGCGTTGGTACCAAAGTAGCGCTACTACGCACTGCGCCACCGAGTTCGGCAAAGATAAGATTTACATTATTGATAGATACACGTGGAAACATAACATATGATTTCTTTTTTTTTTCTATCTACGTGAATTTTCTTAAAGAGGAGCAATGAAGTTAAGCGGACTCCTAAAATGAAATTCGATTCCTACGATTAAATGTTGAGTAGTATTTCATAAACATACACATTATTTACAAACAAGGTCCAACACTTTTAAATATATAATAAAATGTAGCAGGATTAAGACTATACATGTTTTTTTAATGAAATAGCAGCACAACTTCACTCCAGTTCTTTAATCGAATAATATAACTTCTGTACCACAATGTGTTAAAAATGAATCCTTATAGGATGACTTTATCGTTCTTTTGTCTATCTGTCTATCAAGATAGGAACGCCTGGGGGTATCATGTTGAAATTAATATGAAATACTGTGTCCGCAGTCTGTTTGAAGTTGTAAAGTCAATACTATAAAAAGGTAAGCCTTTTTAAACCTTATATTTTGACACACGGACGACTAGACCAAACAAGTGTTACCCATTGACCTACAATCATGGAAGTTGAAGGTAGATGTCACAGCACAAGAAAAATAAAAGTTGGTTAAAAAAATGGTTAACATAAAATTTATTATTGTAGTTATATCACAAGATTTTTTTTTGCAATTAGAAACTTATAGTTTAAAATTAACCGTGCCTTATTCGAAGAAACCGCGAACATTTATTCAACTACGTAATAAAGTTTCAAAATCTTTTCGTTGGAACAATGTTTTGTGCTTTCATAATCTATGAATATAGGTAACGATTAATTTAGTGAAAGGAGTAGTGATAGCCAAGTGGATAAAGAATCAGCCTATTAACAGATTGATTCCTGGTTCGAATCTTGGTGTGGGCATGTACAAATTACGTTATCAAGCCAAAACTACCCCTAAATTCGTGTTTTAGGATTTATGTAAACATTTTACTTAGAGTTGGTCTGAAAGAGAGTGTCGATGTTAAGATAAGAAAGGGCATGCTCCGTTGGTTCGGACATCTAGAAAGAATACGGGACGAAAGAATGACGAAACAGATATACAATACAAAAGTGAAAGGATGTAGGCTTAGGTTGCAAATCCTGATAATCTTAAAGGATTAATTGGAGGAAGAAGAAATATTTGGAGAAACAATCTGTATAAACTAATATGTAGTCCTGCGATTGAGTGGTGTTGTCAGTAAGCTCCTAAAGTTAGCAGTAGAGGTAGCATCGCGCGAGCGATATTTAATATATAGCAGGATAAGACCTTTTTATAGTTATAGATACATCGTACACGCTCTATAATGGCAATACGAAAGTAAGGTAATTGCCCAACTCGCATTTAGTTGGGCACGCTCTCACGTCGCCGCTATACGTACTTCGCCACAAAGCATAAATCTCTTAAGATATATATTCCTGTCTTTATAACGACAGGTATACCCTATCGCTTGTCTCTTTGATAAAGCAAAGTGTCATAATAAATAACTGTACGTAGATATAGTACTACTTGCGCCATTTTAAAATACAATGATGTTGGTGTATAACGTGTCTACCTTTTGCTGTCGCTGATAGCAGGTGATCACAGGCTACGGTAAATACTTTTAACAGGTTCGACAAGTGCCTTTAAGCCTCCCAACGTTGTAAAAAAATGTGCAGTAATGCGTTTCGGAGACTGTCTTTGAGGGGGAAAAAATTCTTGCAGAATGGAGCGGAACCTCTGTAGCCTCGATTCCCGATATGCATGAAATATATACGCTCAATTATTTATTTATAATTGAGTCAGTATTTAGGCTACATTCTTATTCCGAAAACATTCAGAGTTCCCGTGAAAAACTTGATAAAAGTCTTTACGCAAGCAAAGTCCCGGGTAACATCCAGAGGTAAATACTTTTATGTAGCCGCTTGTAAGAACGTTACTCTTGGAAGGACGCATCAAAGCAGCCCGTCTGAGAAAGTACTTTTACGTCACAGACAACTGTAGCCAAATAGCAACTCCCTGGAGGATTGTACTGATCCTACGAGTGAGTAGTAGAGTAGTAGAGTAAAGATAAAGATAAAAATTCTTTATTTGCCTTTAGACCCTCACGGGCACTTAGACACGTCTTACATTTTCAATATTATATATTATCATTATTATTTTTTAAGTTTTTCTCTTTTTTAATCTACCAGCATTTCAAATGACCATTGGCGAAGAAGAAATGCCGAAAGAAACTTGCCAATATAGGTCTTTTTTTTCCAAATCATCATATACATATTACAATAAATATAATGAGTGTACATATAGTGATATCAAGTGGTACAATTAAAGTTATATTAATTCATGTGCTGAATCATTTCCATACATCTCTGTCAGTTAGATATTCATCGATTCTATAATAACCCTTCTTACATAGAGTATTTTTGATGTGTGTTTTGAACATATAGTCAGGCAAGGACAGAACTGTTTCAGGTAATTTATTATAGAATCGAATACAATTTACCACAAAAGATCTATTAGTCTTAGCAAGTCGATGTACTGGCATACGCAATCTATTCCTGCTCCTAAGATTTTCAGTACATTTTGAAAACGAATTTATATTTTTACGAGCATACATTATGTTCTCATAAATATATTGAGAGGTAACCGTGAGGATATTTATTTCTTTAAATAGTTCTCTAAGTGATTTCCTGGAGCCCATGTTATAAATAGAGCGGATGGCTCTTTTTTGTAATATGAAAATAGTTTCTATATCAGCCGCTCTTCCCCACAACAATATACCATATGACATAATGCTGTGAAAGTAGCTGAAATAGACTAAGCGAGCGGTAGCCACATCCGTCAATTGTCTAATTCTCCTAACGGCATATGCGGCAGATCTGAGCTTACTGGACAGTTTATTTATGTGAGGGCCCCACTGCAATTTTGAGTCTATCGTAATTCCAAGAAATACAGTATCATTAATAAATTCTAGTATATTATTGTCAACGAAAACTTGTGTATTGGAAGACGCCACATTTGGAAGACTCAATTTTATACATTTGGTTTTAGTTGAATTTAATAAAAGATTATTGCATGTGAACCAATTTAGAATGGCAGATAGAACACTATTTACCTTGTCAATATTTTCGCACCGGCGAGCAACATTAAAAATTCTTTACTAATAAGCTTCTAAGGAGTGGCTGTGTTAGAAACTGAGGTGCCATCATGGCGTATTTGTGAGCAATATTTAATGTATTACAAGCGATCATGGGATACGATAACTATCTACTTTACATCAGGTGGGTCGTATGCTTGTATGCTCCCAAAGTTACACAAAAAAATGCTATAGCGATCTAAGTTTTCATGAGCAATCGTTTACATAAGTCCACATTTAAATAAAACCTTGTTTACATAAAAAATAGGCATAAAATGTGTTCAAAAACAACTTTCCTGTTGCGTTCAAATAACTGCTTCATAAGTTGAATAAGTGGGTACCTTGTACCTTCCCGTCTCAAAGGAAACTTTCCGGGAAAAATGTTGAAATAGCAATGTAAATATTTCAATTACGATTCAGGGCGTACACTCACTTACTTCATGTTTCCATATTTCGTGATTTATTTAAAGTGGAAACGACAGCTGGGATCGATCTTCATTTTTTAGAAAATTTGATCGGCAGACATATATACAGTACCTACACAGCCATTCTTAAGATAAGTTTACATTTTGTATTTAGCAAAAGCTCACTGTGATGTTCCGTAATCTCACACAAATAAATAAAATTGAAGTATTGTCTGTGTCCAAAGCACAAACAATATTTACTTAAGAGCATTGTTGTTCTTTTTTACCTTAATGTGTTGCAAGCGTTCATAGGCTACGATAATCGCTTTACATCACATACACCGTATGCTTGTATGTCTCCCAATGTTGTATAAAAAAAATGTAAAATATTTCTCTGTGCTTAACCCGCAAGGGTCTAGGTGTGAAGATGTTAGAGTAGTGGTAAAATAAAAATTAAACGCCCTCCAGTTCAAACTTTTACATATCAGGGAAAACTTTACACATTAAGGAAATGTTATGTAAAATATAATTTGATGTTTTAAATAACTCAGGCATATAGTTTATATTTCAACGGCGAACCAAATCCGGTTCGGATACCGCACGGAAAGCATTCACGATAAATTGAATTGTTGGCATCGTTTCAAATCTAAAGCAATGTAAATCATAAATATTTCATTAGTCAGATAAATCATTTAAATGATTGCTTGTTTTCATTTGCTAAGCTAATATTTATTTTACATTTTATTTAAAATAGTTCTTTCACGAGTCTCTTACTCGTAAATAAATATACGATTAAAACAACTGAAACAAGCTTACCTCCGCCATACTGTTGTTGCTGAGCTAACGCCCTCTGAAATAACAAAAAAAAAGAAAATTGAAATAAATTGAAAGCATAAATTTACAAAGCGTATAAGAAAATAAGATAGAAATAAGTAATTACAACAAAACACTTCTAAATTCATACGTAACTTAATTCATATTGAGCCAATATTATATAATTGTATATTTTAGCGTTACGAACGTAAAAGAAATTTATCAAAGTTACCGCTACGTTTACTCGGTTTTTTACTCTGTGTGAAGATTGGTTTCTCCTTTTTATATAATTTTTTATATATTTTTTATAATCTTATATAATTTTTTCTCCATGTGCCATTCCACATAAAAAGCCCAATGCATAAAATGCCAGCCTATTAAGAGGGGGCATAAAGCTAAGTGGCGCCCTCATTTTGTTTTTATTAATAACGCTGAATTTAAGACCGATTCCAAAAAACACTCAATACATTCACTGTAGAACAATTTATGTTTTTTGAGATATATTCTGTTTTTATTATTTAAGTACATAATTTTGATTATTGCTATAAGTTGACACAATCCTACTAATATTATAAATGAGAAAGTTTGTATGTATGGATGGATGTTTGTTGCTCTTTCACGCTAAACAGCTGAACGGATTTGAATGAAATTTGGCACGTAGATATATTATGATCTGGATTAACACATAGGCTACGTTATTTGGCACCACGCCCGCACCAGCTAGTAAGCAATAATTAAAACTTTGGTTACTTGATTGATCTATACAAGACATGTTTCAAAAAAACAACTTCAGTGCCTATATTGAGCGTTTTTTTGGAATTGGTCTTAAATTCATAGTTATTATGAAAACAAAATGAGGGGCACCACTTAGCTTTATGTACCCTCTTAAACAACTAGTGTTGGTCGAATCCTGATGTAAGCATGTACCATTAAATTCGTGTTTTTGAATTTATGTACATATTTATAATTTATCACATATTTGACGGTGAAAGAAAACATCGAGCACAAGAAATTATAGTCCAAGAAATTATATTTCGAAAGAAGTGCGACTTAACCAAAACAGCTCTGTGTTTCGCTGTGGGTTGTGGCGTCGCTACATGTCAGAATCTTCGCCAAACACTCAGGCTTAGGTAGCGGACCCCGCCAATGCTATGGGATTAGGAAATGGGATAAAGCTAGAAGAAGAAGACGAAGAAAATTCTTTAATGAAATCTTGTAGCGTAGTCAGAAAAATTAGGTGATGATTCATGTGTACGAAAACTATAGATTTCGCCAACAACAAATCATTTATTAAATACAATGTTATATCAAATTAAAAGTACAGAACTCGTTTCAAGACAATCCTTGAAAAGGTTTGTGTACTTTTATCTTACTGTGGCGGTGTGCTATCTTTACAAAAATGCAATTATTTTGTGTACATAATCTTAAACTCAGATAACAAATCATTGTGTAAATGAACTGTGTAATTTCGTGTATTAGATTAATTTTCGTACACTCATACTTCATATTCGTGTACGACATGCGTTAACATAAAATACTCTATAGCAATAATTTTACTCAATTTCAATCGATACACAACATTATTATTTGATAATAGTTGATTAAATATAACAATATGTCCATTTGAGGTTCTACGAGTAAGCGGAATAGTCCATCTTGGTCGCCATGAGCCTGTTTCATGTAAGAAGTATTTTATTTTATCACTGATGTAACAAGAAAGCTGCTTGATGATAAGCAATTGCTGTAATCTACGGACTATAGAAAACACCAGAGACATTACCTGCATTGCGGACCCGGGAAAAACATTTTAAGGCCCTTTTTAAAAGCTCACGAAGAAACTTCGACAGGCAGTTCATTAAACAATATAGCGATTCTCTGAAGAAGATTTATTTGCAACCACATAGAACGCGACCATAGTGATTCTAGTGCGGATGGTTTCCCGTGAAAGATGAACAACAGAAACGTATAATACAACAAGGAGACCAAACAGAAAAAGAAAGAAAATTTAATCCACAATGTAATGTCTTTGTTACGACTACCCAAAAAGATAATTCCATAAAAAGGAAAATAAAGGTTAAACTATCTATCTGTCAGTCTATAACTTCATACTTCAACTGAGACACATGTAGAACCATTCATTCTACTTTTAGTACACAAATAAAAAATACATTAAAAACAGAATTCGAAACCCACACACTACATACAACTAGTAAGCAAGTTAGTTACTTAATTAATTAAAATCTTTTAAGACCCTATTACTACGAGTGATATTTATGTAATTTTAAATGGCAGTTTAGTTGTTTAAGTTTAGATATAACAATTAAGAAAGTATTGACCCCTATTACAACTTAAAAGGAATCACAAACGTAATATTGCGTTTTATTAATTAAATATTTACCATTCATAAAAATAGTACATGTTACAGGAAATTAGATTAGAGTTGGATTTTTCGCTTAAGTGACAATTCAGTTATACATACACAGTCGTTCTTGAAATTAAATCTTCTATTTTTACGTCGCTATATTACATAAATTAGAAACCGAGCCACTAGACTAATGCTACAATTAACCTTCCTATATTTAAAACAAGTCCTGCAATATAATCCCAGCCAAGGCATGTATAGAGTTCCACTCAAATATGGGAGGAACTAATAAAAGTTTCCTAGCCTTTCCATATCACCTTCTTTGACATAGACGGTAAATAAATCTACTCGGCTAAATTAGTGTATTTTATCTAGGATAGAAAATTATTTATCGGCGTTTATACATTACTTTCCACACATGCAAACACTTAACTGAACTGGTTTATAAAAATTAAATGTCTTACAGTGCGATTCAAATTAAATAAAAAGTGAAGTAGCATCATTAACTAAAAATTACATTTTTAGCGCCAGTAATCAAATTTCAATCTATTCCATTTCCCTTATCTCTTCTATTTTCAATTCATTTACTTCACTGACCTTAAACGAATCATCAATTACAAACTTACTGGCTTCTTTCGAGAAACTAATGCAAATATTTCCTGATCTGACGAGCCTAGTGATGGAATGGTTTGTAACACTATTTTACCACCATCGCTCCAGGGTTCGACCATACAAGACAAAAATTTGCGCGCATTAACATTTCTGTTTTGGAGTGGGTATTTTCATGAAAGGTATCATCAACGCCCATCAAAGCAACCCGACGGGGAAGTACCTCCTCAAAAAAAAAACGCAACCAAATAACCACTCCCTGAAGGGTTATTGTGTTCCTGCGATGGAGTGTAGTCACCAGTAAGCTCCTAAGAAGTTGTTGCAATAACAGTAGGCGTAGCAGCACGCGAGCGGTACTTCCTGTGTTACAAGCATTCATAAGCTACGGTAATCACTACGCAGGCAACCAGCAGGTCCGATTATATTTCGAAAGACGTGTGACCTAACCTAACAAAGGTATGGTTTACCCTCTGGGTTGTAGAGGTCTGATGGAAATCGCTTCATGTGAAAATCGTAACTATTTCATTAGGGTATATACGGGTTATTCCATTAGGGTAACGGACCCCGTCAATCCTAATGGAATAACGCTTGGAAGAGAAACCGAATGCGATGCAAACGGTGAACATGATCCGTACATCTTTCGGCAATTCAACACCCACACTGGGCTTCCCAAGGGACATCGGATTTCACTCCTCACAATATTTTTTCCGTACACTTTAGCTGCTAAGTTGATCAAACTGATGACTCCATAGTTGGCGCAGACCATGCGTGATCCCTTGCCTTTCACATAGCCGCCTGTCTGCCTGCCGTATACTAAACAAAATTCTAGCATGGGAGATATTTTACACGAAGCCGCGAAAAGCCTTAGCAGAACAGCAATTCACTTGTGTTTCTGAGCGGGACAGTAGCTGCCGCGAGGTCCGTCAACCGTGTCCTGAGGCGTTGCTACAGCCGTAGCCTCCCGACGTAGAAAAAAAACAGATGTAGATCTTACCAAGAAGTTCTGGTAAGTGTGGATTTGCATACAACAAAGTTAATGACATACTTGTATCAACGCTCAACACAAAGAATTGTCACACAGGTTGGGTATTACCAAAAATATTTATTCTTTGTAACCTCACCATGACTAATTTTAGCAGCAAATAACTGAGGTAACTTATACTGTTATTTTTCACTAGTTATTGGTGATAGACCACAGATGTGACACAAGTTTTTACTACCCAGTAGATATTTGCGCTCTCTTCACACTATCCACAGCATTCGCTGGTCTTTTCACACTAGCGGTGTTTCTAACAAGTCTGTTAAAAGCGCATACAAGATATACAACCTTAACCACTTGTTCCGGAACTACTGTACATCATGTACCGTAATCTTAGCGTACGTTCTGGTTTCCTCTTTTTCGTCATCTTTGTATACTTGGCATTCAGTTGTAAGACTATCTACACACAATTGTCTATCAACGTCAAGACTAATGTTTTTGCAATTCAGATATTTCTGCAAATAACGTGGCATAGTCTGCAAAAAGTAGACAATTTAACCAGTACGCCCATGAGCATTCTTACATTCGTAGGCCTGAAAACCCTGTCAAATGCTTTCTCTAGATCGAAAAAACCGCAGAATGCCTTCCGGCCTAGAATCAATTGCTTTTTAGTGCACTGCAAAGTGGGAAAACTTGATCCGAACATCTACTTCCCATAAAATGTATGAATCTAGTGATAGTAGTAAAATAATGCTGTTCCAACCCGTTGCAATCGGATAAGCTTCACCCACAGACAACAGTGGCAAATTAACAAATTCCTGGAGAGATGTTGCGTTCCTGCAAATAAGTGAGGTTATCAGTTGTTATATTAGTTGGGTTACAGGGGAGTCAAAGCGCGAGCAATACTTCCTGTATTGTAAGCTTTTATAGGCTACGGTACCCCTTTAAATCAGGTGGGATGTATGCTTGTATGCCTAACAAGGTTATATAAAAAACTGGTGTGGCGTTATTTCCAGGACATTTTTCAGTATCACGCGGATAAATTGACAAACACGTAAACAATGATTTGTAGTATTACTCCCGCATATGGGAATACAACAACAACCAAAAAACCACTTGACTGCGCATGAAGACACGCCGCGCTCACAAAAACCTTGTGTTTTAGCGCCTAAATATCTCAGCGATCCCAGTTAACTGACCAATGTGAGAATATTTTAACTAATAAGTGCCGCGATGTTTGTCGGTGAACTAGCCAATAAGAGCTGCGCATTCTATTACCCTCGACCCGTAGTGGTGAATATCTCAGGGTATTTACAAGGGGCTTTCCATTTGCAAAAGCATTTTGTACATGAACAGTGGATCAAGAAGGATTTTATTTCCATTATATTATATATCTTGTGCTTTTAAATTCCTCAGGTTTGTCTGTTGATTGTCTTAAGTGGCAGTTTAGTTAGGCAATTTTAAGCATCCTGGTTTTTATAATTAACTTATTTAAAAAGAGAAACATAGGGATATGATACTGGTAGATATAGATTTTGTGGTAGAATAGAGTGTATGCAGGGAGAAAGCAACGGGATACGTTCATTAAATATAAATCTATCTAAATAGTGCCCGTGTCTCGTCATAAAAGTGGTAAAGTCGTCACGTTTAAAGGCCACGAATTGTGACTAGCCCAATACGCAGAATTGATCGGCACTTAGTGCCCGCCGATAAAGCCATTACTGATTTGACTACGATTTCCAACTTTTCCATATAACAATTAAAATATTACTTAACCAAATCAGATGAGCCATTCACGCCTATTTGTAATTATAAAACAATAATGACCGTGAAGAATTTGCTACGAGTTAATGAAGTTTCGGTATCATAGGTTAAAAATAATGAGCACATCGTCAAATAAATGAATATTCAAAAGACTTTTTTTTTAGAATTGGGGCAATTTGTACTCAATATTTTGACACGATTTCATTGAGGTCGTTTTCTATGGTATCTAAACCTTCTTGACTAACCCAAAATAAAGGAGTGTTGACTGTAAAAGCTGACCGCCGTTCGAGTCTGCTGTTAGCAACAGCAGTCAATGTAAACGCGGATTTACAGTTTTCGCGATGCAAATACCATCCTAGTTAGCCGTCAAAGTACGCTACATGCGCGTCAACTTGCATAATGTAAATGCGGTTCTAGGCACTTCCACCACAGACATTACAATACTCAATCACTAGGCAGAACTATCAGCTGTTTATGAATCACTTCAGTTTGTTATATGTCTTATGAGCACACGCCTGAAATACAAACAGATGACAAGGCGAGACGCAGATAGCATAATAACGACTTTGTTTATGAGATGAATTGCGCTAGACGTACATACAACCGTGGGTGGCCGTAGTATTATCGTGTTAATAAATCATCGTTTCTCAATCTTTGGTCGAGGTAAAATATCATTTTTTTTTCTTTTAATTGAATCTCCTCATCTCAGACTGCTTCTTAAACTTGTCGTTGCCTCTTTGACCGTTGGGTATCGACCCAATCCCGTTTGAGTGTTAATGGCTCACCACCACCAAGACGTGAAACATGTTTAATAAGTACCCCAACTGCGTGCACTACCTCCAGCTTATATACCGCACCTCGATAATAATAATAAAAGCAATAATAACTCTACGAAGAATTGTTGCAGTCCAGGAATTACTGCGTCCGCAGTGGGGGTGGTAACGCGCGTACCTACTACTTGCATTGTAAGCGTCCGTTAACCTCTCGATGCCAACCTCACTAGCACGTAGTGGAACGATTAGTTAACAAAACTCTTTAAAAGTGGCAACAGAAGAGGTGACAACTCGTGAACGGTAATCCTTATAATGCAAAGATCGAAGGTACGACTGCAATATCCACTTCGATCAAGCGATCCCGGCATAGTAATGAAAAAGGTTAGTAAGTAATTTTACAAAGAGTTAAAAGACGCAATCGACTGGGCTGAGCAGTGGGGAAAAAACGTGAATCCTGAACATTAGAGTGGTTCACAGATAAAGTCACACTACACACACTCATTTTGAATTTTTCAGGATTAGAATACTGTCACATCTGCCAAGTTAGTGACGGCATATATATCCCACATTGGAATCATAGAAAAAAAAACAAGGGTGTAGGCAAAAAAATTATACCGTAGTAAAAAGGTGTAAATCGTTTTGTTTTAATAATTTACTAACTAAATTCTTAGAGACATAATTGTAATGTCAGTACTCGTATGTAACACTCTAATTTGGTCATTTGCAGGCGTAGATTTGCCCCCAACTATTTACAGAAACCTAACTTGCTAAACAGAAACAAAAATAATTAATTTTTCGCTCAACCGGTATAGGCTCCCAAAGTAATAAAAAAACATAGAATGATATTCCCTAATTGCGCAGCCATTCTATGAGTTATTTTCAACGTTGGAAAATATAGCTTACTCTATTGAAGCCGTATGACGTATGTATTTAGAAACTAGGTCACGACCTGAGAAACAAAAATGGAGTACTTTATATGACAAATATGTCTAATGTTGTAAAGCTATACTTCATTGTCGTAGGCGGACATAAATATTAATACATGAAACACTTAAGTCATCCAACATTATAAATTGCATCTCCCATCTCATCTCACGTAAGTCTAGACTAAATATTTATAGTTTGGGAAACACCGTTGTAATAGCTATCTGTTAGTGGTCACGAATACAAGGCCAAAATGAATGCGCGTCCGTTTTAGAAACGGTGTCAAATATAATTTAAGAGACTAGCTATCTGAATTCAAAGTAGAGTTAATAGCGCTAATAACTATTATAAACATAGGCACATGTTTAACAGTAACGATTGACGTTACATGTCAACAAATTAAGTAACATCAACAAATATCATCATCTCAAATCGTACATTTATTGATCAAAGAATTTAATTTCACTGAACATGTTTAAAGAAATACGAGTCAAAAAGCGATGTTTGTCAAAATATTGCTCAGACAAAATAATCAGGAGAGCCAGACTATGTAAACCTTATTGTGAGCCAATTAATCTATATCTTCACGCCAAGACTTCCACAGATAGGCATGCAGAGAACCAAGCGCCACCTGTATCTCGGTGCATATACATCTCATTTTTTTTATCCTACAAATATAGTTATAATATCATATCATAGTAAAAACGTTATATGTACCTATGAATAATTTCACATAAGTACTTGCGGTGAAATCAGCGAGAACAGAGCGCTACACGACTCGATCCTTACACACCTAACTCGCTTCATCACGCTTGCCGGTTCCTAGGCCTCCTGATATCACCTACTAATAAAACACAACCAATTTGATCGTGGTAGCTGAGTCTTGGTCTTCCTCGGCTCTTACATCCTTCCACTTTCGCATTGTATATCTGTTTCGTGATTATTTCATGCTGCATTCTTTCTACATGTACATACCAAAGATCATACCTTTTTAAATTAACCCCGACACTCTCTTACAGACAACTTCTCTCTAAGAAATATTTTTCTTTATAATATTATTTTAGACAAAAATTGGTCGTTTAAAGTAATAACATAAAATAACCAGTTGAGAAGGCGCAAGCTTGCATTGCCAGAGGAACACCTGGCTCGTCAATTATATAACAATTCAATTTTTTAGTTTTTCATTCCATTCGTCCATTTTGGCCATGTACCTTAAGAGATAGGAACGGTGTTCCTGAACATTCCTATTCTACTTTTTTATGCTCAATCCGAATCCGAAGTCAAAATTTGAATATTGGAAAAAAGCGACAGCCAGACACAGAGACAAACATATAGATTTCATATAGAAACGGTGTTCCTGAAAATCAGTTTTGTTTGGCCGTAGTCACAGGACATTTCTATGATCTATGCCCGTGTAAGATACATGACATTTTAAATAATGCAACATTAGTATATCGTGTATATACTATTACACATTGTGCTCCGGTTAGATGAATGGTGCATACAATGCAACATCCGACGACAATGTGCCCGCATAATGTCGATTATATCTATCAATAACGAACGATGTTCGTTTGGGAAAAAGTATTACGTTTCTTGTGACATTATTCGCAAAAAAATATAAACACAATAGTTTATTGTACGAGTAATAAGTACCCATGCAATAACTGATTGTGTTATTGTTTCAAGAGAATACATGCGATTTGGACAAAGTCCAATTCTTATGAATGATAATTAGAGATTCTAACAATACTTTATTGAGTTGTACCCTGGATCGTAAATAAAGACATTTTTATACTACGATAGGAAAATAGTTTGATTCCATTTACCTTGCTATGCATATGAGGAGCATATAGGAAACTGAAATTTGGATAGTTCTATGCAAGTCACTGAGGCAGAGTGCAAACCTCTCGTAATGATTGACGTGGATTCCGGTCATGCACTATTCTCATCCAATAATTGAGTAGGCATTATTCAATTTATTCTTTGCTTACTGCTATTATTCTGGTAGTTCCCTGTTCCTCGATGCAAGAGTAGATGTGAAAAATGAGACACTTACTAAATAGGTTTCATATAGATTTATGTTGCTGAAGCAAAACCGACTAGAAAATTCCCTGTGGTTTAAGAGTCAGGCTCAATCTCAGACTGCATTACGTATTGCGTCACTTTTCATACCACTACGGTGGCAAACAAACGTACCGCCGGTCTGATGGTAAGCAGTTACTGTAGTCTATGGACATTTGCAACTGTTTTTATTTATTTGGCTGTCATTCGTACTTTGCCGAACCTGTAAAACCTCTTCACGCCTTTGTTTGAATCGAATTAGAAGGTCCAAGCTGGTATCCAGGTGCACCCACCCAAACTACACATACACTATGAGCGGTCTGATTAAGACTTGTATAACAGTCTTAGAGCTCTGCTTACTTGCTTCGCTCTTTTAAAAGCACATCAAGATTCTTGAACGCCAGCTTGATGACTTCAGAACTGAACATCCCATGCAGACCTCGACACCATGCTATTGACGATGGTATGACTGGTGTTTTGATGGAGTTGAATGTAACGAAGCTCGACTATCCCCATTCGAATACGCTAGTCAATGTACCCTAAAATTCCAGTAACGAATTTATCGTGGCTTTCGTCTACTAGGGGACGAGGGATGTTAGCACGGTCTGTATATTAAGTGCCTACCATCTTTTGCATAGCAAATAATGAGAATATATCATGTATTGGCAGCAGAAAGAGCGGCAGAGATAATACAGAGCTTTACGGGACGATTGATATCTACCAAGGATTTATGCATCTACAGGACAAGAAGCTGGCAATCCATTTGGCATAAATCCTCGGGCAGACCGATAGAAGACACCGATACAAGACCAAACGAATGCCTCTATAATAACTTACTTAAAGAAAACATTATATCATATTCAACAAACTATCTATTTTTCTTTTTATAAGCGGCTCTGAATAGGCCATGAAGACTGCGCAATTTTGATAAGTATATTCATAGTGTGATTTTATGTAGTTTATAGTTGTATGTAGTAGTTTCTGTCGTCAGGTGTGTGCCTACATAATCTAGAAGACTTCAAATCGATTACAAATTTACTCTTATCTGTACTCTACTGATAGATACTCACATAATAAGTTATATTTTCTAGCCAATTCTCAAATACTTAAAGATCCTCCCGAGCCGTTCCTACCGTGATTTAAGAAGGGGACCTATTTTAGCTAGTTCTGATATATGCCAATTATAAACTTTTGTAGAGTTTTAATATCAGCAGTATTGAGAGTGTATAAATGTAGGAATCATGATCGTGGAGAATTTTGCTTGTTATTGTAGTTTAGTTTGTATAAGTCGTAATGACTTTCTGTATAACTTTATCGATTTGTGATATTCTTATTACTAATAGCACCTATCTGTAAATTCGTTACGACTAAACTTTTAAGGATTTATCACAAGTGCCTTAACCTTGTAATATGAAGTAACCTTAACTATATGTGCGTGTTGTCTATTTAGATTTCTGTACATATACATGGGCCACACTGCAATCCTGGTTTCTCATAACTATTTGTATTTCAAATTAATATTATGTTTTTTACACAAGATATCGTGTCTCTTTCTGTTTTATAATTGTCGGAATATTGTTTGTAAATTGTGTACTATCCTACATTGAAGTACATAGTATGAAGTGTGAATGAGAAATCATTTCAGGGCGATGATTTTTTATGACCTGTTCTTGTGAAAGACGACATTGGTGAAGGTCGACCGTCCAAAGGCATCACTGAGCCAAACGTGGTTTTACTATCAATTAAAAAAAGTCGACACATCACGTATTAGGTATTTCTAGGACCGATAAAATAAAATAAATGCACGTTTATAAGTTAGGAAATGCTGTTGCAGTTGGGCAGAAACCAGAAACTGACTCGTTGCAATTGATGCACAAAGATGTTGCTAAAGTACAACCAATGGATATTCCGGTGCTGTTTACGCCATTGATCAGGATACGACGTGGTTTTATTGTTTGAATTCAGAGAAAAGGCAGCAGTCTTGAGAACTTCGAAAACCAGAACAGACCAACTAAATTGAAGCACGCAAGAAACGTGGGTAGTTTTTTTCTTTCTCCCACATGGGTCCCGTTTGCACAATCACCTTGGAGATTAAAGAACTGTTAAGAACTTGTTAACAATAAAAAAACAATCGAGCAACCGCATCCTCTTTCACAACGACAATGCTTCTTCGCTTCCGGGAAATTAATGATACATCCTGCCACAGTCCGAGCGTCGCACCCTGTGGTTCTACATTTTATTGAAAACCAGTCATATATTTGATGACTGATTTGACGTACGAAGTCAGAATAAGTATCTAATAACACGCGGTAGACATGCAAATAAGTAGTTGAAGATGAATGATCGGCATGTTTTGATAGCCGAAATAGGGATGTGAGTTAATTAGTGAGTTCACTATTGTGCACGCTGCTAATTAACAATCAAGGCTATTATAGGCAAAGAAAGGTGGAGCGCATCAAACCGGTACAACTGAAGAAGTACCTAAAAAACCGTATCTAAATAAGAAATCCCTAGAGGGGTGTTGTTTTCCAGCGAGTGACTCGGGTTACTAGCATATTGCTGAGGAATATCTGTAAAAAGAGTGAGACCAACGAACACGTGAGCGATACTACTTGACTACTTATATCGCAAACATTCGAAAACTTCCATAATTATTCAACAAGAGAACCAAAGGGCAAACAGAGCTTGTACTACAACTAACACTTCCATATTATTGTTGTCAATCTGTTCTCTGGCAGCCCCTCAGTATGTCACAGGTTTATAAATCATAAACGAAATGAGTTACAGACCTGGAAATATGAATACATTCTGTAGTATGTAAATACGATTTAAATACTTTTTATAAGGCCCCATACATAAATAGAAGCCGAAACATAACTTGCTTCTCCTCCTGGTATGTGAAAATCCATTATTTAACGCACAACGAGATTTTTTTTTTAATTAGGTGTCGCCATGTTGCCCCTTTTATGCTCACATATACACACTATATTTAAACAATAAAGAGAGTTCACAATTGGCAGAGATATGGCGTATCGCAAATACAAAAAAAAAATATTCAAATTAAGAAACTCGTTCTGATGTCGGTTTAAAACGAAAACTTACTATTTCTACGCATCCACTCAAAGGTTACATACACTGTGTGATCGTTTGATTAACAATGTTCTGTGATTGTGACCGTGGATATGAGATTGATGATGTTGTGAAATACTAAGTGCGTAGAAACAAAGCGCGGGTGCGGAAACAGGTAGGGTATGTACCATTCTTGACATAACCTTCTCGACTTGACCCGACTAGTCGAGACAGGCGATGACAAAGCAGTGCATACTACTTACTGTAATGAAAAAGTAATGTAGTCTTGTATATGCTGGTTAACGTAAAGATACAAATTCTATATTTACCATTGCGCCCTTTCAAGCACTTTCTATATACAGCATTATTGTAAATACGTTCCATTCTGATATAGTTTTAATTTTTATTTTCTTTTAATTAATCAATATTCCTAAAATAATTCCGTTATGGAAATTAAATGCAGAAAGAAACTTGCCAATGTTGGCCTTTTTATAAATCGTCAATTACATATTACAATCATTTTGATGAGCCCAGTGGTAGAGTGAGTGCTAAGCAACAGCTACTTTAACAAGATTCGTGAGTTCGTTTCGAAAACAGAAACAAAATTTGTATGAAAGAAGATGCCTATTTGTCCCGATCTGGGAGTTTTTAAGAGAGGGAGAACGCATCAAAGCTGGCCGACTGAGAAAGTAGGTACCTCTACTTCACAGAAAACCGCAACCAAATAAGTACTCCAGCCGGGTTTTGTGTTCATGTGAGTGAGTGAGGTTACCAGTAAGCTCATAAGGAGTTGATTTGTTAGCAGCAGGGGCGGCAAGGATACTTATTGTACTGCAAATATTCATAGACTACGGTAACCACTTCACATCAGGACCGTATATGTGTATGCCTCTAGACCTTTGACAGTTATACTTTCATCAGCAGTTTAATCCTTTTTGCAAAGAGTACTTTAAATGTGAAGATGAACTGGCATACGCATCTTATAATTATTATTCTTGCTTCTAAGATTTTCATACAATATTTTATATCATTTTCATAAATAAACCGAGAGATTACACAGTAGGACGTGTAAACGGATAGTGTAAAACATTTATATAGTGTGGGCAGCGTAAAACATTCACATCGTACTCTCAATTACTCTGGCACAACAGTGTTATAGTTTAGCATAAGAATCCAACCTGTTCCTTTTATTGCCATTCAACTATTCGTAAACAGATTGCCTCACGTTATAGAAATATCATTGTACGCAATGCTTTGAATAAATATTGCAGCATATCAGCATAAATCAACCTACTTAGGTTGATTCATACGCCACGGGCTCGTTTTTGTAAATATAAGAGGTATGTTCAAAGATACTAAATCGGGTGACACCCAAGCATACCGCCCACTTGATGTGAAACGGTTACGGTAGACTATTAATTAATAGCTCAAAACCTAATACTACGTTAGGGAAATTCTCTCAGGAAGCGTACAATATTCTATTACTTGGTTCCATTGTGTAATTAATGAGAAATTCACTATCGGTAGATTGTATAGATTTATATGGTTATTTATTTATCTATCTATCTATAACTTCACATGACTCGAGCCCTACACACCTTACTCGCCACTTTAACATTAATAATAGTAATATTTACTTGTAAGGTAATAACATTATTTCATAAAAAGTATCATTTAAAGATTTGTGAGGGAAATTAAATAATTAAGTCAATAATAGGTTTCTTACTTCAACACTTTAGCTAAGTAAAGGTTTAAAAATAGTAATATTTATTTTGTAGCTTTTGATACTGAAACCTTACCTTGTTATTTTAAGACTACATACCTACTTCTTGTAAGTTTTAATTAAATTAAGTACTTAAAAAACTAATACTTGTCATTATAAAATTATTAAATTATTAAAAAAAAATATTTTAGACAAGGAAAAAATTTGTTCGTTGGTTCGCAGGATACTAAAAGGTTGCAAAAAAAAATTTTATTTCAATTTACTCCGTGAAAGTGATAGTCATATACATTTATTAATTTAACATGTCTATGTTTGAATCGCAGAAACTTATATATGTACCTTGTAACTTAAGCGGTCCAGTAGATTCATAGTAATTTGCATGTCACTGACGGACACACACACGAACGACCCTATAAGTGTTCCTTTTTTTTAATTCATACGTAAAGGACAAACAAAAATTGTAAAGAAAATATTTTAGAACATACCTACACATAAAACAATTACATGCGAAAGCGCCATTGCCATAATAATAAGTTGCCCAAACATTTCAAATTGATAAAAAAAAAATCTTACAACACAATGACATGACACCTGACTATTAACTGACAATCAAAAAGCGATGTTAAACAATAGGGACCAATGTCTACGTATTAGCTACGGCAGTTGAATGGTAGAGGTAAAGACGATATTTTTTTTCTCGAGTTCCATAACGATTATTAAATAAAGGAACTCTTAGTACGTGTCAGTCCGCATATCAGTAGGCCAATTCTGCTAAATAACTGCAACTGCACGTTTACGCCTGTCACTTGAATCGTGCAGGAATAGTGCAGTGCGAATACATGTATTCTTTTAGTTTCCTGCACTGCAACTACGCTGCAACTGTGCGTATCCTGTAAATGAACTACTTAACACCTGTAATGTTACCATATTTCAATCTAACAAATTGGAATTTTACTTAATATTTACTCCTATAGTTTCACACCCGATTGCCCTTCGTTGCCGGTGTGGAGGTATAACTTTACTTAATCATATATTCCTACAAACATTTCCTAAAGCAAAATAAATATTTTGCAATATAAATCACCGCTTCAGAATATTAATTTCTCTTCGCAAAAGTTGTTTGAGACTAACATTAGCAAAACTGCACATAAACTCCTTCAAAACTTCTGTCATCGCTATGCAAATGTCAAAACAATTTAATAGAATACGATTATATTGCAGGAAACGTGCATGTCCATAGGCTACGATGATTGTTTACCAGGCAGGCCGTATGCTTGCTTGCCACCTTAGTGGTATAAAAAAATATCAGTCTGTCAATTCGGTTGGAGGCAATTATCTTGACGGGCCCGGTGGTAGAGACGTTAGTAATGCTACTTTAATACCGAGGCTCGTGGGTTAGATTCCCACAAAAGACAAACTTGTATATTTGTCGTGGTCTGTGTGACTATAAGAGAGATAGGGCGCATTGAAGCAGCCCAAATGGGGAAGCACCGCAGCCAAATAACAACTATAATAGCTGGATTGTTGTGTTCCTACGAGTCAGTCAGTTCCGCTTTTTGTCCTGCGTAATTTGTATTCCCAGGACAGAGATTTCGAATAGCGTTCCCGTGCTGGGACTCGCAGAGCGGGATAGCTCCCCTCTAGATGGAGCGACGTCCTCAAGAAAATCGCAGGGAGTCGATGGACGCAGGAGACTCAGGTTCGAGGGGATGCTGGGGAAGCTTTGTTCAACAGTAAACGAATACAGGCTGAAGTAATGATATGTGTAGTTCGGTGTCATAAAAAGTATCGGAATCCAACCTATCACGATCCAATTCTATGTCCACAAAAACACGATGTACATAACTTAGCAGGTAGATAAAGTTAACGTGGCTTTCCAGCGATATATAGAAGCGCAAAAATTCGCCATCAACACCTTCATGGTAGCTCAACTAGAAGAGTATTCGATCGGCAATCGAGAGATCATGGATTCCAACCCGATCTAAGAGGGGACACGAATTTGTGAATTTTTCTTTGTAAACTATTTTGCGACTTACCGGCAAGTTTTGCCATACAACTATAAAATCATACATACTTGGCCACGGCGAAAAAAAGAACGCACGACTAAACAGAGATCAATATCGTTAGAACTGTTATCGAGATACACGCAGTATATTAATATTAGGGGTTAAAGTATTTATTATGAAAAATTATAACTCGTTTTTTTCTAAGATGTAACATATTTATTTAATCAAAATATTTACCTTCATTATACATTGGTGCCAACTAATCGGAAGTATATCTATGCCTTTGCGATAGAACTCTGGGGATCTAGATTCGACAAAATGTGTAAAAGCATTTTGTACTGCCTCCTGGGAAGAAAATATTTTACCACGTAGAAAATTGTCCGAATCACGATCTCCTATAGAGTTACAACGGTTTCTCGTGCAGTGTGAGGTCTAGCGTTATCATGGACCAATAATGGTGAAGATCGATTCACGAGTCGGGGCTGTTTCACTGGCATTTTCTCCATCATTGTTTGAAGTTCGGCACAGTAAACATGTGCTGTTATTGCTTGACCAGACTTGAGAAAGCTATAGTGAACAACGCCATGAAGAGATCACCAAACAGTTACCATTATCTTTTTATTGGTGAGCTTTGCTTTAGGGCACTGTTGCGGCGTTGACCTGGGGTCATCCACTGCATTTTTCCCTTACGGTTATCGTAAAGTATCCACTTTTCGTCACATATCACAATTCGATCCAATATTCCTTCATTTCTGTATCGATTCAACAAGGCAACACAAGTTCAACACGCGTTTCTTTCTGCATATCAGTCAAATCATAAGACACGCATTTTTCACATTTTTTTATCTTATTGATTTCATGCAAATGTGTCAATATTGTAGGTAAGGTAACGTTAAACCATGCCGCTAATTCCTGGGTGGTTTGACTCGGATCGGCTTTCACCATCTCCTTCAATTCCGCGTTATTCACTTGTGAGGAAGACCTCCCTTCCACGTGGTTCGTCTTCAAGTCGAAGTTTCCATTACGAAAGCGTTATAACCAAAAACGCACGGTGCGTTCATTAGCAGTCTCCTCTCTAAACGCAGCATTGATGTTGCGAGCCGTTCCTGACGTGTTAGTTGCATGTCGGTACGGGTATTTAAAAAATACTCGGATTTTCGAAGTATCCATCTATACCGTCTAAGCTGAATAAAAAAAAATTGAAATTCGTAAATCAAATATTGCACAATTTTTAAAAGAATATCAATCATAGGTACGAGTATCATGTGAAAAAAGTTTCACTCGAAAATCTCACACCATGAAGGTTTAATGTCAATTCAAAGTATCTATTACTATAAGACGGCAATTTCATACTTTAACCCCTATTATATATATACAAGTATTGAGCGTTTCCAAGAAACATGAACATAACTATTTGTATAAATATTTGTCATACGAAACCGGGTTAGACAGAAGTCATCTCTGATAACCACTGCATAATTTCGGGGTCAAACGTAATGTACTACCTATACATACACAAAGTCTTAAAACCCCTGAAAAGGGATTTTAATAAAGTAGTAACATCGCCAAACAAAGTTTAGTACTCGTTGTATACGTTGTAAATTATTCTAAGGAAAATGTTTAGATAATGATTTATTTTCATATTATAATATTTAATTCTTTTTTTTTTTTGATTTATTAACATTGATTCGTTATGAAACGGGGAAGTCATTACATTTACATGAATGTAAAATAAGAATGTAGGACAAAAGAATTACGAAACAGACATACAACGAAAAAAGCGAAGCGAAAGTAGAAGGATGTAGGAACGGAGGAAAGAGAATAATACCATGACGAAATTAATCGAATTTTATCAGAAGGTGATGTCAGCTTTAGAAACCGGTGAACGTGCATGAGAATAGCAATGAATGTTAAAGAAACGAGTGAGTCGTTTCAGGATCGAGTCATATGGCTCTCCGTTCTCTCTGCCTACCCGCAAGGGATTTGGCGTGAAGTTATAGATATATGGATACATCCATAGTATAAAAACTAATGTACATAAAAGTAGGGCAGAAAATGTAACATAGGCTATCAAGATGATGTAATAGCATGAAGTGCTTCCAATGACAACGACACTTTGTAAATAGCTCACTTTACACACCAAACACAACTAAGTAAGTATTAAATTTAACTATATATAAATACGCGTAGGAAAAACTTTGTACCGCTTTTTAAACAGATTGCGCGCACGGACGAGTATGAGATTTCGCTTATTTAATGTTCGTATTGAGAGTAACATAATATGTGTTACAAATATATAAAATTATACTATGGTATAATTGAATATATTTGTAATAATGAATTTGTAGTGATAGAACATTAATGATTCACGTTCGTATTATTCGAAATGAAATACAAAATGTGGATAATTTAAATATGTCCACGTCAAATACATTTCTTGGTATTCTGTGGTAAAACAGTCGTACTGAGCATGGACTATCGCTATAGAATCACTATGTGATATTGTTGAAATAAATTATGCATTGTTTACTGTGTACATACATTTTATATTTTGTCTAATAGATATTTGCATTTTTAATATATTAATGAAATACGGCTTGGTCTATATAGATCTGTTATAAAAACAATTACTGTCGCCTATTTATTATAGGTGATTTGAAAAATTGTCTATATTTCATTATTGAAATCAAAGCCTGTCTAATATTAGAACAGTAATTTCAGAGAATGGTCTTTTTTACATTGATGTATTCTGATCTACTACCATTATGTCTCGCCATCGACAGGGCATGGATATGCCGGAGTGAGAGAGAAAGTAGTACGTGAATACACATCCTTTGACATATATTCGAGTACACATAATAGGCCAAATGCAAATTTAAATAGTGTAAATCAGCGAACTGAAAGTGTAAATACACAAAATGATGAAATTATTTTGTATTTATATATTATATAATGATGAGATGAAATTCCAAGAAGTTCTAATACTTTTGATTGTGGATGGATAGTTTTACAAAATGCAGGTTTTGCAATGTAAGACATCTCGAATCTGGTCGCTTTAGATGACAAGACTGCAGTCACTTCATGTTGTCATGATGGACACCGATTTTCAGGAACACCGTTCCTATATGAATTCTATATGTTTGTCTGTGCGTTTGTCTGTCGCTTTTTTTCGAATATTCGTATTTTGACTTCAGATTCGGATTCAGCATAAAAAAATAGAATAGGAATGTTCAGGAACCACCGTTCCTATCTCTTAAGGAACATGGTCAAAATGGCCGACAAATAAAAAAAAAATTGAATTGTTATATAATTGACAAGCCAGGTGTTCCTCTGGCAATGCAAGCTTGCACATTCTCAACTGGTTATTTTTTTTTTTAATTTTTATATAATTTGATAAAAAATAAGTCATTTAAATGTTTAGCCTAGACGAAACGTGTGGTTAGTATAGTAATAAAAATCTAAGAAAATATCAAAGAACGCGTTATTGTTTTGTAAACGTGGCTTCGCCAACCTATACCATTTCCTAAATTATTTGCATATGCTCGCATCAGTTAAGAAAAAAATTAAGAAATATATTTAAATATATAATATAAGCAACGAGTATAGATTTATATAGATAGGTGTTACATAGATAAAATAACCTTCATATCATAACGTATAAACTTAAATAAATTATGGTCGAATTTCGGTCACAATAGGTATACATTAATTTAAAATGCCTGCCATAACTAAAGTAGTTATAGTAGAAAAGTGAGTTGAGGAGTCCAAAAACTGAATGCATGAAAAACTATGAATATTAAAAGAGCGTGTAATGAGAGTCGTCGTCAATTTTGTTTGCCTACCCCATTAGGGACCTGTCGCGAATATATATAGCCATTTAGGACATCAACAACGCAACCAAAACAAACTAAGCTTTGCGTTAGCGATTTTATTTTGTTTGAAATCTCATACAAACTGATCACCGGCCGATTAGAATTGATATTTGAAGAGTTTTATTTTCTTTAGCAAAATTTTTCGATTTTATGAATCCATCTACTTCCTCGGTGGTTGGTACGATATAGAAAAATCGATAACCATTATTGCGAAAGCAAGAAATAATCAACATACTCGTATTAATAAGATTATAAGCATGTTTGCCGACATCATTAGAGACATCACATCATTTGACGAGCTCGGTGGCGCAGTGGTGAAACGCGTTGTTACACTACTTTGACACCAACGCTCGTGGGTTCGATTCCCACACAGTACAAACATTTGTGTGCATGAACATGTCTGTTTGTCTTGGTCTGGGTATTTTCTATGTATGATAAATATGTATTTACAAAAAAAAAATGTATTTACGTATGTTTATCAGTTGTCTAGTACCCATAACACAAGCTTCGCTTACTTTGGGGCTAGATGGCGCTGTGTAATTTGTCCGACAATATTTATTTATTTATTTATCACTCACGACCTCTAGAACTCTAAGAGACATAAGGAATAATACTATAATAACTAGCAGATTTCTACACATCAAAACATTGCTCCATTGTGAATTCAGCTTAAGAACATTGCAATATGTATGGAATATATACGGCTATTTGCCATTGTCTCACGTTACTTGTATATTGCTTTGTGAACCATAAATAACTAATATTTATTTATGGCGTTCATATTGTAAATATTGAGTCATTGTAGTCGTAGTAAAAATCAGAATATAAACAGGAGTATTGTCACGTACATAATGTTATTTTGTTTAGTAGTAAAACTACGCAAATGTTAAGCTAAAATGTTAGACCAATATTTTCTTAAAGTAAATAATCATTCTGCCCTGACACTACCAGTCGGGTTGATAGTACCACGAGTAAAAAAAAGACAAACGCACAGATACAAGGGGGATTTACGGGTTACCCTCCACCAGATCCTCTCAAGCCATAAATCATTAACAGAAGTAATTAATAAAATGAATTATACAATTGTTTAGTAAACACTGTATTTTGAAACAAAGGAAATTGAAGTTATTGAATAGAAACGAAAACTTATAAATTATAAAAACACATTAAGTTTGTATCTATCTATATATACCTACATCTACACGTTAAGTCTCTTGCGGGTTAGACAGAAAGAACCGAGCGTAACATGACTCGATCCCTACACGTATCACTCGCTTCTTTGACATTCATAATTCTTTTTATGTACGCTTGCTCATTTCATAGGGCTCCTGACACCACCTTACAACATAAACGCATAAATTACACAAATAAAGAAAATATTATTCATTTCCTACACAAAAAGAGCTATGTATGTCAAAGACGCGATAAAGGTATATAAGGGCCAAGTCATGTAGTGATCGGTACTCTCTGACTAATCAGCAGGAGACTGCACTTGAAGATATAGATATACACATATATAAAATAGCTATGTGATACTTTCAACCGTGTGAAGCGCCGAGGGTGCGAAGAGTTTGATTTGGAAGAACCACGTCTTGTGGCGCTCCGTTCTCTCTGCTTATCCCGCAAGTGATTAAGTAGTTATATATTTTCTTTTTTAATAAAAAGTATCCAATGTTACTTTTGATACCTCCAAGAATATGTGTACAAAGTTTCATGATGATCGGTTCAGTAGTTTTCGCGTGAAAGCGTAACAAACAAACGGACATTCACATTTATAATATTAGTAGGATTATTTATACGAGTATATAAGGATCAAATCACGTGGCGCTCGGTTCCCTCTGCCTACCCCGCAAGGGATTTGGCGTGAAGTTATAGATAGATAGATATAGTACAATTTTATATGCATTAAATGAAGACTTACTTAGAGAAGCCAGAGCTGGGTGTGGCAGAGAGAGCATGCAAGTTGGATGAACGTGGTCGAAATGCGAGCGTTGCACAAAATTTGTGGCGTAACGCTTGTAGACCGTATTTGCAATGAAGATATTAGAAACAAAATTGGTCTGAAAGAGAGCGTCGGTGTTAAAACAAGACGAGGCAAGTACGTTGGTTCGAACATGTAGAAAGAATGCAGGATGAAAGAATGACGAAGGATATATATATACAACGCAAAAGTGGAGGGATGTAGCAGCTGAGGGAGGCCAAGACTTACCTGCCATGACCAAGTTGGTCGTGTTCTATCAGGAGGTGATGTCAGAGCAATGAATATTAAAGAAGCGAGTGAGGTGTGTAAGGATCGACTCACGTGGCGCTCGGCTCTATCTGCCTACGCCGCATGGGATTTGGCGTGAAGTTATAGATAGTATATGTATGTATATGTATACATACATACATATAATCACGCCTCTATCCCGTAGGGGTAGGCAGAGACCACTTCTTTCCACTTGCTACGATCCTTACATACTTGTTTCGCTTCGTCCACTCTCATTATTCTCTTCATACATGCTCTTCGGTTTAGGGTACTCTTGACCTGGCCTTTTTTCAGGACGTCCCTGATTTGATCTCGAAACGTCCGCCTAGGTCTACCCCTTCCGACAATTTCATTCACACTCGCCTTATACACTTTTTTCGTCAATCGTTCTTCGTTCATTCTCTCGACATGGCCAAACCATCTCAGCATACCTTTCTCAATTTTTGTCACTACATCTTCTTTCAGACCACAACGTTTCCTTATCTCACTATTTCTTATCCTGTCACTCAGTTTAACTCCTATCATACTTCTTAACGCTCTCATCTCAACTGCATTTATTCTGCTTTCATGTTTCTTCTGCCATACCCAACTTTCACTTCCGTACATGAGTGTCGGAACCAGCACCCCCCCATGCACAGCCAAACGAGCCTTGTTAGACACCTTCCGACTGCTCATAAAGGAGTGCAAAGCTCCATTCACCATGTTCCCTGCATTCACTCTTCTTTCAATATCACTCTCACACTTTCCATCTCTTGTAAACTTTGAACCCAGATACACAAACTCATTCACCTGTTCGATTTGTTCATCTCCAATCACGATATTGCAGTCTGTCACTGCCTTATCTCTTTCAAACACCATCACTTTCGTCTTCTTTACATTCATCTTCATTCCCTTTCTAACAAAAGCTCCACTCATAGCAGTTACCATCTCCTGCAACTCCTCGGCCGAAGACGCAAGATATATATATTATATACATATTATTGTTTTGCAAAACAATAATATGTATAGATACATATAATTGTTTTGCAAAACTATGTATATATATATATATAATATATATATATATAATTATATATATATATATTATATATATATAATTATATATATAAGTAAGTGTGTATTGCTCATTGTATCGGTCCTCATGTTTGGAACACATGTACAACATAGGTAATTAGTGAGAAAATCTTAGAATGTATAGATAACCAGTTTAGAATTCCCAAGCTTGCATTGCCAGAGGAACACCTGGCTCGACAATTATATAACAAATCATTTTTTTTTTATTTGGCCATTTTGACCATTTCCTTGTGAGATAGGAACGGTGTTCCTGAACATCTGAAGTCAAAATTCGAATATTCGAAAAAAAGCGACAGACAAACAACGCACAGACAAGCATATAGAATTCATATAGGAACGGTGTTCCTGAAAATCCATCAGTGAAAAATTAAGGAATTAATGTATTTTTGTTTGCAAATAACTTCACGTGTCATTTCAATGGAAGTGCCATGCCATCGACCGACAGACTCAGTCTGTTGAATGACTGTTAAAAAGATTGAACTTTGACACAAAATCTTATTGTTCAAAGTGGCACGAGAAACTAAAAACATATTTACAAACGACACGAAAAATAATTATTCCATGAGTAAGTGACCTCGTTATTTGATATTTTTCAGTCATTAGTCAACAATAGCTAGGATCCAATCTTAGGTTATAAGTATGGAACATTTATATCAAATTATGGCTGGTTGGCCGCATCTTCGACAATACGTATTACGAAATCTCATGGGAATTTCGAAAATCTCTCTTTCTTTGTCGGGTTGAATTGTACCTAGGTACTAAATTCTAAGTTCTCCCTTTTGCTGCCACTCTACCGCCCTTGTTATTGACGTGCCCTCACTTGTGCTACTGGCAAAAAATCACGATTCTCGGTTTTCATTCGATAAACTAATGTCACAATGAGTTCAATGTCCCCCTAGCTTATACGAAAGTTTTAAAATGCTTCTGTTGGGTTACTCTGCTAACTCCAATCACAATTAAAATAATAATGACGAAATAGATGGCATGTACAGCACATTGCACTTCTGTAGTTGAAAATGTCTAGTAAGTCAATCTCTGTTACAGGTAATAGCTTCGTGCGAGGAAGACAGTAATTTCATTAATGATATGCATTGTGATGTCATGACTTATTCGCAGAGACTCCAGAAGCACAATATGTCAACGAGGTACGTGCCAGCTGTTAATAACCGATCTGTACGTACTATACAGCAACTACTACCTGCGCAATTTGTTGATCACATAAGAATATTTGACGAAAACAATCTGTTGTAAGCTAGTAAACAACCCGTAACATATCCGTTCCGATGTTTGACATTGAATGCACTTTAACATCATTATCATCCTTTAACGTAAGCCCAAATTTGGCGTCGTGTGTCACTGGAGCCTAATATAAGCCAGTTACTCCTAATATACATTTTAGTTCAGTTTCCATGGTAAACTTTGCTCTGTCAGTAGTTGGTCCTAAAAACAATTGTGAAATTATCTTTAGCATCAAAGCCAACCTCAACTGAATATAGTTCACATTGATTAAAAGGTGCATTCGAATATTAATTCCTGGCATAGCTGACAAGGAAACTCCTGAGGACTTGCTGCGTGCAAAGCGTACGGTGGCAGCAAGCGAGTTTGTCAAGGCTACAAGGTCAATCTTATACAGTCACATAGGTCGCTAATTCGAACCCCACTAACAGCTCCCTCTTTTTGTATATTTTTCCCTATTACTTTAAACGAGGAATTCTTGGATATACATATGTATACTAATATATACATCGGAAGAGTTTGTTTGTTTAAACGCGATAATCTTTGGAACTACCAGTAGGATTTGAAAAATCTTTTTGCATTTGATAGCCCAATTCTTGAGGTAGGATACAGATTATTTATACCCTTAGTAACCGAAAAAAAAAATGATGAAAATGGAAAAGCGAGTCCCACGGGATACGAGCGGATGAAATAGCGGGCTACAGCTAGTATAATATAAAACCGACGAGCGAATCTCGGTCGTCTAGGTACTAATAGTAATGAAATATGAAAATTTTCTCTAGTCAAATTATTTAAATTGCCGGCAATTTGTAAAAACAAATAATATATCCTTTCCAAGAATATTTACAGCTTTTCAAAAATTTCTTTACTCGAAATTTACTTACTTATTATATATTTTTCATCGGAAGCGTCATAAATATACATATGACCTACTTTTTACATTCAAGTAAAATACAAAGAGTATCGGAAAACCAATAAATTGACAGAAACGTGTCAAAAATCTACATTTGGGTGATAACACAGTAATGGACATGAATACGATAACAAACCCAGATGTGCAATTGAGTACGTGATTGAAGCACACTAATCGTAATCAATAGATATGATATTTATATTTTCAATACATAATAATTACATATTTTGTTGTATTAATTCTTTGCCCAGTATTTATTATCATTTATGTATGTACTTCACCACATTATATATAATATTGCATAAGAACTTGATTAACTATGATTATATATTTATAAATAAGTAATTTTACTTATATTTTATTTAATGTTATTTAAGAATCGCGTGAGGTGTGTAAGGCGTTTTATGAAACTCGGTTCTCTGCCTACCCCTCAAGGGACCCGTCGTGAACATTTATATACATTCATACTTACAATGTATGTTTCGTAGTATGAATAAGTTTTTAATAATAAGTAAGTGACATTAAGTATGTATAAATATACTTATGTTTGTATATTTTGTGTATGTATTTTATATATTATATGTGTCTTTATTTATTTATTTATTATTATATATGTATTGTTATTTAGTATTTGTACACAAATGTATACCTATGTATATATTTACACATATATAAGTAATTATATTAATAAGAATAAATTTTCCTTCTTTGCTAACCCTACCTCCTCTGTACGCCGATTCGTTACCTTAAGGTTGCCTTGAAAAGATTGCTTTTAGCAATAAGGCCGCCTTGTTGCATAATATGTATTCATGTTTTATTATTTTTTTTAAAAATAATCCTGTAAAATTATTATGTATATAAAGCTTATTCTATCTATCTATATAACAATACAAATATTGCAACATGCAAATTTGTAACTCATCACTGTAATTCAGTGATGAATTACAAATGTGTATGTATTGCAACATAATTCTACGATATTTATAATGCCATAAGAGTTGCATTCTGGAACTATAAAAGTGTTTTCTTTTTTGAAATTCATGCACCAAAACTAGCTTATATATAATAAACATTTTAATATAACACATGCAGCATTAATAAGTGTGTGAGTAAGAGTAGTTGTAAGTATATTAGAATTAGTGCCTACATTACATTGTTGGTACAAAAACAAAGATGAATATTCTATTTAATAATACACTGCAAATATAAAAAATTAGTTTTTTGTCACACTGTTCCGTCATCCTTTCATACTACTGGATTCTTTTTAAATTGATGAAATTGACGTCTAAACTAAAGTAATGCTTAGTTTTTTTAAACACTATTAATGAATTTTAATTCAAACTGGTAAAAGTATATTCGAGATTACGAATTAGTCCGAATAATGTACTAGCCGCCGCGCGCGACTTTGTTGAAAAAATAAACTAATAAGAAGCGGTCAACATCAACATATTATGGTGCTTAGAAGTAGAGAAAATAGAAAGTAATGAAATGCCGGGATACTGAGATAGCATTCCGTGGGAGCCGCTTTTTATTACTCTCTATTTTCTCTACTTCTAAGGATCATTATCTTGATTAGCCTCTTCAAGAATTGACCTATTTAATGCAAAAATAATATTTGATATCTGACTGATAGTTCTAGAGATTTAAACAAACAAACTCGTACGCTTTATATATTATATTGCATATAATCTATCATTAAGATTGTATTGTCATTGGATTAGCTTCCGGGTTTATCTGCCTATTAACAAGGGTTTGAAAATATATACTTTTTAATTATATTTATTTATTAATTCACATGCACAACTCTTTTTACAGACATTTTCTACCCGATGCAAGAATGTAAAAAGCTTTAGAAAAAAATCCGCCAAGTTCGGAGCGGATTAGAATAGGGAGACGGATGCGGTCGCGCACCGAGAATTCCTTAACTGAATATAAAATTTATATTTTTAGACATGTGTCTACGAAGATTTACCACAGTCATGTATCACTTAGAAAGTTATTGCTAGCACAGCATGTAACAAACAAACATATTTTTTTAACCTAACTTGATTCAAAGGCAATACGTCAATAATCGCAACTAGACGACTGCAATGTTGCTGTTAGCGAGTGACATTGACATTTTAGTAAAGTAGTAAAATAAAGTTTGAAACAAGAAAATTTCAATTCGTTTGGCTCAAATTTTCAACCATATTGTGTTGAATTTCGACCATTGAGTCTAACATTTTAACATATCAATTACAACCCAAGAAGATAATAACAATTAAATAATAAATTTGTTTCTGTATATTTATATGATATCAAGTCAACCAAGATAACGTATATAATCCCAAGTGGTATAAAATTGTTGGTAATTAATAGTACAAGTATAAATTTTCTGATGACCACAAATTAGTTGGAAACCCAAACCTGTTTATTATACTTACTAAAAAGTATAATATAACTAACGTATATGTAGTACATTTAAACCACATTAACTTCATAAACTGAGGGGTTTATAAGTGTTTTCCATGTTAAGATTCCATCTACCTTTTGTTATTTGTTTATCTACCTATGTATATATTTAAATGCGCAAAATGAAGGCAACATCACACATAAGGCAAAACTCGCAAATCGTCATCCCATTTGTATATTTAAAATATATAATACGAAAATAAAACGTCCTATTACCTGAAGTACGTAGTCGTAGCATAATAACACTATTTAGCCATTTAAAATGTCACACGTATCTATATTACGTTTAAACTATCAATCACACTCCGTTAATTGTGATAATGTCGATTTTGCGCATACTTGAGATATTAGTAAGGATTTAATTTCAATAACAAAGTCGCAGTTACCTGTTGTTGCTGATGGTGGTATTGAGCGACCAGCCTGATGCCACTCAGCTCCAACGAGCGAGGATCGAGAGATCTACTCCGAGGCTTCTGTGGATAAAATACTTCTTCCTCTCTTTTCCCTTTCTTCCATCGAAAATAGTTCGCCATATCGGCTCATTCACTATCACAGCGAGTCAACACAACATCCTAAGTCGGTTACAGTGTCAGCTGTTTTCACATATTTTAGTGAGAGCGGTGAGGTTGTACCGCGAAGGCATCTCTGTAAGTACTGAACGATAACGTGTATGTCACGAGACGTCGTCTGTTATGCAACGTAGTAGCAGTTACGCCGCCGATATCCGATGCTGTTATGTTCCGCTGCGGAACTGGGAAGCGACAAGTGCGTAGGCGTTCTTTATCGTGTAGAGATCTACACCAGATTTCATATTTACAGCAATGGATCACACAATGATAAATGATCACGCAATTACCGCGCGCACTCAATGTAGCCGTTTGTGGACAATTGGTTCAGTCAGGATACTTGAAGTAGATACATAATGCGCCACAACGATGCCTGTAATCGTTTAACCTTAAATGCATCGTGTATGATGATTACACTGACTCACATGTAGAATGATATATGATTATTTTTCAGTGTAATGTAAATCGTAGATTAAGTAAACAATGCGTTTAATAGTTATGTAGAACTGATGTTTAAAATATGACACATAGAATCAATTAATCATAAAACTTACAATAACAACCGTGAATTGTTTATTCGTTTATTAGGGACTATGTTTGTGTATTTATACTGAACTCGATGAATGAATGCGCCCGCATTATATTCTACTGATGAATTTCAGTATAGAGAAACCCGCATGAAACCACGGGTTTGACCTAACCGGCACCTACTGATTAATAAAGAGAATATTTAAGAATCTTGTAATCCCTAGTTCCGGTCATACACTCCTATAAACTATTTTGGCGAAATAAATAATACCAACGGTTCTCGGACATTATCACTCACTCTAATAATAACTCAAATAAAATTCACTTTTTTTTTTTATTCGACGCAGAAATGGAAGCTTCTTCTAAACATGTTTGAAACTTGCCGCCATATTCGCGCTGCCACACACAATAATTCAAATTAAGAAAGAGATATATAAAAAGTGGCATTCTAAAGGTTTAGAATACGACTCACAGGAGGGATGTCCTTCTGGTGAGCTACATTCTCGTTCTGCTGGTATTGCAACTAAACTGTTCTTTAACATTAAGTGATTTAATTTAAATATCTATCTATATCTTCACACCAGGTGCCTTGCGGGGTAGGCAAAGAGTACAGAGCGCCGAAAAACGAATGAATGAAATTCTAAACATACAATATTCCTAAAATTAATCAAAAACTGGTAACAAACACTTTATACCACAGGTAGCAAACAAGCGCTACTTGATGATTACCCGACTGCTAAACGAAGACGCAGATATAGTTTAATAATAATACTGCAATCTGAAAACCCTGATAATATTTCTTCACATCAAGTACCTTACAGTATAAACAGAACTGACCACGATACATTGGTTGAAATGTCTTTTTAAGAAAGTATTATTACGCACAAATTGTCTATGTATATCAAAATGATCGGTATAGAAGAACTGTCAACAAATATGGAAACCTCGATGTAGTCCTGTACAGTTTCTATTTTTATATTTTGACCACCATAGTAAGAAATGAATATGGTGAAAAACTATATAATTCAACATTAGCCTCCTCTATAACATGATACAACAATAAACGTATTTATAGCATGTTATAAGTATGTTATATCGGAGACTAATGTTGACTGTATGTAATGTGGACGGACTGACCTACTATCGGCGTGAAATATATCAAAATAGTGACCCTAATCTCTGTAACGGTATATGATAGTATCGCATGGTAATGACGATACAATTCGAGAGAGAAAATCAGAAGATATGGAGTAAATACGCCTTAAAACTAGTATACCTAAGTGTCTGGTATCTTCAATCTCAATTCAAGATAGCGATATCGTGTCGGATAAACTGAAAACGCCTTCACGAGTTGACTCTGTAAGTAATGCATGACGTAACTGCGTACCTTGATAATGATCAGTCGTCGCTAGAACAATTTAGTGCAGCGTAGTTATCACTAGAGGTTGCTTTTATGCTACAAGCTACAGGTAAAAACAAGTTAATGGGGCGTATTACATTACAATATTATCACGCAGTTCACGAGTATAGAAGAAACATTGATACTCGTACGTATCACAACATCGAATTGGCACGATTACGAAAATATGAAAACCCATGGTAGAAATCTGATGCGATACTAGCGTCAATGGACAATGGGCATCTCCAATAGCCATAACTGATATATCATTAAATAGGGTTTTCAATGTAGAACAATAGTTACGAACATACATTGTTCGAATTCGCTGTATTTTCAGTCATACTTTGAATAAATGAATAACACTATCTTGCGTTCACGCACACGGCGGCGCCTTAATCATAAAAAAAAACACCGAGCACATTTTACAAAATCTAATTTCGATTTAGTTAGAGTAGTGATAATCGTCTTCTGCTTGGGTGGTAGAACCACATTTGGTAGAAATCAATGGCTCTAACCGATTAGCTCTAACGACTCTACAACTCTAGCAACTAAAAATAATAGTAGTTCTAGTACTTGCTAGTCTGTACCAGTAGTTACTAATTGATACTAGTAGTAGTTACTAGGCTGTATTAGTAGTTTCTAGTCATAAACCATATTGTACACATGTTTTTAAAACTAAAAGACAAACATTTGCACTTTACAAGATAATATTACGCCGATAATACAATACATGAATGAGGCCAAGCACCATATTAGTCTTTGATTTACATTTCATGAACTTTCTAGTGTCCATGACCATTGTCCTTTCTAGGTAGCTCTGAAGTTGATCTGCTCCATACATCTTACTACTGCGCGAACGAAAATTGCTGTGTTCAGAGATAACTAAAAGTTTGGCGCAATCTATACCAGAGGGTATAGCATTAATATTATTGACAATGCAAGCTATATCATTTAACAGAACACGCTGAACGACCGTGGAGCAAAGTTTACATTCCAAATCCGGCCCCATTTGAAGCATTTCTTCAATTAGGTTATGTAACGTTCAAATTGGTTTTGTATTAAAAACTCTTTCTCCCTTCTTACGCGACTAAGGCAAAGTAAAGGAAGGGTAATTAATTTCCTTGTCATTAAAAAATGTGTAAGAATGTGCTCTTTAATTTGTTATCCTAATATTGACTTGTTTCTAAAATTGTGTAGTTTTTATGTGCAAATATACGTTTTATCAGCTGAGAAGTAATAGCCAAGTAAATAAAAAAAATCGGCCAAGTGCGAGTCGGACTCGCACACGAAGGGTTCCGTACCATTATCTATAAAAACGGCAAAATAAATCACGTTTGTTGTATGGGAGCCCCCCTTAAATATTTGTTTTATTTTAATTTAATTATTTATTCTTAAAGTGAATATATAACTAAATATTCTATGAATATTTCAAGCGTCTACCTGTTTCCGTTATCAATATCGAGCAAAAATGAGCAAAAAAATCACGTTTGTTGTATGGGAGCCCCCTTAAATATTTATTTTATTCTATTTTTAGTATTTGTTGTTATAGCGGCAACAGAAATACACCATCTGTGAAAATTTCAACTGTTTAACTATCACGGTTCATGAGATACAGTCTGATGACAAACGGACGGACGGACAGCGGAGCCTCAGTAATAGGGTTCCGTTTTACCCTGTGGGTACAGAACCCTAAAAATGAGTCTATTAACCGACAGTTTCGAATCCTGGTTTGGACAGCTACTGGCTTGTTTTCGTATTTATGTACATAACATGTATGAACTTGCTTCTCACGATGTTTTCCTGGTTTCCACGCGATGTGTTTTCCTTGACTGCCAAGTGTAGGAAAACATCGCGAGGAAACCCGCATGTCCAAGAAATTATATTTCGGAAGAGATGTGACCTATCCTAGGAAAAGTTTCCCCTATTTGTAGTGAAGGTCTGACGGCAGTGACATCACGTCAAAATTCGCATTTTCGTCAAATGCTTAGGTAATGGACCTTGCAATGGTTTTGAAAACGCAAATAACGCTAGGTAGAAGAAAAATATGTTTAATAAGCTACAGTTAAGCATATGTTTCAATCAGGTAATTAATTAATATTATACATACACAATTTGATTTGGGTTTAGCTAAAGTATACACTTGGGCTTGTTGTGTACAATTGGCAAAACCGTGATAAGAGTAAAACCATTATAAACACTTCACCATAAACGATGTGTGTACCAGATTCGTGAACATGTTTTTCATCCATAAGCTGGGTACACAAACATTGTTGTGACATGTTAAGGTTGACCAATAATTACTTAGTAGTTTTCCCAATACTTACATAAATATATGCTTAGCAAATTTCATTAATCATATAGATTACTGACGACTTCTACAATTTCTTACGTAGGAGATAGAAACTAAATGTTGCTATATGTTGTTGAAGTATCTTAATGAAATTGGCCTATGTGGCCTTTTTAAGTAAATACTATTATACAAAGTTAATGTTAATGGTGTTAAGATAAGAAAGGGCATGCTCCGTTGGTTCGGACATGTAGAAAGAATGCGGGACGAAAGAATGACGAAACAGATATACAATGCAAAAGTGGAAGGATGTAGGAGCCGAGGAAGGCCGAGACTAACCTACCATGACCAAATTGGTCGTGTTTTATCAGAAGGTGATGTCAGAAGCCCCAGGAACCGGCGAGCGTGCATGAAAAGAGCTATGAATGTCACAGAAGCGAGTGAAGTATGCAAGGACCGCGTCTTATGGCGCTCGGTTCTCTCTGCCTACCCCGCAAGGGACTTGGCGTGAAGATATACATACATACATACTATTATACAAAGCGTACAATACGAATCACTATTCGCTTCAATCGGTATTCAATACACGCTGAAAAAATACTATGGTTATTTAATATTCTTTACGCCTAGTTTCTGGCGGGGTACGCCGAGAGACAGAAATCCAAGCGCCACATGACTCGATCCTTACACACCTCACTCGCTTCTTTAACATTTATAGCTCACACACACTTGCCGGTTTCTAGTGCTCCTGACACCACCTTATGACAAAACACCACCAATTGGGTAATGGCACGTGAGTCGTGGGCCTTCCTCGGCACCTACATCCTTCCACTTCTGCATTGTATATATTACTCCTACACACTTTCTACATGTCCGTACCAACGGAGCATGCCTCTTCTTATTTTAATACCGGTACTCTCTTTCAGACATATCTGTTCATAGGCTACGGTAACCGCTTTACATAAGGTGGGCCGTAAGTTAGTACGCCTTCCAACGTTGTATATAAAAAAAATAACAGACAATTCACCACTAGGTCACCCACGTACAAACTACCTTACCACGCACAATTCCATATTCTATGTAGTCATTTATCGAGCAGACAGACAGCATGCAACCCCGCCTGATACCAATTTTGACGTTAAACTAGGGAGACATGCAGCCATTTATCCGAACACATGGTGAGCAAGCCTTGTACGTGGACTGCATATCACGACGCAGGACGCCGTCAATTCCATATCTTAGCAATATGATCCAGAGTTCCTTTCACACACCCCTCAAGATAAACAAACCCGCAGAAAGGCTTCTTGTCTAATAGCCAACTGTTTCTCCACGATATTGCGGGGTGAGAATTCTTAATCCCTATATCCTCCTTCCATGTGGAAATTCTCACTGTTTTATTTTTATTGTACAATATGTTATTAGTCAAGTTGTATTTCGGTTTTTTTAATAAGCCACGTGAACTTCTAATGGCCTTTGTCATGCAGCCTCACCACTATGGATACCTACGTAAGCATTTTATAGCGCTCGGTTCACTCTGCCTATACCGCAAGGGGCCTGTCGTGAAAATATAGATAAATATATACATATAAGCATAACGGTAACATATATAAATAAATAAAAACCATAACATCTAACCGTTACGAACTAAACAAGTGGACAAATATATCAATTGAATAGACAAGATACCAATCGTGCTATTGGTTATTACAGACAAGGTTTTGTTTTTTTTATACAACGTCGGGAGGCATACAAACATACCGCCCACATGATGTAAAGCGGTTAACGCAGCCTATGCACGCTTGTAATACATTAACTATCATCCGCGCGATGCCATCTCTGGTGCTAATAGAGCAACGCGAAAGCTTACTGGTGACCTCACTCACACGCAGAAACACAAAAACCCTCCAGATTTGCAGATGATTGTTCCATAGTAATTAAATCAAATGATAAAAATGACTTAGAGAATAAAATAAATGACACAATATATTATACAATTAAATGGCTGACGAGAAAGAATTTAAATATAAACTTGACAAAAACCAACATTATTCAATTTCATCAACCACAATCCAATGCCTTATCTTTAAATATATGTTTTGACATGCATAAAATTGAAATAGTCGACAATACAAAACTCTTAGGAGTTTACATAGACAAAAACTGTAATTGGAAAGCAAATATTGACATATCATCATATGTAATAAAATTAATAGTTTTGTATATCTCTTAAGGAAACTAGCTATGATTTCTAATATAGAGACTGCCATAACCGCATATTACGGATTTGTGAACTCAGTCATACGCTATGGAATCATTTTTTGGGGGATCTCAACAAATGCCAAAAATGTTTTTAAACGACAAAAAAGATGCATTAGAGCTATATTTGACATCAAACCAAGGGATAGTTGTAGGCCCTTCTTCGAAAAATATAAAATACTACCAGTACCGTCGATCTATATTCTAGAATGTTTGCTTTTCGTTAAAAAATATTTGTATCGATTTCAGTTACAAGATACTACCTATGGTCAAAAATTACGTTATAAAAACAAGCTTGTTCTGCCAACTCCAAAATGTACGATATACAGAAACAGTGTACACTTTATGGCAGTATATATGTATAACAAGTTACATGACAAGCTGAAAAAAATGGGCTATGCAGAATTTAAAAGAACAAATGCTATTATGACATTAAAGATTATATACATGACAAAGACATATTTTAGAGTACTTAAATATAATATGACATTGACTATAATAAATTAATAATTAGACATAAAGTAATATAAATATTGTTAAATTACATTATAGAATGTCCATGTTATAATTATTAATATTTGTATGCTCTGTTTGTAGGGCAAGAAGTGGTCTGAGCTACTTTATTGATTATAACACCGATAATATGAACCTACTTCTACAAATAAATGATTTGATTTGATTTGATATTTGGTTGTGATTTGTTCTGTGAGTGGGTGGTACTTCTCCAGACGGGCTGCTTTGATGCGTCTTACCTCCATTCAAAACACACAGACTAAGACAAATAGACATGATCATGCACACAAATGTTTGTCCCGTGTGGGAATCGATCTCACGAGCGTCGTTGTCAAAGTCGCATTATTAACCGTTGCGCCAATGAGCTCGTCGAAATGTAATCAATATACATTATACCTAATGACTCAACGCCCACAGCTTAATGAACTTATTACGTTTTTATACCAAAGTAGAAGTAGTACCTGAACTAATAGACTTTTTTTCACATAATTAGCGAGGTTCGACTTCCGACGACCGCAAATCCTCTAATTAGGGTTGTCACCTATAAGATTACCGACAGTGAGCGAGCGCCTCAGAGTACTAAAGGGAAAACGTGACTATTTGACTGAGAACCTCTCTTAGAGAATCGTGAAGTGAGCACCACACTCTCAGAGATGCGCGTCGCCATCTCTGAGAGTGTGGTGCTTTCGAATGTTTTTATAATATTATCCTACTGCTTATATATCCTTATACGAAATCACATCCAATTGCCATTTATTTAGTGTAAACGGAAGGAAACTTCTCAGATCTCGTCAGGGCGTCATTTATTTTTTTTATATAAATATTTTAAGAAAAGCCATCAAGTCATCTGAGAGTAATGGGCGCCGACTACAGACAACAGTAACACTACATTTGATTTGCTGACTGTATAAGGAAGCATACCCACTTTTATCGAATGTTGCTGTTGTTGAATTTTCATGAACATCGTTGGAAGTCAATAGGGAATATGCATAAAATTTTTTTAGGACTGAATTTAAAAGTGGAGATGGAGACAGGAAGATATTTCAAAGTATTTTTTTCTACGATAATTAGTTTGCGAGATAATGCTGTTTGAAAGTGGCATTTCATCACGTGGCTTGAAAACGCTTCATACTAGGAGACCGCGGCAGATGATGTCACAACTATGAAAACTATGAAGAAATGTATGGATTTCATCTAAATCATAGTAAAACATGTTCAAAATATGACAATGATTTAAATTATGAAGTTTTTTTGTTATAAAAACTGTTCGGTTTTTACGATTTTTAACACCAAAACTAAACCAAAAAAAAAACTACAGACAACTAAACTACAAAAAAATGTTTTTGTTTTACTCTATATATGATAATTGTGATATTTAAAACGAAAAATAAATTTCATGCATATTCTCTATTCTTAAGCTTAATGTAGTACGTAATGCCCTAAGATGTTTTTATAGTTATAGATACGTCGTACACGCTCTGGAATGGCAATACGAAAGTAAGGTAATTGCCCAATTCGCATTCAGTTGGCCACGCTCTCGCGTCGCGTCTATACGTACTTCGTCACAAAGCATAAATATCTTAAGATATATATATTCATCTCTTTCTAACGCCAGGTATGCCCTATCATTTGTCTCTTTGTTAGAGCAAAGTGTCATAATAAATAACCGTACGTAGATATAGTACCACTTGCGCCATTTTATAATACAATAATGTTGGTGTATAATGTCTACCTTTTGATACGTCGCTGGTAATGCCTATATATTTTAATCTATATATTTAAAACTTCATGACGTACTCACCGCTTTCCTCCGTTCGTAGCCTTCAACAGGAATGGTCTGCCCTGGTATGGAAGCGCGGCCTCGGAAGATATCCATTACTTTGCCCATGGCGCTGGGGCGACGATTACCAAACACCGTCACTGTATGGTAATACTGTTGGGAACAAAATAAATATTATCTATCTATAACTTCACGCCAAATCCCTTACGGGGTAGTCAGGGAGAACCGAGCGCCACGTAACTCGATCCTTACATACCTCACTCGCTTCTTTAACATTCATTGCTCTTTTCATGCACGCTCGCCGGTTTCTAGGACTCCTGACATCAGCTTCTGATAGAACACGACCAATTTGATCATGGTAGGTAAGTCTTGGCCTTCCTCGGCTCCTACATCCTTCCACTTTTGGTCGGACTTTGTAATCATTTTCAAAAGACTGAGAAAGTATCCAGAATACACGGATCAGGTAGCGTTAGGGCAACCAGCGCACAGGAAGATCAGTACCTACACTTGACTGCGCGCAGATAGTACTTCATCATCGCCCGATACTAACAAAACCGCTTGCACCAAGCCACAGGTACTCGTGTTAGTGACCAAATAATCAGAAACCGGTAACATGAAGATCAGCAATTCTTCAGAAGACTGGTAGTATGGATTCGGTTGACAAGTGCTCATCGTAAAAATCGATTATCGTTCGCAAGTTAACACCTTGGGACATGAGTGATTGGAGGATGTGTTGTATGGATGAGTGATGAAGTCAAGCTGGGAACAAATTCCTCACGAAATAGTGCAAAACCCGGTTGAAAGTGTACCCTCCAGGTTCCAAGTATGTCTTCGAAAACGAGGAGGACATGCACAGTACTGAAATATGCAAAGAAGAATAATTGCACTATTAATTTTCCATTTTCTTTGATTTGGAGGTGTATTTTTTTCGCCAAAATTTCGTTATTCCCTAACAAGCTCGTAACTGTGATCTTAATCTCATTTTTGCATAAATTTTTAGGGTTTAATGTCAAAAATCAATTAATTAATTTGACTTTATCATTTACCAACCTCCATATCCCTCCTATTTTGTTTTGCCGTGGAAGACCATAACTCGCCATGGCATACCATGACCAAATTGGTAGTGTTTTATCAGAAGGCGATCTCAGCAGCTCTTGGAACCGATATGCATGAAAAGATCTATGAATGTGAAAGAAGCGAGTGAAGTGTGTAAGGACCGCGCCTTATGGCTCTTGGTTCTCTCTGCCTACCCCGCAAAGAAACTGAGGTGAATACCTATATATTATCATTCTGTACTTAAAGCCGAGTACTAATAACAGCCATTTATTATTGTTACATAAGCACTCAAGTTTATGATTTGAAAAAAGTATTGGTAGTACATCATCATCAAAATACATCAAAATAGAGACGACATAATCAACATTTACCTACCAACCATATCGTCGTCATCGTTGTCAGTCTTCTACTTCGCGTTATTACGTTTTCTAATCCATTAAGATTAACTGCTGTCAGACCAGAACCCAGAGGGAGAACTAGACCTTTCTTAGGCTATATCACTAGATCACGTCTTTCGAAATATAATTTCATGGACTTGTGTCGGTTTGCTTACGATGTTTTCCTTCACCACCGAACAAGTGATAAATATGTACATAAATCCGAAAACACGAATTTTAGTGCTACATGCCCCCGCCAGGATCAGAACCGAGGACCAGGTGGTCAATAGACCGGTTCCTTACCCAATGGGCAATCACTGATCTCAAGCTACTGCCGTCATCATTGTCAGTAAAGTAGTATAATGGGATCAATTAGTTCTTACAGTTCTTAAAATTAATTCCTAACAATAGAATACCAATTTCGATGTATTGACATTCATACATTCTACAAAATATGACAATCAAAGTATTACAGACGTTAAACAAGTAGCAGATCTATTTCAACACTGCTTCATCAATATCTCTTACCTTACCACTCACTCCCTTAATTCATTTTCAGATGGTGCTGCTGAGTTGTAAACGAAAATGTACGACCTAGTGTGGAACTTTTTCAGTTTACACACATTGAACCAACTAAAATAATTAAAACTTTTAAACAATTGAAGATTAAAAACTCAGAGGATCACTGGGTAATGTCTATTAAACTATTTTATTGTATTATCGAGGCAATAGCTCCACACTTGTCACATATTTTTAATGTATGTGTAGACACAGGTGTGTTCCCAGACTTGATAAAATTTAGTAAACTTGTTCCTTTATTCAAGTCAGGGGAAAAAGCAAACTGGGAAATTACAATCCCATATCTATACTGCCAGTTTTGAGTAAAACTTTTTTTAAGACCAATGAATTTTTTTATCCTGCGCAATACGGTTTTACAGCTGGTAAATCTACTACAGATGCAAGGGTAGCATTGGTTATGCACATCCTTAACGCATGGGAGAGATGACAGAATGCTACTGGGGTTATCTGTGATCACTCTCTTTAGAGAGAGATCTCTCTCTTTGGACTGTGTCGATCATCAGACATTGTTACTCAGGCTGAACTATTATGGAGTTAGGGGCAAAGCCCAGAACTTGATTGCATCTTATTTAAATAACAGAGTGCAGATAGTCGACATAAATGGGGTTAAATCTTAAGACTTATGGGTCCCTTTTTATTTTTAGTATACGCGAATGACCTGCCCTATGGTGCAGAAAATGGTGGAAATAGTACTATTTGCCGATGATACCGAACTATTTTTTTAATGCGGCCGGCCGGTGTGAAAACATTGACACGGTAAATGGTGTCGTGTCTGCTATTTTAAACTGGTTCACATATAATATCTTAATATAATCTTTTGCTAAACTCGGCTAAAACCAAATGCATCAAATTTAGTCTTCGGAATCTGACTTCGGCCAATATAGAAGTTCTCATTGGGAATATAAATTAGAATTCGTTAATAATACATACTGTGTTTCTTGGAATTACAGTAGACTCCAAATTACAATTAGCATAAGACCAGCAATGTCGCGATTGTTAGTACGAGAAAGTTAAATAATAATTGCAATAAAATATTGAAATATTCACCGGAATATTCATGATTATTAATGAGGAAGCTCCTGAATGAGCATAGATATTATTCAGAAAATCATGGCCTATTTACAACAAGTATATACGGCAAAAGATGTAATTTATATAAAACTCTTAATAGATATATTATATATATATATATATATATATATTCCCGACAAATTACACAGCGTAAGTAGTTTGACAACCAGTGCAAATGGACATTTTCATGAATATAATAAAATTGTGGTTTCGAGAGCAGTAATAACCCAGTGGATAAAGAACCGGCCTATTTACCGAATCCTGCCTTGTAGCACTAAATATGTGTTTTCAGATCTGTGTAAATAATTGTAATCGACTGCTCGGTGGTGAAGGAAAACACCGTGAGGAAGCCCGCAAGTCCTAGATTTACGGAGATCTGATGGCAGTCGCTTCATGTACAAATCAGTATCTTCGGGTAATCCTTAGGCAGGTAGCGGACCTCACCAATCTTCGGAAATGGAAACGTGATAATGCTAAGAAGAAGGAGAAGAGAAGGGAGCGTACGAAACAGATAAAATAGTAGGAAAAGTTATAAACTTGAAATTTGACCACTAGATGCAGAAATGTGGCTGAAATAGCTGAATATTACGAAGGCAAGACAAGTATAATTTACGGAATAAAGAGAAATCGAGACGCAGAAGAAATGATAATTGGAGATAGAGTTGGACATAATTCTACCTCCAATTATCGTTCTTCTGTACAACCTGATATAGAAGAACGATCCAGTGATCTAATTTTAAGAAAACCTTTGCCTATGTGACTGGAGTGGTTTTGATATAGCACGTGCACACAGCGATAAGTAATTATAGACACTCAGATTCTTTTTCTCTTATTGCGTCTGCCATAATGACCGTACCAAGGTCAGTCTAGCTTGAGGTGTGTGTGTGATCTTTGTTTTTTATACAACGTCTGGAGGCACACAAGCATATGTCCCGTGGCTTTGATGCGCCCTACTTCTCTTTAAAATACCCAGACCAAGACAAACAGACATATTGTCTTAGGTTTTCGCGATTATTATACATTGCATTAAACAGTTTTGAAACAAATTGACATGTTCATGAACACAAATGTTTGTCCTGGTTGCAAATCAAACCCACGCGCGTTGCTGTCAAAGTAACGTAACAACGCGATTTGCCACTGCGCCACCAAGCTCTTCATCTCGATCTACATCTTTTTAGTTATTTTTTACAGTCAATCGGTTTTTTTTTATTAAAAAGGTTCGGGGCGTTAGTATTGTAAGTATTAACTATTTACCCTAGTATCACTGCCTGGATGTGGATGAGCTGATCCGTCCCTCGATTTGACAGTCGCAGATGATGATGTGCTTGCTACCGGATCAGCCTTGAGCGATTCAGACTTCACTGGATCAGTTTTTGACGGGTCCTTGGACGAAGCATTAGATTTTGTCATAATCTGCAATGATATATTTTTTATTAATATTTAAAACTATACCAATCTATCTATGTGCATATAGTTCAAATAATCTTTAGGACCATTGAGCAACATTTCATCCATATATCTGGTCAATGGTCCTAAAGATTTAAATTATGAAAAAAAACTATATTATATAACAAAATAAAACCGTGAGGCGACCCATGTACAAAAAGCTAAACTTAGACCGTACTGAGAGTTTTGCGTAACTCATAAATAAACAAGTTAAAAGCATTATAATGTATTTAGTGCTTTTATTTTTTTTCTACTATACATATTAATTATGTTTTCATTTTTCAAAACACGAGGACCACTGATCGCACAGCATGATTTCTACGTGTCGATTGATAGTCCTTTTCTAACTTCGTAAAACTCTAACCTCTCATAATTTTTTTCTTGTTTAGGTAAATAATCATAAAGTACGAGTACATTATGCTTTTCGGAGGCTGAAAGTAACTTTATTTAACATGCTTCTTCGCAACTTTCTATAGTTGCGAAGAAGCATAGGGCAAGATTAAACAGGTGACGGGTTCTTATTAGAAGCACACTGGGTAAACAAATGGAGAATTATACTAGTCAGCATGAAATCTTTTTTCATCTTCAAATGGGATTGTGCAAACAGATACCGTGCGGGATCGAAATATTGAATCATTGAATTGGAGTAATTCATTCAATCAATTCAACAATTATGATGGCTGATTAAAACTGTTAGATTTTTATTGTCGGGAGCGCAAAACTTTCGGTGTGATCCAGATATCAAATACACTTTATCCGCACGTCGCTATGCAATCTTTGTAATTCCTAAAATAATTGTATGTTTCTAAACTGTACCTTGGGCTGATCTTTGGTATGCCATTTACTCAGTTTACTCTGTACATTTTTAAATACAGAATAAATTGAGTACATCTGGCTGAAAACGTGCAGTCTAATATGAGGTACAAAATTTTGCATAAAAGTTCTTTGACCAAGGGAAATATTTCAGAATTTCCAAGGGGATACGGACTAAGACGCATACCTGAACAGCGGCCTTGACTTGTTGCATGATAGACGGCTGCTTCTTCGCATCACCACGAGGTCGCGATTTGAAGATATCAAATAACGCCGGCCGGCGAGACACCCCCGTTGTACCTGGAGAATTATTAAACATATCTATTGAAGAATTCTATTCCGAACCGTTGGTATGCCTGTTTTTGACGGATTATATTATGTTGAGTTCAATTTTATTACATCGAGTTCATCTTTCGAAGTACATAACATTTTCTCAACGTTTTCAAAAGTTCTACGATTGATATCGTGGGGTTAGGTTACAGGCATACGCCATACAGTAAAGGAGCATGGGAGACTTCTGAAATTATACGTAGGGAAACCCGTAACTGGAGTTTATTACGTTTGTTACGTTTATTTTCATCTGGCGCTAACAGTGTTGATCAGCTTCCAGCAACTTTGGTTTTCACCAGCATCGCAGGGACTCGATCAATCTAATGTTAGAGGAGGACAACCTCTACCGCATTTTCCTCAGCGTCCATAATACTTTTGATTAAGTGACACCATATAAGATAGTGTAAAAAATAAGTTTTCCGTGGCTTTTAAAATGTTCCTGGCATCTCTTAAACTTCATTACCTACTCATATATCTTTTATACATTTAATCCTCTTTATTTTATAATCACTTTGTTTCTCTGCCCCTCTGAGTCACCCACGTGTTATACCCAGATAATATCCACATCTTCACCTTTGCAGGGAAAGAAGAACATGTCACGTGACTTAGCCCATACGCACCTCACTCTCTAATTTAACATTCTTAGCTCTTTTCATGCGCGTTTCCCGGTCTCTAGAGCTAGCAATTACATGCCTTATTTAAGCTACAAGAGTATTTATATGATCTAAGTATAATAATTGACCTTAATGAAACTACACTTCAGCGTGGCTTTCTTTATAAAAGATCGTGAAGAAGTTTATATAGGGTCGGCAACGTAATACCTCCGATCCTGTAAGCGACCATAGGCTAGGGTAACTGCTTACCATGAGACAAGATACGTACTTGATTGCCACCTTACTGGTATAATTATTTCCAATTCACTGATGTTGAAAATACTTATTTAAGTCACCAGTTAAGTTGCAAAGTTGTGTGAAAAATACTCAAACTCTTGTTTTTACATCAATTAACTTTAAAAGTCATAGTAATCTGAAAAATTCCAAATAAATTAATTCCAAATTAATTAATAATTATTCCCGCACGGTACAATTAGCGATTATCATTTTGCTATTGCATTTATATACAATTTTCAGAATAGTTATAAGTTTAAATATGTATATTTATATGTCTGTGCGACATTAGTTGTAAGAAGCGAACAGATTTCAATGCCGGTATTTATGTTTATTTAAATTCAGTTTTTTCGAGATAGTCTTAGTGAAAATTGATAAATATATTGCGTTACAGAAAGAGTGATTCTTGGTGAAAATGTAAAAAAATTCAGAGCGATAGACCAATGGCTAAGGAATCGGTCTAATAAATAGCTCGACCGCGGTTCAAATCCTGGCATTTACCACTAAATTCGCGTTTTCGAATTTATGTACATATTGGCAGTTATCACTAGTTCGGTGGTGAAGGAAAACATCAAGAGGTAACCCGCACGTTCAAGAAATTATATTTCGAAAGATGTGTGTCCTTATCTAAGAATGGTTTGGTTTCCCTCTGGGTTGTGGAGATCTGATGGCAGTCGCTCCATGTAAAAATCAGTATCTTTGCCAAAGCCTCAGACTTTGGTAGCGGAACCCGCCAATTCTAATGGATTGGAAACGTGATAACGCTAAGAAAAAAAAATTGCATTATCCCCCTTCTTCCCTAACTACGATCGTGTGCACACGTGTATCGTGAATTGTATCATAAAAATACAAAAGCATTTGTAGTAAAAAGCCCATTGTGCTGTTATTGGTATTTATAGGCCACCATGCTTTCATAGAGTTGTCAGATTTTTCAACTGGCTAGATAGATTACTATTAGATCTTAAGAAAATTGATAATATAGTGGTTCTTGGAAACATAAACATCAACATTGTACCGGACACAGAAGACACAAAATCTACTGAATATTTGAACTTAATGGCTATGCTTGGTTTATTACCGACTCATAATTATCCTACGCGCAATGCTAACTGTTTGGTTCACTGCTTTGTTAGAACAAAACAAAAGAATACAACACTTGTATGTAAAATTTCGTTTACATTCCTAAAGAATATTAGCCAAATCAATTAGTCTAATTTGTAATATCTGCCTAAACCAGAGCGAATTTTCTGAAGCACTGAAAAAGTTTATCGTAGTACCTGTCTACAAGACTGAAGCGAGAGATAATGTTAGTAATTATTGGTCCACATTCCTATTACCAACACGGTCTAAAATTTGGAAAAGTTATAAAATACTCGATAGATACAAGCAGTTACCGTAGCCTATGGACATTTGCAACACCAGGGGTGTCACTCATGCGTTACCGACCTTGTAAAAACCTCTTCACGCCTTTCTTGAAGAACCCAATGCTGTTGTCCCTTGGGAAAATCTCAGCTGGGAGTTCATTCCACAATTTGAGTGTTCTCGGAAGAAAATTTCGCTGGAACCGTACAGTACGCAACCATTGCGGTTCCAGTGTGTGAGGATGAACTCCGTTGTACAATCGGTAGAAGACACAGACGGAGGCAAAATCTCGCCTTAAACTTAAGGGCTCAATACCGTCTGTAAGCTTGGGATGGCCGACAATTCTCACAGCTCGTCTCTGAACCGAATCACAAGGTCCTAGCTGATATCCATATGCACCCGCCCAAAAGGTGACTACAATACTCCATGTGTGACTTGACTTGAGACTTGTATAAGTCTTTGTTCCGCACTGAAGTACTGCTTTGGCCCGTTGAGCACACCGAGTTTCTTGGACGCCAGTTTGATCTTCTCCTGCAGGTGATTCCGGTAATAAACATCACTGGAGATCTCCACATCGAGAATCCTAATGCTTTTGGCAATCGTTAGTGGCGTGTTCTGCAATTGAGGAACCACAGCAAATGGAGTTTTCTTAGCGGCGAAGGCGCAAACTTGTGTCTTTATGGGGTTAAATTGACATAGAACAGGTATTTATGTATATATGTGACTGAAAATTCCATAAATAGCTACTATTAACACGTACATTAAAATTTTATAATTACATATATTATATTGGCTGATTAGAACAAACGATTTCCTACGTGAACAATAATCACCATCGTGGGTAAAAATACGCTACGCGCATGTATACATGTCCCAGCTTTCATGGTGATTAATCGAGGGTTTCCGAATTGTGAGTTTATACATATCTAATTACATATGCGCCCGTGTTTATATGTACGGAGGGTAGTATGAGTTTGTTTCGCTTCTATGTAACATTCGCCTTGCCATATAATAGTTTCTATATTTGAAGTAGTAGTATTTCAACATGAATAATGACGAATTGTTATAGTTCTATGTCTAAAGTGCATACTTTCTCTAAATTCAGTGAAAGTAAGAGCAGAAAAAAATGTTAAAGTGTGGTGTGTAGTTCAGAACGTATCACGATGACAGTAGATAAAATGCAACTTCATGTGGGGTGTGCATAGCAACGGTTATTAGGTATGTTGTACATTGCACTAAAGAAGAATCTATTTAATTGCTTATAGATTATTCTCAAAGACTGTTCCGTGTACTACCTACACTATGTATAGAACTAGATACTTCACCCGTGAATTAAGTGAAGCATGTAAGTTTTCATTAAATAAATAAAAAAAAGGAAAGAAAGTCTTAAATGTGTCATAAACTTTCAATTTACATTTGTTAATATGGTAAATGTGGTATTTAATGAAAATAATAAATACATACTCGGGTCGCTAGGTTCATTATCCTGCCTTTGTATTGGAGTGGTGGCATAAAGGTCAGGATTCATGGTGCACTCTGTGAATTCTATCTGCGACTGTCTAAATTGGGACTCTGCAGGATAGCCGAAGATCTCTAGAAACGGAGAGTATCGCGGTAGCACGAAGTCCTATGCACTTTAACCTTTAAAGGGAGTTTTCAGAGTTGCGACTCTTCACACGGGCAAACACAGACTGCATGATCCTGTCCTATCGATGCCGTGTGCATAGACGCACAACGATTAGGCGGATATTAAGATCGAATGTAGCAACGATAGAGAGCGAATGAAAGATTGAATGAAAGGTCACAAGATTTTTTATACTATTTCGGATGATACTAGCACAGAACCGTTAACTTTGGAGCCATATTTTATCGGAGGCAAGAACCGTCGTAGAATAAGTCGATTAGTGAATTAACAAACATAAGGACCCCTTGAAAAAAAACGGGTTAACGTAGCCTATCTACATTTGCGACACTGCATGCCTCTAGAGAATTGTTATATCGATACGATATTCTGTAAAGTAAAATGGAGACACTCCTCCAATCGGGCTGCCTCTTATTAAATATAGCTACACCTTACATCATTCTTCACATCTACATTTAATAACAGCAGGGTGTACCATGAGCAGATTACGTTTAGCCACGAGGATGTTAGGCTACGTTCTGTAGTAGTTTATAATGAGACTGGCAACCATTTTACAGGACTCGCTGGTCAAATACACTGGAGGCCCGAGAGATTATTAAAAAACCTTAGTCATTTAAGCAATAGGACTAAAAGACATAAACGATAAAAACTTGACTGGACAACTCGAGTCCTTTCAAAAAGATTTCAAAAAATATCATTTCAAATAATCATTTCAACGTTTTTGTGTTCCTGCCTGAGTCCAGGTCACCAGTAAGCTCCAATGACTTGCTGTGTTAGCAGCAGAGTAGGCATCGCGCAAGTGATAATGTATTGCAAACGTTTATAGGCTACGTTAAACACTTTACATCAGGTGGGTTAATACAAGCTTATGGCTTTGATGCCTTACGACGTTGTGTTAAAAAAATAATTCAAAAACAAGTTTAAATTAACAAGTATACCCGATTAAAATATTAAGTAGAACGTTAATTGATTATATTAGTTAGCTTTAAACATATTAGTTGTGTACTTAACTAAACTTAAAGCTTGGGTTCGTTCCCACACCGGTTAAACATTTGTGTGCATGAACATGTCCGTTTGTCTTGGTCTGGGTGTTTTTAAGACAGGTAGGATGCATTAAAAAAGCCCCCCGTATAGGGAAGTACCTACAGCTCACAAAAAATCGGCCAAGTGCGAGTCGGACTCGCGCATGAAGGGTTCCGTACCATTATCTATAAAAACAGCAAAAAAAAATCACGTTTGTTGTATGGGAGCCCCCTTAAATATTTATTTTATTCTATTTTTTAGTATTTGTTGTTATAGCGGCAACAGAAATACATCATCTGTGAAAATTTCAACTATCTAACTATCACGGTTCACGAGATACAGCCTGGTGACAGACGGACGGACGGACGGACGGACAGCGGAGCCTCAGTAATCACAGCGAAATAACAATTCCCTGAAGGGTCGTTGTATTCCTGCATGTGAGTGAGGTCACCAGTAAGCTACTAAGGCGTTGCTATGCTAGCCGCAAAGGTTGCATTGCGCAAGTGATACTTAATTTATAACGAGCGTTCATAGGCTATGGTAACCGCTTTACAGTAGACGGGTCATATGCTTGTATACATCCCGACGATGTATAAAACTAGAAATATATATTTTTGAGAACACCTTTCCAAATCCATTATTTTGATAGGTATGGACACAGATCAAACAATGGTTAAGCAATAATAATATTCATTAGAAAGAAAAATGAAAACTGATTTCAGGCACATATCCGATGGCAAAAAAGCATATTGACCGCCTGATGATACCGGTTTCATATGAAACCTTGCAGTACAAAGAGAATCGCTGGCGCGTTGCTAACACTGCTGCTAATATAGTAACTCTTCGACTAGCTTACCGGTGACATTACAACTCGCAGGAACATAAAAATCCTGGTGTCTTCTAGAGGTACATCTCTACTTAGGATTCTTTAGTTAGATCAGAGTCAGAACCATGATTGATAGTGCGCACCACGTGCAGCAAGGTCGACGTTATTGTGGTGGCTATTAATTATTGTCAAAGCGTAATAATATTTTCCAACATGCGGCACATTCTTTAATTTATTTCTAAAATACTTGCGGATGGAATATGTTTTCATGCTTTTTTTATTATTTGCATTTACTTAAATTATTGTTTCTTAATTTAGTTCGCTTATATTTCGTTAGAAACTGATTGAATATTATATTTATGAATAAACTTGATAATATTATTCACAAAATTGGAGAGAGAAAGATCTATCGACAAATCTATAACTTCGCGCCAAGTCCCTAGAGGGATAGGCAGAGGGGACCAACCGCCACATGGACTTGCTCCTTACACATATCACTCGCTCCTTTAAAAGATAGAAATATGCAAGGTGAGCTTAGTTAAGTCTTTCTGACTTTTTTATACGACGTCGATACAAGCAAAAGATTCACCTGATGTAAAGTGGTTGCCGTAGACGACGAATGGTTGCAAAACAAGAGGTGTTGCTCGCCCGAAGCCATCCTCGCTGCGACACAACGCGCGGCGCCGCCTAATAAATTCAGACACTTGCAGGAACACAACTGCCTTGTAAGGAATTTTTGTAGAGGCATTTCCTCAGTCAGGCTGTTACACGATCTCTCTTCAAGATTGACGCGCTACCAGTATGTAAAACATGATCCAGTCGTTAGGGACAATCGCGAATTGAATGCGAACTTCACTAATGCGAATATTTCGAACGTTTCTATGATCAATTCCCGTATACCTCTGATGTGTCATAATGCATGATTGCTTAGGTAAGGCTGAGTTAGTCTAGACAATTGCATATGTTAGTCCCGTCACACGGCAGTCATATCAAAAGATTTGGCGAGATTGTGGACGCATTGTGATTGTGCAACGTAGCCTGTCGACTCATGTCTACATTTCACATTGTTCAGTAGTGTCACGGGACCACCCACAATCGTACAGCTGACCGCAACAGAAAATATGATATCGCTAGTTATTTAAGAGGTATGCGAAAATTATGCTTCATTAAAACTATTATCAAATAACATCGCTTACGAGGTATACAATCCTTTTATAATATATCGTAGGCTAACATGCAATCGAGCTAATTTTGACAAACGTTGAATACTGTGGCCGTTTTTTTCAATTAATCATTATATGATGATTGGTATATAATTACAGACGATTCATAATTTACCCACGGTATTGAGCCCTTACGTTTAAGGAGATTTTGCTTCCTACTTGTGGATTATACAAGAGACTTAGAAAAACATGCTTCATTTTTTTTTTACTCGAACTACACAAGATTCCAAAGTGCAAGTTATAATAAAACAAAACGAAAGATGTCACTTATACAAAAAATTCTATTATATATATATATATATATATATATGTAGGCATCTTCTTCTTCTTCGCGTTATCCCATTTCCTAGTCGATTAGGATTGGCGGGGTCCGCAACCTAAGCTTAAGGATTTGGCGAAGACACAGATTTTACTGCCGTCAGACCTCCACAACCTCTTTCGAAATATATTTTCTTGGACGTGTGGGTTTCCTCACGATGTTTTCCTTCACCGTCGAGCTAGCGATAAGTATGTACATACATAAATCCGAAAACATTAGTGGTACATGCCACCGCTTGGATTCGAACCGGGGACCACTAGCTTAACAGGTCGGTTCCTTATCCACGGGGCTATCACTGCTCATATATGTATACCTCTGTAAGCATATGGATAAGTAAAACTGCAATCGAAGCTTTAGTTAATACATTTATGAAACTGTAAAACCGGGGTCTAAACAGCGGGTCTAAAGTAGCGGCACGCTATGATAGCCGTTTTGACATATTACAATAGTGATGTGAAATGTCAATTTATTCTCGAAAAAATCAAATCAAATCTATAAGTTTTTGATGCAAGTAGGACCTGATTAAAAAGGTTTTATAAAATAAAAATATAAATGTTTACTTAATATACATATTTGAACGAACTGAATTTTTTTTTTATACCACTAAGGTGGCAAACAAGCGTACGGCCTGCCTGATGGTAAGCAGTTACCGTAGCCTATGGGCATTTGCAACACCAGGGGTGTCACTCTTGCGTTGCCGACCCTGTAAGAACCTCTTCACGCCTTTCTTGAAGAACCCCATCCTGTAGTCCCTTGGGAAAACCTCGGCAGGGAGCTCATTCCACAACATAATAGTTCTCGGTAGAAAACTTCTCGTGAAGCGCACAGTGCGCGACCATTGCGGTTCCAGTGTGTGCGGATGAACTCCCAGCCGCCGGCGAGCTGTGCGATTGTAAAACGAATGATATTTGTAATGAAAGAATCATGAAATGTTACAATTTGAGAAACTTGTGGATCTCGTTTTTCCGATTTCGGTTATAGTATTTATTCAATTTCTCGAAAAAAAATGGGCTTTTTTTCGTCATTAAGGTAGCAAACGAGCATACGGTCTGCCTGATGGTACACAGTCACCGAAGTCTATGGTTGATATACCAGGTTGATGTAGTTGAAGTGTTTATCGTAAGCGCGGCACTGCGGTGTTGGTCATTGACAGGGAATTCATCCTCACAGACAGGGATGACAAGAGTCACGTACTGTGTGGTTCCAGACATTTCTTCCGAGAGAGGCAACGCACGAGAGATGTATAGGCTACAAATGCTTACCATCAGGCAATTTATACATGTAACAAACATCTTAGCTATATAAAACATAGGAAAATATGTTTATATAATTTGAATACATCATTTATATCTCGATTGAATATTCTGAATACAATTTTTCAATATTAGTGTATTAATAACATGAATAAGTCATGTGGCAGTCATCTCTGCCTACTCCGCGAGGAACTAAGCACGAAGATGTACATAGACAGATTGAGTGACCCAACTGTTTTTAGCTGAATCCGACATATGGGACTAGGAAACTAAGCTCTTGGCAAGCCCGGTAGTAACAATGGCTACCTTGCACCGAGATTTGATGTGTACCTCTAGGTTCGTAGGTTCGATTCCCGCACAAGAAGCTACACTTACATCACGTAGACCGCATAAGCATACGGTGTTCCTTACTTTTCGGTGTTGTATAAAACAAGCAAATTTATTAAGAAATTAATAATCACGCCTATCCTTATTTCCATAAAAAACATGTTTACAATTACATAAAATATAAATTAAAAAGTTATTACTTTTTATTAATTAATATATTTTGTCAATTAAAAAGTAACGTTAAACAATATTTTTAAGATCCCCTTCTAAAATCCTTTATTTTGATACCCCACTAATTAACTTTGAATGATTTTAATTTCTTCAATATGTATAATGTTGAATTATTTATTATTTACTTTATGATATCATAACGCATAATTATTTATATAATATATTATGGCATGCTTCGTTGGTCCGGACATATAGAAAGAATGCAGGATGAAAGAATGACGAAGCAGATATACAATGCAAAAGTGGAAAGATGTAGGAGCCGAGGAAGGCCAAGACTTACCTACCATGATCAAATTGAGGTATCAGAAGGTGGTTATCAGGAGCCCCAGAAAGCGGCGAGCGTGCATGGTAAGGGCATTGAATGTTAAAGAAGCGAGTGAGGTATGTAAGGATCGAGTCACGTGGCGCTCGGTTCTCTCTGCCTATCCCGTAAGGAATTTGGCGTGAAGTTATAGATAGATAGATATTATAAAGGTTCTAACGATACTTCTTACATCTGAACCAGTTAACGCGTTTATCAGTTATGGTGGAATGAATTACTTACAAACACACAGACATCAACCCTGAAAAAGAATAAGCTATTATATTAACAGCAAAATTGCCATATGTGATAACGTTTTCCAACAGACAGGTGTATGGCTTAGATCGCAGGCGTTTTGAAATCTATCAAGCAAAAGGAAGACAAATATTTTAGCGGATATTACTTTACAATAATGTATTAACCGTTCGAAACCCGGGTGGTCGTATACGACCGCGAAATGTATGGGAAAACGTATATAACGGGTTCTGACTGCTCAATAAAAAGGACTTTAATTTGTATTTGCAGCAGTGATAACCCAGTGAATGAGGACCAACTGGTGTCCGGTTTGAATCCAGGCACTTGCTCAGCGGTCAAGGAAAACATCGTGAGGAAACCCACACGTATAAAAACTTATATTACGAAATACATGTGACCTAACCTAAGAAACGATCTGGTTTTCCCTCTGGATCGTAGAGGTCGCTCCATGTAAAAATTTGTGTCAAATCCTTCGGCTTAGGTAGCGGATCCCGTCAATCATATTGATTAGAAAACGAGATAACGCAAAGAAGAAGAATTAAGTTGCATTTATAATTAATAAAAAAACTAGCCATAATTACCATTGATCAAGGCAATGTCCTTTGTTTACTACCTACAATTTTTTATATTAGACAGGCGTTGTTCTGTAAATTGTAGATCTAGTTTCGATAGATAAAGCTCCTGTGAAAATGACGAGTTGGCAGCGGGGATGGTAATTCGCGAGTGATACTAATTGTATTCCCGGTATAGGCTACGGTTACTACTACATCAGGTAGACCATATGCGGATACATAAGCGATATATACGTATATAAAATAAAATTAATGGTTCATTAAACGGTCTCATGTCAATTCTCTTCGAAGTCTTTATTATTTTTAGAGTATTATAATAAACAAGGAACACTCATAGTTTTATCTCTGTCTGTCCGTCTGTATGTAATGGCACAGCCTTCGATAAGTAAGCAAGTTAATTCACGACCCACCAATGTGCTCAATTCAATGACCCTGTGCGTCGCCCGCTTTGTCTGCCATCGACAGTGACCACAAGTAGCTTAGTGTTGTCTTATATTGCTAAAATGTCAACTTGCGTCATTAAAACTTGCAACAAACGCTTTATAAAGCATACGAAAATATGTTATTTCAAATAAATAATTTATGAGATAAAGGATTTAAAATGTTTTCAGCATACATCTGTAATTTTGAGCCCGGCAGCAGTGCATACGCACATGTGCATGTTGTTCGATACCTGCCTGTTAAGAAACACGCAAGTTTATGTCTTGCGATTAAGCAGCAAAATACGGAGGTTTCGCGACCTAGAAAATGATGAATATTTAAGGTCTCGATGACGAAACAAGTTAGGCTTCATTAGTTTATCCCAGGAACCGACGAGCATGCATGAAAAGAGCTATGAATGTCAGAGCAGCGAGTGAAGTACGAGTATGTAAGGCCGCGTCTTATGGCGTTCGGATCTCTCTGCCTACCCCGCAAGGGGCCTAGAGTGAAGATATATGATGAAGATATACAGGCCGAAGTCATGGATATAGTCGTAGAGCAGACGACGAATTTTGGGAACGTGTTTTATGCGAGTTGTTATATCGAAAAAAATGTATTTGATGAATTTGCAAAAAATCAACCAGAAAAATATTTTTTAGATAACTTGGAATTGTTTTCATCTTTTATCGGCTTTAAAATATGATCCGACGCCTCTGAATGTCTTTAATTAATATTCGCTAAAAAAATATGCTTCAGGCGTTCTGAAATTTGAATAGCTTATTTATTAATTAATATTGAAAATATGTGGAAATAGCCAGATGAATTAAACGGTTTTTAATAACTCCCTGACGTAATTAAAAGTTTTAAATGAATGTGACAAAAAAGTCTTATGCGTAGCCGTAGGTAAGAGACAGTTACGGCAGCTACCGCGGCCCAGACCTTCTCGGGCTGTGATTGGCTTGATCACAGTTGATCACGTCACTCAAGTTAACCAGCTGACTCGTATTTTCTGTACTAAAGTATATGTTAGGAAAATAAATTTGAACGAATAAATAATGATTCGATTCGCTTTTGGAAATTTGGTAATAATTTGGACTGGGACAGTATGCAGAAATCCGAACGAAGCGTAATATAGGCAGGTCGTATGTTTGTTTGCCAACTCAGTACGGCAGCAGTTGGACAAATTTAAATTTGAGGAACTCGATGGTGTCGATGTGCATGACAATTCAAACACACAAGTTAAGCAATGTCGGTTGCAGCGTTCTACGGATGCTTTTAGTCCTCTCATATTCATCCGCTTCGGTGGGCACGCTAAGCCGTCAGTTCCGGTTGATAGATGACAATTGTTAAGCAAGCAAGCTTAAGTGAAATCGGGCGCATCAATGCAGCCCGACGGGGAATGTACCTCCATGTTTTTGCTGTTTTAACAGCAGGAGTGCGAACGAGCAAACGGTACTTACTGTTGGTTAAAAAATAGCAATATTTCTACAAATATTCAACGGGATTCCATCCTGCTGTGCTCGTTTATAAACACATCTAGTGGTTTTAGACAAAATGTGTTGAAAATTTTGTTTGATTGATAAAACGTCTTTATACCCAACTACGGCGAAGTCAAAGGAGTGTTATGATTTTAGCAAGCTACGTATGCATGTACGTTTATATGCCTCAAAACGCCTTGTTGCTGCGCTGATTGTAGGCTATAAAACGTCATCACACTTATTTTTAATCAATATATAGATATAGTGTGTTTCCAGACTTGATGAAATTTAGTAAATGAATTCCATTATTTAATCCCGCAAAAAACGTGAACTGGGGAATTTCAGACCCATATCTGTTTTGCCAGTATTGAGTAAAGTATTTGAAAGAATAATGTTTGATCAACAGCAACTATATTTTACGAATAATAAACATTTTCATACATAATTCACAACACGGATTTACAGCACGTAAATCCACTACAGATGCAGAGGTTGCATTGGTCAAGCATGTTCTTAACGAATGGGAGAGATCCCAGGATGCTATTGGGGTCTTCTGTGATCTCTCCAAAGCTTTTGATTGTATCGACCATCATACATTATTGCTCAAGCTGTGCCATTATGGAGTTAAAGGTAAAGCCCAAAGTTTGATAGCAACTTACTTAAATAACAGAATACAGACTGTTGATATAAATGGGCTCAAATCTAAAGGCAGTTGTATTAATATAAGAAACGCTCCAATAATAAACGCTCTACAACAAGAAACGCTCCATCGAAGTATTCTTTTAAAAAACAAATCTGCTTTGCTGAGCTCACAATAACTAGGAATTCCATCTTCGTATCCCTGTGGGTCAATTCTGCTAAATAACTGCAACTGCACGTTTACGCCTGTCACTTGAGTCGTGCAGTGCCGATAGGTGTATTCTACTAAAATATCCTGCACTGCAACTACGCTGGAACTGTGCGTATCCTGCAAGTAAACTACTTAAAACCTGAAATGTTGCCATATTTCAATCTAATAAAACTGAATTTTATTTAATGTTGACTCCTATAGTTTCACTATTGACCTTGGTTGCCGGAGTGGTGGTATTTCTAACCGAAAAGAAGCTTTACTTAATTATATTTATCCACAAACATCTCCCAAAACAAAGCAAATATAATTCACCGCCTCAGAATATTAATTTCACTTCGCAAAAGTTGCTCAAGAGTAACGTTAAAAAACTGCAAGTAAACTCCTTCAAAACATCTGTCACCGGTATACAAATGTCAAAACAATTTATCTGAATACGATTATATTGCAGGAAACGTGCAGTTGCAATGCAGGTTTTTTAACAGAATAGCGATTCATTTACTGTAACATTCCTGCAACGTCGCTGCTGTCAGATCGTTTAACAGAATACCGAAACGTCAAAATGTACGCATTTTGGCACACACCGCGCTGCAGTGCAGTTGCAGTTTTTAGTAGAATCGGCCCACTGGTCACCTTTCCTTACTGTATTAGCTGATTTTGAATAAAGAATTCAGATAGGTATTTTGAAGTAAAATTTCAGTTGCTTTATCTATAATTTACTTTAAGAATTGACTAATTAATTTTTCGCTATTGTAGCCACTTTCTCGTATATTGTTTTTTTTTTATATACATTGTTTATTGTATTTATGCATATTTAAACAGTTATTTTAAAACATTATGTAACATTATACTTATATAACTTTTGACGAGCTCGGTGGCGCAGTGGTGAAACGCGTTGTTACGCTACTTTGACACCAATGCTCGTGGGTTGAATTCCCACACAGGACAAACATTGTGTGCATGAACATGTCTGTTTGTCCTGGTCTGGGTATATTATATGTATAATAAGTATGTATTTACAAAAAAAATATGTATTTACGTATGTTTATCAGTTGTCTAGTACCCATAACACAAGCTTCGCTTACTTTGGGGCTAGATGGCGCTGTGTAATTTGTCCGACAATATTTATTTATTTATAACTATATCAAAATAATGCTTAGTTCATCCAGTAATCATAGCACAAGCTTTGCTTGGTTTGGAGCTGAATGGCGCTGTGTATCTTTGTGCTAATTATTAATTGGCACAAAAACTGTCCTTATGGTTGTACGAGTGTGTTGTATCGTTGCCGCGCGTTCCCGCGTGTATCATTAGGTTGCAGCTGAAAATCAGTGTTTGCTCCTAGAGCAGACAACCCTGAGCTGCTGGCTCTTTGTATCACTGCAACACACATGCTTGAACATCACTGTATATAGTACTCTATGTATTTTGTCCATTTGATAATAGTTATTTTTTTTTTGTAATCCAGGAGCCTATACTCTGTAAAAATTCGATCTCATTGTTTTGCATGTGATTTCTTTGATGCAAATAAACTTTTTACCTCTCTATCAATATTGGGGTGTCCCAGGTCGCTATATTGGTCCCCTTTTAAATTTTATTATATGAGAATGATCTGCCCTATATAGTGCAGAAAATGGCGGATATACTACTGTTTGCTGATGATACTTTACAATTTTTAATGTTACTCGCCAGTGCGAAAACACTGACAAGGTAAATAGTGTTCTATCTGCCATTCTAAATTAGTTCACATGTAATAATCTTTTACTCTAACCTAAACTAAAACCAAATGTATAAAATTTAGTCTATCAAATGTAGCTTCTGCCAATACAGAAGCTTTCATTAACAATAATATACTAGAATGTATTAATGATACTGTATTTCGTGGAATTACGATAGACTCCAAATTACAATGGATAAATATTTTCACAGTTACCTCTCAGTATATTTATGAGAACATAATATATGTTCGTAAAAATATAGAATCGTTTTCAAAATTTAGTAATCTCAGAAGCAGGAATATATTGCGTATGCCGGTACATCAGCCTGCTAATACTAATAGATCTTTTATTATAAATTGTATTCGATTCTATAATAAACTACCTGAAACAGTTATGTCCTTGCCTGACAATATGTTGAAAAGGCATATCATAAATACTCTATGTAAGAAGGGTTTATTACAGAATCGATGAATATCTGATTGACAGAGATGTTTGGGAATGATTCAGATGTATGTACACTCACATATATTTATTGTAATATAAAATGATGATTTAAAAAAAGACCGACATTGGCAAGTTGCTTTTGGCATTTCTTCTTCGCCAATGGTCATTTTCGAAATATTGGTAAATTAGAAAGGAGAGATTAAGACTATGAAAAATTAAAAAGGTATAATATGATTTGATTTAACCCTTCGAAACCCGGATGGTCGTATACGACCGCGAAATGTATGGGAAAACGTATATAACGGGTTCTGACTGCTCAAAGATTGCAAGACGTGTCTAAGTGCCCGTGAGCACCTAATGGCAAATAAATGATCTTTATCTTTTTATAGAAAATCCAACATAACGGCTCGCAGCGGCCATAAAGTACAACAAAAATAAATATATACTAATACATTAATCAGAAGAGTTTGTTTGTTTGTGGTTTTGAATTTCCTTTTATTGCATTTGATAGATTTTTCCTTGAGAAAGGTTATAGGGTATTCAACGTCACGATACGACTCTTAAAAGTAGAGAAAAAAGCTTTCTGGTTATAAAGTAAGAAAAAGCGTTTCCGATGGGATACGCGCTTACGAGGTCGCAGGATGCAGATAGTAATATATAATAATAGTATATTGTTTTAACGGCTAATGAAAGGTCTTAATGAATACTTTGGGAAAACACACGCATCACTTAAACATGTTTATACATAACTATCAAAAAATTAAATATAAATTACCTCCAAGTCATGGGTCATAAAGCTCTTCAAAAATATAATCGGGCTAGCTGAAGTCTCCAACAAACCCATCGCTATTATAAAAAAACGCGTCCTTATCTAGCTCAAAATAATTAATAAAACAGGAAAACTAAAAACCCTGCTACGACAAAAATTAGCACTGAAAAGGTATAAACTTAAGGTATAAATAAACTTCAATGTAGGTATATTTTTTATTATAAATGATAAACAATTAAATATATAATACTAATCATTTAAAGGAATTCTAATAAAAAAATGGTCTTTTTGTTGAGCCGCAGTCACACGTCATTACTATATATGTCATTTATTTTATTTAGTTTCATAGATCGCAGAAATTATGCGTTATGTGTTGCTGAACAAAACGATCTTATTACATTAATTATAATCCACTCAAACAGGTAGTATATTATATTTTTTAATTTTTATCAAATAAAATAATAAATTATACTTTTTTTTTTGTGACGCGGGGAAAAATGCGTTACGCACACCACCGGTGATAGTATGGGACTCCCCGTTGGCTGCCCAACGGTATACCCACTAAACGACCCCGCGAATTGCCATATACCTGCATTGAAGTCTTTATTATACCTTTTCATTGTGAATTTGTTGTTATAGTCGGATTTTTAACTTTATTTTTTATATGATGTACCTTGTTTTATATACTCGACCCTTAAGATAACGGTAAGCCAAACGGTAGCCTCTTACAAAAAGTTCACAGGTGTCCAATCAAGCTTATGTGCTCGTACCTGCATACAGCAATGTGTAGACCAAATATAATATTTACTGAAGCATGTGTTATTAATATATTATTGTATCTGTCTATCTATAAGTTCGCACTAAATCCCTTGCGGGGTAGGCAAATTGAGCCGAGCAACACATGACTCTTGTCCTGATGCACTTTCCTTTTCTACAGTCATAGCTCTTTTCACGCACTAAATAAATGAAACCTGAAAATATTAGTCCTTTTGGAGCGGATGTAATTAGATGTAGTTGTGTGGGCAAAATACAAGGCAGTGACATCAGGCGTGAGTGTACAAAACGAAAATGGCATATTCACACACGCATAAAATTAACTCTATAGACTATCTATTTTTCTAGGATGATTTTTACTCCTACGATAACAGTTTGTATACTCGAGTTCACACGAAATAATCTTGATACTAGCAAAATTGTTCTTCAATGACCTGACGTCGTAAACTAAAAAAGTGAACAAAATATTTTTTTGTGTTAAAACCTTAGTTAACAGTTGCCGCCGGACGTCCGAGTTTTACCTCATTATACTTAGTTTAGAAGGCATTCGGAAAACATCTAGGCAGGGTTGTACATTACACAAACCAATTTTCATTACATGTTCGATTTATTCCAAAACTATAAAATGTTCAAGGTTGACTATACTTTCTCCTTTCACCTACCCCATATTAGAATATACGCGATTTGTTTCAGATTTTACGTAGATCTATGATCGTATGAAAATAAGTAGGCAACATTTGATACAAGGGAAACTTGAATGATGCAAAATACATGATTTTGTATGTTCGTTTCTAGTTTATAACATACATGGATAATTTAAAAAGATAAATTATATCAATTTAATGGCATGTTCAATATGTAAGAGCAAAGATCTAGGTGCTTTTTTTATGTGATTTTGTAAGTGACATCCCTAACCTTGGTGACAATCCGAGAATTCAAGATATATTATATAAAATCATTTTTCAACACTCTTGGTTTTCAGACGGACAATGTAGTCAAGCTATTGCTTTGATCAAGATAGTAAAATATAAATTATGTAATACCATGAATGGTCTGCTGGTACATGGGGTGCGCCTGGCCCTCGTCAGCGGAGCCCCGCCGCTTGCGTTCACCGACCGACTGCGTGCTGCGCGTGATCGCTGCATCCAGACGTTGTTCTGAAAACAATCGTAAGTATTGGGTCAATATTATGGGACATATAGTGTGTTTGGCCATGGGTGATGTCATAGACAGATCAGTAGGGACAGAGTTGGCCTGACAGTGACAACACCAATCTTGAAACCAGATCCAATGTCAATTCAATTCAGACTAATTGTTAACCAAAACTTAGGAATCTAGACTACAATTTCGGATTGGATCTCAACATTAATTGTTATTAGTTCGTCAATGGGCCACAAAGATCAATCTAGTCGTTTAAGGGTACAGTGCCAATTCCTAACCATCTATATTTGTTACGAGGGTAACCCTATTGTTTGGATTATTACCCCCGGCATTTGTACAAACCCTGCTGAGATTGAATCTATTTCTATCGTGCAACACTATTTTTATATCTTATTTAGTTAATAGATTCAGACATTATTTTGCGAACGTCAAATTTACATGCAATTCGATCTAACCCGCTTTGTGTGATTCTATTATGATTAACTAATATATTACTAACTAATTGGTGGCGGAATCACACAAAGCAGGTTAGATTCTATACAAATAAAGACCTACGTGTTCTTTATACTATGGTATAAAGAATAAAAGTATATATCTATTATATCCTCAATTAATACTTACTAAGGAAATTAATGTGAGTTGAAAATTAAATTCGCACTGAGTGCGTTTAATATATTTACCACATAGTCCCACACATATCCCACAGTTGAGATACTGACATTCCGGCAGCCAAACGGAAAACGACGTACCAGTGTGCCCTCAAAAGGAAGGAGCTCGAGATAAGTAAAAGCGCAACGATATTCTATACTTACTACGTGTAAATTCGTATGCATATGTTATTTACAGTCTTCATTTATACAGGATAAAAGACCGAAATTGGATCTCAGGATCTCTAATACAAATACACATATCATCACGCCTGTCTCCCATTGAGGCAGGCAGAGGCTATGGAATGCCAGGTACATCGATCCAAACATACCTCTCTCGCTTCTTCCACACTCATCAACCTCTTCGTGAATGTTCTTCGGTTTTGGGTGCTTTCGATTTGACCCTTTTTCAACATATTACCAATTTGATATATGTGTGCGACTAGGGCGACCCCTACTGATATCACCATTTACTCTTACCTGATACACTTTTTTCGTAACCCTTTTATCATTTATTCTTAAATGACCAAACCATCTCAGCATATCCTTTTCCATTTTTGCCGCTACATCATCTTTCATTCCACATAGTTGCTATTTCTTACTCTACCAATCATTCCCTCCACACATACTCCTCAGCGCTCTCATTTCTACGGCGTTCACATTACTTTAATGCTTCCTCTGCCATGCCCATGTTTCACTGCCGTACATCAATGTTGGCCTTAATACACCCTGAATGATTTTTTGGCGAAGTTTTGCTCGATATGTTATCGCTTGCTAGCACGGCGGCTGCAAGCACCATTGAAACGGTTTCCTGGTTTCCCCCTTCTTTCAATCTCCAATCACCCTATTAATATCTTATAGTATTAAGTGCTATATTATAATCTCTATTTATGACAGAAATCTGCTGAAATGATACATTTTTAACACAAATAAGCTGAGAAGATTAGAATTATCATGATAGACTGCCGTGGTGCCGAAAATAGGCGACCGATCAGGCTAATCGAATTACAGGCATACCTAAGACCAATTTAATATACCCTATCATGGCTATCACCTCCCGCCCTTTCAAGCATTTCAGCGACTATATGATTCCGATTCAGATAGCATGGAAACCAATGATAATCGCTGCCTGGGCCTATTTCTACTACACCTCAATGATGATTTATGGCATACACTTCTATACGGACTACAGCACTGATGGCTCTAATTATAAAGGGCGTGCTAACATCACTCATTCCTATGTGGGGGAAAGCCATGACTTAGTATCCGACTGGAAAGGATTGTTGTTCTCTTATACACTATTTAAAAAAATACTGTAGTTTACTTTTTAATCTTATTCATCCGGTAACCTCTCTCCGATTAATAAAAAAAAACTTTGTTTGCTTATCCGTGTGCGAACAATAATTATCTTGGTGCAAGGAAGAAAATGTGACTTCTCGGTTATATTTCGCGAATTTCTTTAAGCAGTTCAGTAACACTTCTTTGATCTTCAAATGTGATTGTTGAAAAAGCGCAATACACTTTTACACACATTTAGCGCCTGTTTTAATTTCATAAACAAAAATAATTTCACCTACTTTTAAATGTTGTATAATTATTCGAAATACTCTGACGGAATTCAAAGTCTCCATTTACTCGCTTACGATATAAAATCTAAGAACCGACATCATGTCAGGCGGGCCGTATGCTTGTTTACCTCTCAATACTTTCCCTAAAATACCGGAATTAAATTGTTTTTGTTAAACTAACACAATTTTTATACTGATGATGTGTATACAGTGTGTTTGTCATATTGAAGGCAACTGATAAGCGCCTGTGTACACGTTAACGACGACCAATGCTAGAGCAAATAAGGCGAGACGCTGATAATGGCATTTTATATGCAACAATTTTCATCCGCATTTCAAACCTAAGTATAGAGTGATTTACGTGAATCTAACTGGAAACCTCACATCTCTAATTTCAAGAACAAAATTGGCCACGAAGCGTATCTAAGGAGGCTAATAAAGTACACACAACAGTTTTGGTCTACGATGTTCGACGGTTCTACGCACTGCTAGTACCAGGCCACATCTACAGTAGAGTGGTTGATCGTGAAGCCACACTGATTTTTGTGAAATCACAGTCCTCCGAATATCAGACGCGTAACAATTCGTATTTCTCCGGGTAACAGAATCGAGAGGCATCGCCAAGCGTAGCAAGAGTGTAGGTTGGTAACATATTTTTTACTATCGGAGCAGACATGGCAGCGACGGTATGTTACATCTTCTAACGGTAGTGGGTGGGTGCCGGCCGGCGCTAGTCTAACTAAAAATAACTAATTGGTGGTGGAAGCACGCAAAGCAGGTTAGATCAAATTGCATGTAAATTAGACTTTCGCAAAATAACGCCTGAACCTATTAACATTTTTTTTTTATACAACGTCAGTTTATACAAGCATATGGCCCACCTAACGTAAAGCGGTTGGCGTAGCCTATAAACGCTTGTAATACATTAAGTATCACTCGCGCGATGTATTAGCAACAGATGTAGCTGTTGCTAATACAGCAACTCCTTAGGTGCTTACTGGTGACCTCACCAACTTGCAAGAACACAGCAACCTACCAGAGAGTTGTTATTTGGCTGCGGTTTTCTGTGAGGTGGAGGTACTTCCCCAGACTGGCTTCTTTGATGCGTCCTACCTCTCTTATAAATACCCAGACCAAGGAAAACAGACATGTTCAGAGATATTGTTGGCTGCCGTCGACAGGTTAACCGAACACGCAGGTTAAGCAACGTCGATCGCAGCCCGTCTATGGATGGGTTTATCTATTGCGAGTTTCTCCGAACTTCCGAGGGCACGTTAAGCCGTCGGTCCCAGCTGTTGTCGATAGATGACAGTCGTTAAGCTAAGTCAGTGGCCCTCGGGCAGCTCTGGCCTCCGCCAATCCGCATTTGAACAGCGTGGGTCCCTGCAGTGGGTTGATGTGGTGGTAGCTGCCGTTATACACTGCCCGCACTGCTACGGCTGCAAGTTTTTACAGCGGGCGTGAACTGTACGTGACCGCGCAACGGACATTGCGTGCACGCGTGAACGGTGTGGTATGACGTCACGCCTCGAGGCGCGCGCTTAGTAAATCACACTATCTGACGTATTGAAATAATATTGACATAGGTTCACAAAAAGTAATTTTAAAACCAACAATCAAAAAATGTTGCTGTTCTTTCCTGTTGATTACGTGTAAATTGACATAAACATGAAAGTATGAAACAAATATTTACCACATAATAATATATTTGCCTAGTGAGACTGAGTGATCACCTTTTGGCTTTATCATAAAACTAAACTGTTATCAAAAATTGATCATAATTAGTTGTTTGTAGCGTAACATAACTCTATTCGAAGATAATTCAATAGTTTTTTATAGATACCGAACAAGGAAAATTCTAGTGTCGTCTATACAGATAAATAAAATTGGAGTCTGTTTGTAATATTAAAATTGTCTGTCTGTCTGATTCTTCCGGCTAATCTCTGAAACGGCTGGACCGATTTTGACGGGATTTACACTGGCAGATAGCTGATGGAGTAACTTAAGATACTTTTATTTTAGAAATTTTATTTCTTTTTATTAATATATAAATAAATAATTTTAAAAAATACTATTCCGTGCGGACCAAGTACATATTAATACATATCTATTATTATTTTGCAGTTCGCTATTTTACTCCTGCATCGCTATTTTACTTTACTCATAATCAAATCAAATAAATGAAATTGTAATTGAACAATAACTTTTTGTTAAATTCCGCGCGAACGAAGTCGCAGGCACAGCTAATAAATAAATATATCACAAGACAAAGAATTATTAAGTCACATAAATAGAAGTTTCTTCAAAGCAGGGCCCTAAATTTTATCCCTTATATCGGTCATCGTGTGTGGGATTCCTTATATTATCATCAAACCTGTAAAAGTGTCTAAATGAGATATTAGTTGTGCCATTGATTATTTAGCATTTAATAGATTTGGGCTACTATGATTGGCCCTGATTTGTTGTTGCTGGGTTTTAAAGCTAGGTACGTAAGGACTAAGTTTGTGCTAAAGTTTGAGGCTAGATTTGCGTCTCGTTGGACTTATAGGGTTTTTTGGAATTGGCCTTTTTGGAATTTGATTTACGTCTTGCTGTTTGGTTTAACTACTATATTTGTCCGGTTTATGATTACGATTTAAGTCCGGGTTAGATGAGATTTTGGTTTACTTTCTGCTTAAACTGTGCTCAAGTCTATTTAGGCAAACCTCCGAACCTGCAATTTCTTTATTTTTCCGGTAACCAATGATTTTATGAGAGGTTCGTAAACGTCATTTTCGAAATCAAAAGAGACCGTGCTCACTGTCACCAAGCCTAAGAAAGGTCTGGTCTTCCCTCGGGGCTGTGGAGGTCTGACGGTAGTCGCTCCATCTAAAAAATCAGTATCTTCGCCAAATCCGGTAAAAATTAAGTAGCAGACCACGGCATTCCTAATGGGAACGGGATAGTGCGATGAAAAAGATGAAGACCGTGCTCGCTTCAATCAGAACGCAAAAACCTGTGGTCGCCGTGTTTAAAAAAAAATACATTGAAAGGAAAGTTTAAAATATTAAAATACTTTGAATAAGAATAAGTACATTATTTTACTCTTAATTTGTTTTAATTGTGAGTCATGCAGAACTTTCATGGCTCCCTAAGTATGACCGGCGATTATTTATTAAATTTCGAAGCATGTCTACAAGTATATACGTGACTGAACTTCGCTCGGCGTATTTTTATGATTTTTGTGTAAAGTCGTGTTTTTTCGGAAAAGGCTCCTAGAATATTGATATAAAAATCGGCCAAGTGCGAGTCGGACTCGCGCACGAAAGGTTCCGTACCATTATCTATAAAAACAGCAAAAAAAATCACGTTTGTTGTATGGGAGCATCTTTAATATTTATTTTATTCTATTTTTTAGTATTTGTTGTTATAGCGGCAACAGAAATACATCATCTGTGAAAATTTCAACTGTCTAACTATCACGGTTCAAGAGATACAGCCTGGTGACAGACGGACGGACGGACGGACGGACGGACAGCGGAGCCTCAGTAATAGGGTTCCGTTTTACCCTTTGGGTACGGAACCCTAAAAAGCAAAATCTTAAATTCAAAAAATTATCTAAATCGTTACAGCTGTTATTGTAATCCTAATATTTTAATTCTAATTATAATAAGTTTATAACTAGAATTAAAATATTAACAACATAATCTTGAAACTGGCTAGATTGGTACAATTGATACAATCAAATTGGTACACGTTGCGTTCACACAGAACTCCCTAAATCCGCTCAGGTGTGAAGCTCGACTCGAACCGAATATATGTAGAGATTTTACATTTAACTTTACCCGACATGGAAATCAGGATACAGCCAAGACGTCAAAGCCCAGTTTTTAATTCGTTGCGAGTGGCGTCTCGCGGTCAACATTAGATACTAGACGTGATTATTCAAGACAAGTTAATGGAGAATGGCCATCTAATCACGTAAATTAAAGACCAAATTTTTTGATAAACAATAGTCATGATACCAACTATGAAAAACGAAAACAAAATCCGAGTTTTAAATCGTAAATCAAAGAAAATCAATTATTTTCATTACGTATGTAATTAATAGATCAAATAAACAATATATAATATAATTTCGACGAGCTCGGTACCTTAGTCGTGAATAACGCGACTTTGACACCAACGCTCGTGGGTTCGATTCCCACACAAGGCAAACATTTGTGTGCATGTACATGTCTGTTTCTCTTGGTCTGGATGTTTTAAGAGAGGTAGAGCGCATCAAAGCAGCCCGTCTGGGGCTGTACCTTCACCTCACAGAAAACCGCATCCAAATAACAACTCCCTAGAGGGTTGTTGTTTTCCTGTGTGTGAGTGAGGTCACCAGTAAGCTCCCATGGAGTTGCAGTGTAAGCAGCAGAGAAGGCATTGCGCGCGTGATACTTAACATATTACAAGTGCTAATAGGCTGCGGTACCCGCTTTACATTAGGTTTTTAGCGAAATTGAGTTAATACAATATTCATATATGATCACGACAGAATAACTCTGGATGTTTGTTGAGTTGCGAGTGAGTAGGCCAGTTAGCTCCTGAAAAATTGCTGTATTACCAGCAGTGGTTGCGTGGCGCGACCGATACTCTTTTTACTGCAAGCTTTCAAAGAGAACGCTAACCTGTTCACATAAGGTGGGATGTACGTTTGTTAGCCTCCCGAAAGCCTTAGGGTAGGCAACGCAAGAGTGACATCCCTGGTGTTGCAAATGTCCCTAGACTACGGTAACTGCTTACCATCAGACAGGCCGTATGCTTGTTTGACACCTTGATGCAGCTAAGTGCATCTCGAGCCTAAAACTTTGATCTTTGTACCGTTGTTATTACCGTACATGTTAAGAGTTATAATCGCACTACGAGTATCAATCCCACTTTGCTCTTACCTGTACCATAAATGGTCATTCCCCTTTTATAAAATGATGATACCTATTAACTGTTCTGTAGACATAATCTTGCATAAATAAACTTGCAATCGACGATCATATTACAACTGATATTACAATGTTCTGTTGAGTAAGCAAGTGCGCACGCGACTTCGACCTTAGCAACATATTTGGTTTGGAATTTAATATATCGCAAATATTAGAAGGTTGTGACATATTTTAAATTTAGCCAGTCAGAGCATTAAAAATGTCAACAATACAGTAAAGTAAGTATTATTTACTGGATACGTTGTACATTGCGTGTAAAGTAATAAAACCGGCCAAGGGTGTGTCGGGCCATGCGCATTAGGGTTCCGTAGCAGCCGTCACAATATGCCACTCACACAGGACAAACATTTGTGTGCATGAACCTGTCTGATTGTCTTGGTGTTTTTTAAAGTCTTGGGTAGCGCCTCCACCTCACCAAAACCGCAATGAAATAACTACTCTCCGGAGGCTTGTGTTCATACGAGTGATGTCACCAGTAAGCCCATAAGGGGTTAGAAGGGAGCTGTCTTAACAGCAGACGTAGCATCGTGCGATACTTATTGTATTACAAGCACTCATATGCTACAGTATCCGCTTTGCATCAGGTGAGCCGTATGCTTGTATGCCTCCCGACGTCGTGCACGGGGCATTTTCATTATTTTACACGGTTTATAATCTTATATTTGCCACCTGTCTTATACAACTAACAACTTCATTCCATAAGTAACTAATTATCAATGAAATTTGTACGAAATTATCATTGTATACGTTGATACAGCTAAGAGCAGATCATTAACATTGACAATTGAAGTGCGATTCTAAGTCTTATCACGGACGACATAAGAATGGTACAAAGGTCTAAGTGTAAAGCTTGAGCAGCACTTAGCTGTACAGCTATTACAATTACTCGTTGACTTGTAAAGCCTACGACTTGCGTAGCTATGATCATTTCACTTTTAGTTTCCTTATACACCACTGTTGTATTTTTTTTTCATATATCCATAATTCAACCGTGTACTGGCATTGAATAAAAATAGATTATAACAAAGATAGCATTTTAAAGTAATATTTCTTAAATGTATCCCTGAATCGAAAAATGGTTTCCCACACCGAGACCGAAATATTTAACTCCCCGGAGGTTTGTTGTGTTCCTGAGAGTGAGTATGGTAACCAATGGGCTAGAGAGGAGTTGCTGTATTAGCAGCGGTGTAGGTAAGGTACGACCGATATTGCTTTTGTGGTAAGGATTTAACTTCACGTCACATGGGACGTATCTGTGAATATTTGAACGATCTATCCAACGACACTTCACAACATGAAATAGACTAGAAAAAAAAAGACTTATCCCCACTTCACGTGTTGAGGGTCCAATATATATATATTTTTTTTTCACCTTTTCGGTGGGATTGATATGAATAGCATATGTAACTATGACAAATTAACTAACTAAGCTAAACTGCAGACAGGCAGAGATTTGGATATTTGGAATAACTACAAAGTTTCCTTGTTGACTACAGAACCCTAAATAAAGATGGGAATGTCTGAATATGAAATGCGGGAAATCGTATATGGTGGGAAGAACTGTTTAGAACTGAAACAGAAGGGCGAATATCCATCTCTAACAACATTTTCACATTAACATTTGTGTGAAATTTAACAACACACTCGTGGGTAATGGTAGCCAGGCCTTTCTTTCTGGTATTGTTTCCATTGATGATTAAAGCCCGACATCTGTCATGCAAGACATACATACATAAAATGTTTACATTTATGAAAGCTCAATTTCTCCCGAATAATAAGTGATAAAGCAAAATAAAAGTAAATTAGAAATTTGTTTAAAAAGTATTTACACTATAAAAGATTTTGGTTGAAGTGTCTGTTTATAATGTGAAAATAACAGCTTTTTACTAATTGCATATGAATTTATACACTACACTTATACCAAAAAACAATTTTTTTGCTAGTCCGTCTGTTTGTTTATTTCGGATATTAGCCATATTCTAAACGGCTGGACCGATTTTGACGTGGCCTTCACTAGCAGATAGCTGATGTTATGAGAAGTGCCATAGGTTACTTTTATTTATGAAAAAGATTTAGGGTACCGCGCGCAAAAATAATACCCATGAAATTCTGGAAAAGCTGTAATTCCACGCCAACGAAGTCGCTGTGATTCGCTAGTGTAATAATAATATTACAAAGTGATAAAGTACGTTATTTTATTCGTGCGTATAGGGTAATGTTGAAAATTGATCCGATTCTGAAAATTATTTCTGTGGTAGAAAGCTGTGTTAGGATTAACCCTAAGTTCTATAGTAATAGTTTTTATAAGTTTACTAACAATGGAATTCATACATTAAATTCCTTCGTCACACAAATTATCTACTTCTATGGCTTTTCTAAGACAATTTTGACTGCTGCGGGAGTCATTTGTGTACTGTATTTCACATAGAATAATTTGTAAACAATTGACCTCAAAAAACTTACGTTAAGGAAAGGAGAAGGAAATATATTATTTGCCTGGAAAGCTGGGAATTTAAGATTAAATTAAAAAGCTATTACGGATATACTATTAGTATTAGCTTTTTTTAAGGGCATTATGAAGCCCGCTTTACGTGCATGTTCTGAGGTTGTTTGCATTTAAACATGACAAAAAAATATAAAACGACAATGGAAACGCACAATTTACGTATAGAAACGTTATGCATAATGCATCGAGCAGGACTGCGGATTGCTCGAGTGCACGTCATTCACAGCTGTGCAGATTAATTAAATGCAATGGTGGGGGCATGCGGATTCTGTTCCAGATGGCGGACGACCGCAGCAGCCGAGGCAGAGACTACCGGAGCAGCCATGGCAGCGTCGGCATGTTGCACGTACTAACAGTAGTGGGTGGGTGCCGGCCGGCGCTGGGCCGCATGTACTAATTGGTGGTGGAAGCACACATAGCAGGTTAGATCAAATTGCATGTAAATTTGACTTTCGCAAAATAACGCCTGAATCTATTAACTATTAAATGCAATATTGTTTAATACATATACCAATGGGTTGATGTGTTTCTGCTAACGAAGAAGGTTACCAGTGAGCTCTTGTAGAGTCGTAGCCTCAACAGCGGTGACAACGAAGTATTTCCACCTCACAGAAAACCGCAGCCAAATAACAACTCCATAGAAGGTTGTTGTGTTCCTACGTGTGAGTGAGGGTCACCAATAAGCTCCCGAGGAGTTGTTGTGTAAGCAGCAGAGGAGGCATCGCGCGAGTGATACTTAATATATCGCAAGCGTTAATAGGCTACGGTACCCGCTTTACATCAGGTGGGCCGTATGCATGTATGCCTGCGGACGTAGTTTAAAAAAAAATACTAAATAATACTTTAACTGATTCTCAAGCTCAGGCCATGGATAGTACCTGGAATAGCATACTTATAGACCAAATTAATATGCCAGGATGAACGTATAACTGAGGCTATTATAATGCCTGCCCGTAATATTGTTGATTGCGAACAATAAATAATCAAACTGACGCAAAATTAACTTTTAATCCCGAACTGTGATTAAAACAAAAACAGTAATTGAATTACCAATTTTTTAATGCTACCCTTCGCTGAGGCACTGAATCGCAACCCTTTAATTTTCACATATCTCATTATGGGAGTCACAATTTAGGGATGAACACAATATAAAAGGTATAAATATATTTTTTTTTTTAAATATACTCTTTAATCACTTGTCAATCACATCACTTAATCTGGAAATATGAAATTTGATACAAAGGTTAAATATATTGTTGCAGTGTATTTTAGGAAACTCATTTTTTTGTATATACAATGTCGGTAGGCATACAAGCATACGGCTCACCTGATGTAAAGCGGTTACAGTAACACATTAAGTATCACTCGCGCGATGCCAAATCTGTTGCAAACACAGAAACTCCTAAGGCTCAGGTGACGCAGAAAGACAACAACCAGGGAGTCGTTATTTAGCTGCGGTTTACCCAAACGGGCTGCTTTGATGCGCCTCTTAAACACCTAGACCAAGGCAATCAGACATGCCCATGCACATAAATTTATCCTGTGCGGCGCTCGAACTCGCGAGTGTTAGTGATAAAGTCGCGTTATTAACCGCTGCGCCACCGAGCTGGTCAAAAGTTAATTATCATATAACTCATCCCATAAGTGGGTGAACAGGGATGTTTTATATGATCGACAGTATCCAAAGTCCGATGGACTCATAAGATGGTCACTCAATGTAACCTAGTGAAAAATTATAGACACTTCGATATTACGACGCTCATCCTCCTCCAGCCTCGTCTTTTTGAAGGTACTTTTTAGAAAAAGGTCGGTACATGTGTGACAACGTAAATAGTCGGCGAATTCACTTATATTTTATTAGATTTTAGAGTAGTTCAAGATTTCATTCATGAATCCAATAAATAATACGCATGCAAAACATTATTGCAATATACTCGCTGTAAATTGGTCAAAACGAGATAAACAAACGGGAACAGCATCCATAAATTATCAGCAAGGCGTACTGTTTACAACAAAATAATTGAACTCATCAACAGCATATTAAGACACTCGAGGCAGTCACATAATAGGATCATTGTGGATATTTATCTCGATGGATGTTTACATCGGCCCTTAAGACATCAACGCTGGCGGCGCGCCAGCTCGGCCGCCACCACTCAAATATGTAGGCGCACTTTCTGGCAAACATTGCTGGATCTACTACACTTCGCTAATAAAACTATATTTACTGCAAACAACGCAGCGGTTACTTTTGGTTTTGTTGATTACACACTTTAGCTACTTTTTCACGTATCGCAATTTCAGATAAAAATAAAACAGAGTGCATCAATTTTGCATCGACATAATGTGGATAGGAAAATATGGCTAAACTAAGGATGATAGTTTTCGCGTAAAATTACCAAGGTTTAGAAGCAATGAATCTAAGAATATTTTCCACGTAAGTTACTAAAAGTGTAACAAATATTACGCAAAAGATATGTGAGATTGATATGATATTACACAAACTCACCTCGTTTTTGCCGCCTGTCAACATCACTGCTCCTGCGCACCTCTTTGTTCTTACGCACAGATGACTTCTTCACCACTTCTTTTTGTACTTCTTTGCAATTCGTCTGCGAACCCCAAGTGCCGGAACGTACCCGTTTCGGCTCCTTGTCCGTAGCCGAGACATTTTTGTGATCAACCGAACCAGTATCGTGTACTGATGCATCAACAATCGCAGTGGATGACGGCTCTTTCTTCTAGAAAAAAGAAGGTTAATAAATATCAGCTTTATTATGCGATGTTAATTTAATACACATAATAACAAAGTAACTCAGACATCCTACGCTAGTGTGTTCAGTTTACGTTAGTTAAATGAACTTTAACAATACAAGCTAGTAAGAATGTATGTTAAGTGATCTTACACAACAGACAATTAAATTTCATAAACGCCTAATAACGAAGGTCATAAAAGGCATTAAAGCATTTACGGTTTTACGTTAGTTTCCAGCTGTAGATTAAGTAATAAAGCTTTGAAGAAGTATCTTGGTAATTATAAAACCTCTTTGGTTCATAGGTACAATTGTCGCAGAATGTAGCATAACCAATAAATGTTTGATTAGTTGGCTATGATCCTTAGAGTCAACGTGAACCTCCCCTGCATGTGGTGCACCCTGTTAAGTACCTAACTTTGGCGGGGCGAAGCAGCCTGACTGGGCAATTGCCTCCATCTCACAGAAAACCGTAACCAAATGACAATTACCTGGGTGCTTGTTATGTTTCTGTTAGTAAGTTTCTAAGGAGTTGCTGTGTTAGCCGCGGGGGCAAAAAAGTGCAACCGAAACTCCTTATCATCTCATACAAACTGATCCGCAACATTAATAAGATTGTATAGAAAACATAATTTTAGGTTGTTTGCGTCATGTTTCTTTGTCAACGTTGTTCAGTTTCATGGACCGAGCTATATGCCCTGCATGGTATGCACCTATGAACCAATACGTTTACTATTTCCAATCTGAAATTAGTATTTCGATTGGACCAATACACTTACGTTCTTTTCGTCGGTTCTCTTTATCCAAATATCTTCAGAACTTGCAGGTCCCCCCGCACCATCTACTGTTGATCTGATTTCTATTAAACTACTATCAAAATAGTTTTTATCTCGATGGAGATTTTGTCCATGAAAAATTGATCGTACGCTTGGCCTCTGTTCTTCTGCGCCCTTTGTTCCAAAATGGACAGTATGAGCATTATGTGCGTGTTGGCGCAGAACCTTTTCGACCGGTAACACAGGCGGAGGTGGCTCTGTTGTTGTCACGAGAAATTTATGTTTAGCGCCCATCACAGTCCGCTCAGGAGGTTCCTTTCCATCCACTCCTTCTTGGTTGGGACTACTCTTGGTCTTCTCATCTGGTACATCACTTTCTTCGTCACCATCTTTAATTATAACCGCAGCTTCAACTTCTCCACTAACACTGTTGTACGGTATAACTGAATTGGATTCAGAAGACTCGGTGAAAGGTGGGTGATCTTTGTCTTTTTTCTCATCATCCTCATCTTCTTCGCGACATTGTGATAAACGACGTCGCTCGGGAAATATAAAAGGAGGATTCGCATTTGTATTGCGACTCGAAAGATTATTACAATGATTCATAAAGTAATGTTGGAAGAAAGTGTCTGTTTCTGGAGTATCATTACTGTCACCTTGAATAATATCCTTAAGAGCCGCTAGTGATGTAATAGTATTATAATTAATTGCATTAACCAAGTCTTCGCTATCAGTAGAGCTAGCAGAAGCGCTTTCTTCGTCCTCTGTTGATTTTGTCACCTGCAGACTGACTTCGTCGTTGGTTTCCTGCTTTTTCATTTTTTTCTTCTTTTCATTTTTACGTCCGCTCTTCTTAACTTTAACATTCGCTGAAACTTTCGCTTCGGTATCCATTGAACAGCATGTGCCTTTATTGCCCTAGCCAAAACGAAATTCACTTTTACCACTACAAGAAGTAAGGCACTAAGTTACTTTATTTACAGTTATAACACATAAAGTCACATGATAATGTTTTGTTTACTTCATAGATTAAGTCATATCGTAGCAAGTTTCTTGGTGCCCGTCACCGAACACATGCCATAGCAATGTCGACTGATCGTAAACTATTTCCAGCAAACATTTTACGAATCTGAAATTCAATTGATTTCATGGTCACAGTCTCCTTTCGCTTTAGTCCTGTTAATTCTTCTATTCATATGAATTGCTCTTAAAACCCGGGCAGTCTAGGATCATAAATTACAAGATGAAACTAATATTGCACAAGGATTGATATATGCTTTTCAAGAAAAATAAACAGAATTAATCTAAATATAAATCAAACATTTAGAAAATTTTCTTAGCGATGTTTTACGCAAATTATGGCTATAATACCGTGGCAAATACATCGTTCATCATCGATTTCAGTACCTACAATATAATACGTTCCGACACAACGTTCTAGGTTCACAAGAGGCACGACAGAAGATCGTGCTATATATTAAACGGGCGCCCTGTCATATTGATTGATGCTATTAATATAGTGCTGGGTTACAGCAATAAGATACGCGCACTTGAATCAAAGAGGACAACCTCGAACGACATCAGAATGACCCACATTGTAGCTTCCTACTTTTGATACAGTGGCATAATTGTGCAGTTTTATTCAAAAATAGCATAAATTATTTCCGCATATTATACAATTACGACATACGATTATAGTGAATTGTCCAGATACGTGACGATTTAAATTGAAGCTAATATTCATTGGTAGGACAAAAAACGATTCGTCTAAATTTATTTTGTTTTAAAAGGCACTATCACTTCTTTCAAACATACTCAAAGACCTAGTACTAGTAAATTCTTATTATTTAAATTGTTCTACCCAAAGATAGAACATTGAAAAACAGTTATTTAATTTCACACAGCACAAGGAGTAAACGACAGATAATAAAGTTAGGAAATTCAATTTCCTGACCAAGCTACTTCTAGTGGTCGAGATCGAATAAATGGATGCAAATGCAGCTGCGCAAGGCCGTAGTTATAAATGATGCTTCCATAGTCTTTACGTCACCATAGTGCGTGTAAAGGCTACAGTCCAATGAGTGTTACTTCTAAAATATTACACAAGTAATGGAAATATTAGAAGTTCTGTTTTAAGATTTTTGAGATACTCGTAGTTAAGAACAACACGACTTTGCCCACCGTTATTTTGTAGTGTGCTGTAGGAGTTAAATCTAAACTGCAGTGACGAGCTCAATGTGCTCTTAGCTGTAGGTACATTGAATAAGAGAAAATATATGACATGGATCTCCTGTCTAATGAAAAAGTCGGATAATGTTTTATAGCGTACGAGAACACGATGTGTTGAACCTTTGATAATTTACACGAAAAAAAATATGTAAAACGGCGGGAAATCGAAAGAAGTTTTTAACATAATAAACGCGTTCCAATTTCAATATCAAGACTTGAAAAAAGAAAAGTTTCTCTGTAACAGTATTTATGGTCAGACTAGATAGATAAACTTAAAAAGCCAAATCTTATCTAAACACAAAATTTGATCCACAACATTAGAGCCGTTTCTGAGATACTCGAAATATAGTTATATATACATAAGAATTGTTGGTTTAAATATATATAAGATAAGATAGAGTGTAGTCCTTTGGCAAAACGAACGAATAAACTAACGAACGAACTATCATTTTAGCTATATTTTTTCGGTGTAATTTTATACCTTATAGTATTATTATAATGCATATTAAACGGCTAAAATTCGCATTAAACTTTATTAAGATTTGGCTCAATGTGACGTCTTTTAAAATATTATATCGTTTTTTTATTCGTCGCCCGGAGGCATATGTCCTACCTGATGTAAAGTGGTTACCGTAGCCTATGAACGCTTGCAATACATCGAGTAACGCCCGCAACTCCTTAGGAGCTTACTGGTAATCTCACTCACACCCAATAACACGACAACTGTTCAAGGAGTTGTTATTTGGCTGCGGTTCTCTGTGATGTGGAGGTGCTTCCCCAGATGGACTGCATTGACATGTCCTACCCGTCTCAAAAACACCAAGACGAAGTCAAACAGTCATGTTCAAGCACACCAATGTTTGTCCTGTGCGGGAATCGAACCCAAATTGCCTTGGTGATTAACCAGCGTGATTAACCACTCCGCCACAGAGCTCGTCAAAATTGTCTCTTGCAATAGTCCGATATTTATTAGTGCAAGTCCGTCCCAAACGAGTTCAGCCATTTTAGATACCGACCAGAAGAAACAAACATAAGGACAGGTAGACAAAAAAATATTTGGTACGACGTAATTTCCACGGGCATATTGTTTTAACGCCCGTCAAAGAGAGAGTCGGTGTTAAAATAACAAAAGGCATGCTTCGTTGGTTCGGACATGTAGAAATAATGCAGGATGAAAGAATGACGATACAGATATACAATGCGAAAGTGGAAGGATATAGGAGCCCAGGAAGACCAAGACTAACCTACCATGACCAAATTGATCGTGTCTTATCAGAAGGTGACGTCAGGAACCCTATAAACCGGCGAGCGTGAAATAGCTATGCTATATTAAAGAAGTGAGTTGTATTTGGGCCGCGTATTATGACACCCGATTCTCTCTGCCTACCACGCAAGGGACCTGGCGTGAAGATATATGTATGTAGGTATATCTTCACGCCAGGTCCCTTGCGGGGTAAGCAGTAAGAACCGAGCGCCATAAGACGCGGTCCTCACATAATTTACTCGCTTCTCTATCATTCATAGCTCTTTTAAAACACGCTCGCCGATTCCTGGGGCTCCGGACATCACCTTCTGATAAGACACGACTATTTTGGTCATGGTAGGTTAGGTAGTCTCGGTCTTCCTCGGCTCCTACATCCTTCCACTTTTGCATTGTGTATCTGTTTCGTTATTCTTTCGTCCTGCATTCTTTCTACATGTCCGAACGGAGCATGCCTTTTCTTATCGTTAAGATAAGAAAAGGCATGCTCTGTTGGTTCGGACGATATAAATGTAAATAAATAAATATTGTCGGACAAATTACACAGCGCCATGTAGCCCAAAGTAAGCGAAGCTTGTGTTATGGGTACTAGACAATTGATAAACATACGTAAATACATTTTTTTTTGTAAATACATACTTATTATACATAGAAAATACCCAGACCAAGACAAACAGACATGTTCATGCACACAAATGTTTGCCTTGTGTGGGAATCGAACCCACGAGCGTTGGTGTCAAAGTCGCGTCATTCACGACTGAGCCACCGAGCTCGTCAAATATATATACATAATAATTTAATATCGTTATGCGTTTATAACATTTGCTCTAGAATCATATGCTTCTGAATCGTTATTAGTATGCAGATATATTTCACAGATGTTACTATAAATAGCCGCCAATGAAGATATCGAACGTCCCACATAATGTAGATTGCTGCATGATGACGAGCTCGATGGTCGAATGATCACTAATAACTACTTTAACAGCAAGGGTTGTGGGTTCAATTTCCAATTAAGATTTAAATATGCACTTGTCTGTTTCGGTTTGGGTCATTTATATATTTTTTTATACAGGGTAGGAGGCATACAAGAACACGGCCCACCTGATGTAAAGTGGCTGCCGTAGCCTATGAACGTTTGCAATACAAGAAGTATCACTCGGGCGTTGCCACTCCTGGTGCTAACGTGTTACAAGGGAACCTGGGAGTTTTTATTTGGCTGAGGTTTTCTATGAAGTGAAGGTACAGAACTCTGTCCTGCCCTATATCTCATAAAAATACCCATATCAAGACGAGCAGACATTTTCATGCACACAAATATTTGTTGTTGTGTTTAAGAGAGGTAGGGCGCATCAAAGCAGCCCGTTTGGGGAAGTGCCTTCACCTCACTGAAAACCGCAGTCAAATAACAACTCCCTAGAGGGTTGTTGTGTTCCTGTGTGTGAGTAAGGTCATGAGAAAGCTCCTAAGGAGTTGCTGTGTAAGCAGCAGAGGAGAAATCGAGTGAGTGATACTTATTATATTACAAGTGTTAATATGCTACGGTAACTACTTTACATCAGGTGGGCCGTATGCTTGAATGCCTGCCGACGTTGTACAAAAAAAAAGTTCCGTTTGGGAATCGAACGCACGAATCACTGGAGTTAAAGTTGCCATTATTGATCACCCGGCCACTGAGTTCGTCGTTACATATATATAGTAAGTACTTTTTACACAAAAGAATTTATGTATTCAAGTATCAGCTACGTATATCATACATTACATTCGAAAAGTATCAGTTATCAGGTTACAAACCTACAATTATGCCCTGTTTGACACTAGATGGCGGTGTGTAATTTATCCGGAAAAGACATTTCCAGGGATCAGGCATTGGTCAGGCCCGAGCCCACGCATTATCTATGGTTAGGTGATAGACGTAAACTATGTCATATGTTAAGTATGTTCAGCATCATTGTATCTCGATATTTGACATCGTTTAATTAGGGGAGCTGGGCCTGTTCACGCCAAGTTCTTGCGGCGTAGGCAGAGAGAACTGAGCACCGAATGAATTTGTCCTTGCACACCTCACTCGCTTCCTAAACATCCACAGCAGATTTTTTCTTTGTTTTGATCAGTGGAAGCAGTCGAAGGCCAGCCACTACGGGGCTCATCTTGAATGGTCTCACGACCACGTTTAAACTCTGCCACCCAGTTTTTAACAGTCGCATACGAAGGAGCGTACTCACCCAAAGTAGCAGACATGTCTTCATGTATAGCTTTTGGAGTTAAACCTTTCAAATTCAGGTATTTTATCACTGCACGATGTTCAATTTTATCCATTTTCAAAAATAGCTCTGACTTGACTTACGGTATCACGTGTAAACGAACAATGAGTTACTGTGAATAAACTAAACTGTGCATACTTGTTGCTAAATAATGTAACTACAAAATGAGGGTAGTTATAAAAAAAATCAATGACTTTAACCATGTTAGGCTAAGAACTTTTCAAATGACCCTCGTACAACGCGAGTAAAAGGATGTAGTCGCCAAGGAAGGCCTTGATTCACCTACCTAGATAATATTTTATTATACCTAATATAAGTATATACCTAATATAAGTATATATTATAGATTAGCTCAATAATACGAGAATTATTATAACGTAACCACTCAAAAGTGCTAGTTGCAACTATACCAGCATTACCCATGATATGATAAGCGAAACATCTAAATATAACTAGTTTGGCCATAAATACATAGTACATACAAACTTTTCTTTTTTTCAACTCTTTCATTATTTTAATATAATGAATATACATGGGCACACTAAAAGTTTTGCACTTCTGGCTAATCGGAACTATTTGAATTTCGAATGTTATATGTTTTGAAACGTTGCAACCTACTTAGTAATAAAAAAAACAATTAGCGGGAAATCATTTGTCAATTGTTTTTTATCACACATCAAAGTTCTACGTACGCAACGAAAATGGAATTGAGTCGAAAAGATTATAAAGTGATGATTTTTTATGATTTTAAAAGTTCTATCTCTCCGCAAGACTGTGCTGCTCGTCTTCAAAATGCTTTTGGGAGAGAAGCACCTTCTTTGAGCACCGTGAGGCGATGGTTTGCTGAATTTGAGAGAGGTCGAGTTTCTTTACATGACGAATTTCGTGAAGGACGGCCTTCAAATGCCGTCAACGTAAATAATGTGGCTACTGTTAAGCGGCTAATTGAAGAAAACCCGCGGATTACCTATGAGACAATTCGAGAACTATTGGGGATTGGTATGAGACAAATTCAGAAAATTTTACACGAAGAATTGAAAGTTCGGAAACTTTGTTGTCGTTGGATCCCTCATGAACTGACAGCGGAGCAGAAGCGGGCTCACGTGGAATGGTGCTCACAGATGCTACTGAAGTACGACCACGGACATTCTGATGCTGTTTATGACATTGTCACAGGAGACGAAACGTGGATTTATTGTTTTGAACCCGAAAAAAAGCAGCAATCTTGTGAATGGGTGTTTGAAAATGAGAACAGGCCAACAAAAGTGAGGCAGGCGAGATACGTTGGTAATAAAATGATCGCGTTTTTTTTCTCAGCTACGGGTCCCTCTGCACAATTCCACTTGAAGATCAAAAGAGTGTTAATGCCGAGTGGTATTCTACTATTTGTTTACCCAGGGTGTTAGAAAAAGTTCGCGAAAGACGACCAAAAAGCCGCGTTCTCCTACATCATGACACCGCTTCTTCACACACGGCCAACAAAACAAAGTCATTTTTAACTTCCGAAAAAGTACAACCCGTTACCCATCCTGCGCATAGCCCCGACCTAGCACCCTGTGATTTCTGTATTTTCCCCAAAATCAAAGATTTGATCAGAGGTTTCACTTTTACCAACTCCGAAGAGGCAGTGATAGCGTTCAATCAGCACGTAGAAAACATGCCTTCAGATCGTGGTCCTCCTGTTTTAAAAAATGGTTCGATCGCATGAAAAAATGTTTAAAATGTAAAGGACAGTATTTTGAAAAGCAATAAACATAATATTTTGGTTATAACATGTTGTTTCTTTAAGTTAGGCAAAACTTATAGTGTGGCCTACGTAACATTAAAAACTTCTTTCAATTTCCCGCCGTTTTACATATTTTTTTCGTGTTGATTATCAAATGACAATTTGGAGTGTGGTGTTAAAGAAAATAGGATTGCAATAATTGTCTTGCACAAAGTGAGCCGTCAGTCATATTAAAGACACTTCAAAAGCTTGGTATCAGCCGTATGTTCGTATATAGTATTATCGACAGATGTACCAACACTTCCTCTCTTGAAGACCATAAAATATCGGGGCGACCGCGTGCTGTTAGAACTACAAAGGCTGTTAATGTTGTTAAAGCGGAAATTCGGAATTCGCCGAAACACCATTAGGAAACAAAGAATCTTATCGCGATAAATGAAGATTCCCACTAGGACTCACAACAAGACCTGAAGATCGGCGCTTATCATTGATATACAGGACATGCCCTAATTCAATCCCTACAGTTGAAGAGAGTGGATCGATCAAAACGCCATCTGTCCCGATACGCAGGTGAAAGGTAAAGAAATATACTCGTTACTGAAAAAATTCACGATTGAACTACTACAAGCAAAATGACAAAGTACGCACACAGATCTAAAGAAGCCGCCCAATAGTCGGAAAGTGGTCATCATTATTAAATATTATATAGGTATTTGTACAAAGTGGTCATCATTATTAAATATTATATAGGTATTTGGAGTCGAGAGCTTGGGGTCATGATGCACTGTCGTTCACGCAAGAATTTCTAAGCGTCTGATCGAGACTACTGGTGATCGAAGGTCTGACCTGACGGCTTTCTTGCGCAATGAATTAGCATTGCTATACAGCGTGATAATGTATATGTATGTATGTATGTATATCTTCACGCCAAGTCCCTTGCGGGGTAGGCAGAGAGAACCGAGCGCCATAAGATGCGGTCCTTGCATACTTCACTCGCTTCTGTGACATTCATAGCTCTTTTCATGCACGCTCGCCGGTTACAGCGAGGTAATGCCGTCAGCAACTTCAGTACAATGCCGCGGCGGCCCTTTTTAGATTTTAATACTTGGTTTTATTTTTGTAATTTCAAAAGAAATAATATTTTTATATATTACTAGCTTTTACCCGCGGCTTCGCTCGCATTGATAAAAAATATTTATTTTTTTAATAAAAAGTATTCTATTTTATTTCTGATACCTCCAAGAATTTGTGTACAAAGTTTCATGATGATCGGTTCAATAGTTTTCGCGTGAAAGCGTAACAAACAAACGGACATTCACATTTATAATATTAGTAGGATTGTTATAATTTATAGTTAATAGATTCAGGTATAATTAACAGATCTTGGTGGCGGAAGCACACAAAGTGATGTGTTACAATTTATAGCGATGATAGCCTAGAGCCGTGCTTCCCAAAGTGATCTATAAGTAAGGGGTCTATAAGATTGAAACAATAGTTCGCCCGGGGGTCAACGGAGAGCAGAAAATAAATAGGCTAGGGGTATATGGGACAAAAATGAATGGAAATCTCTGGCCTAGAGGATAAAGAACAGAAATTGGATAACAATCTACTAGTTATGAATATCTGTATGTAAGTACGTAAAGTAAACTAAGGGAACATTTAAAGTACATTGTTTAAGCCAAACTTTTACTAAGTAACATTTTAAATATTGGGTAAGTGACGTAATGCAATAATAGGGGTTAAAGGATGAAATTGCCGTTTTATAGTAATAGATACTTTGAATTGAAATTAAACCTTCATGGTGTGAGATTTTCGAGTGAAACTTTTTCACATGATACCTATGAGGTTTTTCTTTTAAAAAAGTTTTCAATACATTGGTACTCATCACTACATGTGGAGCTAGCTAGAATTGTCAGCGGCTAAAATCATAATGACAATGGGCAGAATGGACAATGACATTCGTCCAATTCCGGTGGTAAATTTCCCCAATTAAATCCATATAGTATATAACTTTAACTAGAACAATAAATCTAATCAGAATAACCTATAAAGATTAAGAAGTTTTGAATATAGACGTAGGTATGTGAGAGTCAGCACTTTGACACAAAAGGTATCAATAACCAATACCAGATAAACTCGAATTATTATATGATAGAGCACCGGAAATTACTGGACTATAATATAACTTGACTATTTTATTTTTACACAATTGTGTAAAGATAAAATAATTTGTGCATGTTTTATCTTTACAATATTTACTTCATATAACGCCGATCATCAGTAGATGAGATACGTAATAAGATACGGCTTGCAGTGGTTACGGTTATGAGGAATCTTAGCAGCGAATACAACAAATAAATATATTCCCTTGATATCAACAATACCATTAATGGTGCAATTGACGCAACATTCTTGTGTCACTTGTGTCTGTTCTTTAATTGTATTTCGAGTACAATTAAATAATTGTCAACACATAACATGAACGTGTAAATAAATTTTTAATAATTTCAAAAGTATCTATCTATCTATAACTTCACGCCAAATCCCTTGCGGGGTAGGCAGAGAGAACCGAGCGCCACGTGACTCGATCCTTACATATCTCACTCGCTTCTTTAACATTCATTGCTCTTCTCATGCACGCTCGGCGGTTTCTAGGGCTCCTGACATCTCCTTCCGATAGAACAAGACCAATTTGTTCATGGTAGGTAAGTCTTGGCCTTCCTCAGCTCCTATATCCTTCCAATTTTTCATTGTATATCTGCTTCGTCATTCTTTCATCATGCATTCTTTCTACATGTCCGAACCATCGGAGCATGCCTCTTCTTATTTTAACACCGACGCTCTCTTTCAGACCAACTTTGTTTCTAACATCATCATTGCGAATACGGTCTACAAGCCTTACGCCACAAATTTTGCGCAGCGCTCGCATTTCGACCGCGTTTATTCTACGTTCATGCTCTTTCTGCCATACCCAGCTCTCGCTTCCATAAGTTAGCGTTGGGACCACCACTGCATTGTGTACAGCGAGTTGTGCCTTCTGGCTCAGGATTTTACTGCCAAGAAGTTTTCCCAACGCTCCATTCACACTATTCCAAGCACTCACTCGTCTTTCCACATCTGCGGTGTACCTTCCATCCCTGCTGAAAACGCATCCAAGATATACAAACTCATCCACTTGTTCCAACACTTCATCATCAATCGTAATTCTTACATTAGTTCTGGATTCTTCTCTTTCAAATACCATTATCTTTGTTTTCTTCGCATTCAGTAGTAAGCCTTTCTCCATACATTCGTCTTTCATCGTTGTGACCAGTGTTTGCAGTTCAGATGGTGTATCTGCTAATAGCACGGCACTAGGTCACCCATGCGCAAACCCACATTCGTTGACCTTATTCTCTGCAGACAACTATCGAGATACAGGATAAACAGTCTAGCAGATAGCATGCAACCCTGTTTGACACCAATTTTGACATCAAACCAGGGTGACATGCCACCATCTATCCGCACACATGCTGAGCAATGCTTGTAAGTGGACTGCACAGCACGGAGCAGTGAACCGTCAATCCCATATCTCGGCAATATGTCCCACAGTTCCTTTCCAAGGCTTCTCAAGATCCTCAAAACCGCAGAAAACCTTCTGGTCTATGGCCAGATGCTTCTCTACGATATTGCGGAGCGAGAAAACTTGATCCGTATATCCCCTTCCATTTCGGCAACCTCCTTGTGCGTCCCATAGCATTTCATCGGATTTCACCCTCATTCTTTCAATCACCTTTCCATATACTTTTGCTGCTAAGCTGATCAAACTGATGGCCCTACAGCTGGCGCAGTCCATGCGTGACCCCTTGCCTTTATATAAGGGCACGATGACTACGCGTCTCCAGTCCATTGGGACCCTTCCAGTTCTCCAGCATAGGTTGCATAAGTACCAGAAGGCGTCTCGGACGTAAGTGCCACCTAATTTGATAATCTCAGCTGTGATCAGATCAATTCCCGCTGATTTTCCATTTTTCAAGCTTCGTATCGACCATTCGATCTGATCCATAGCTATGCCTTCGTCGGACGCCGTCAACGTGGAGTAAGCATCCGACTCACTCTCATTGTCAGCGTCCGAGGTATACTCATACATTTCCTCAAAATATTCACTCCACCGTTGTAACACTTCCTGAGTGTTCGCAAGAATGACACCAGCTTTAGACTTTATCTTATCCATTCTGGATGCCGACGAACCACTCTGAGACTTCTTTACCTCTGTCGAAAAGAGTTTGGTATTTGCCTCGAAGTTTTTCGTCAGCCTCTCTTCCTCATACATAATTTGTCTTTCACGCTTCTCTTTCACTAAAGCCTTGGTTTTATTCTTGCATAGACGGTACATTTCTTTCTAACATTTCAAAAGTAAATAATTTTATAAATTTAAATTCAACTTCAGTGTTGATAGCAATCTATTCGCTCAACACACGAAATAGTGACTATTGTCTTGTACCATTAATGGTACTAGTCAATAATACTACCTGACATCATGGGAATATATTGTGTATCTCACTTACAATGCAGGAACATTGATCCCCAAAGATGAGCGGGTAAATGTATAAAATCACACTACAATCGAAGGAGAGAGCCATGCTCTGGGTTCCTCAAAGGGATAGAATATGAAACGAGGATATTCCACGGAATGCGAAATTCGACTAGCTCTTAAACTGGGTAAGCGGAAGTGAAAATAGTCGGTGCTAACAGGTTGAAGTAGAAAAGGTGGACGATTTTTTATGCACCACGGGGAGACCTACAAGCACGCGAGCCACTTGTTGTAAAGTAGCTACCGTAGCTTACGTAACGCTCGTACAGGAGGTACGAGTATAATACGCGCATAAACAGCACTTCTCAGGAGTTTTCTGCCAACCTCACTCACTCGCTGGAACACAACAACCCTCTGGGGAGTTCTTATTTGGCTGTAATCTTTGATTGATTACTGTGATGTATCAAAAACAAGCGGGACGGCTAACGCATACTCAGGACTACTAAACCCATCCATGGATAAACAGCGATCTATGCCGCTTAACTTGCATGCTCGATTAAACTGTCATGCTAATAGCCGCCGTCGAGCTCCTCAAAAAGAATTGCATATGGTGGTAAATTAGTGTACTGTACATACATAAGAGCAGATTATGACATTTCATCAGTCCGTATGAAGAAACAGTAGAGATAAATGCGACTGTAGTGGACAACAAGCCTAACTCGGAAAATTCGCAGAATTGCCTTGTACATTAGTCGATGATCTCTCTTGACACATAGATACAACGGAAATCGGTAATTTTCTGACATCAGAGGCAAAGTTACCACTGTGGCTGCGTGCTATATAACTACTTTGGCAGAAGCTAAATGCAGAATATATAGGTAGGGATCAGTAGCAAAATTTCATTTATAGCTTAAAACTTACAATGATATTAAAAAACTAAAGACCGGTAGGGAAATATTCATAATACTTCTACGTTGCATCCCAAGAGATTTCTATTCACTTGGTAGTAACACTTCTTGTTGTACAGGTGAGAGCAGATCAGGGTTAACATTGGAGCTTCGATTGTAACTTTTATTACTTACGACATAAAAGTAATACGAAGGTCAAAGTGCACAGCTTGTCTTGCACTTAGTTGTACTAGCATTGAGCATACATTTTGGTTTCCGACCCCTAATAGCATGGAGGAATAACCTATGGAGAACCGCCGCGACTCTTATTGGTTAGTTTGCTGATGAACATCGCGGTACTTATCGGCTTATTGGTTAAAATATTCATTGGTTAGTAGACTCGAATCGAAATATTTAGGCTCTAAAGCACAACAGTTTTTGTGAGGTTTATTGGTTTTCGCCTAAAAGCTAAAACGAATCGATTATATGCTTCAAATTTAACCCTGTATAAGTATGTCTTCACACTATTACCGCATTGGGATCTATCATTCGCTTTATTTGTACCATCAACAAAGCATCAGATTCCACTAGATTGATATATTAATTATACAAGATTAAAAAAAATATATAAACGAACAGAGCCGTACTTATTCCATAAACAGGGACCGTTTAAAGAGAAAAGAACGAAAAATAGATAACGCGACTCAACTAGTACGGAAATACGGCATGTATGTTATAAATAACATTTCAGGATATTTTCATACAGTTTTGTAAGGTTTTCAACAATACGTGAAAAAAAATGATTCGTGAAACCGTTATTGTTTTAAAAAATATTTAATTCAATCAAGTTAATTAATATGCATGCTCCGATGGTTCGGGCATGTAGAAAGAATGCAAGATGAAAGAATGACGAAGTAGATATACAATGCAAAAGTGGAAGGATGTAGGAGCCGGGGAAGGCCAAGACTTACCTACCATGACCAAATTGGTCATGTTCTATCAGAAGGTGATGTCAGGAGCCCTAGAAACCGGCGTGCGTGCATGAGAAGAGCAATGAATGTTAAAGAAGCGAGTGAGATATGTAAGGATCGAGTCACATGGCGCTCGGTTCTCTCTGCCTACCCCGCAAGGGATTTGGCGTGAAGTTATAGATAGATAGAAGTTAATTAATAAAAAAAACATAATTTCAATAAAATCAGTCAATCAGTCATGTTCATTTTCATTCATAATTTTTTAATAATATTCATAAAAGTTATCCAACTATTAAATTCGCGTTAAACATTTGTGATACGCAAGATCTATTTATTCTTCCATGTATTCTTCTATGAAGTATGTAAGGACCGCGTCTTATGGCGCTCGGTTTTCTCTGCCTACCCCGCAAGGGACTTGGCGTGAAGATATACACGTATTCTTCTGTGCACTGACTCAATGTCAAAATATTGTCATTAGCAAAAATTTTACTTATGGTAGTATGGTAGTTTAATATGCTGTATGTAAGGGACAGCATTACAAAATAGGACAAAGAACACAAACCCACTCACCACCGCCCGCTTCATCTAGCTTGTCGAAGGTGCAATATGCACCTCCGACTACCAAGAGGTCATGCGACGACGACGAACTATTGCCGCATCTGTCGCCGTTAAGACCAACGCGACGAACAGGGCGCGGGCGCCCTCACTACCGGCCTACACAGAACCTTCGAGGCACCCTGACCTATGACAGGACCCTGTTATCGGTGGTGTAGTGCGATGTTATGATGTCATCCCTTGCATCAGCCTTGTTAAAGCAATATGACGAGGCCGTACGATATGGTGGCAATTTTGCATAGTAACAGCATTAAGAACAAGTACTAATACAATTTTAAATAGTCAACATTACCATGGGTCGAGCTACTCTACCGTTAACGCATTTCGTGTTGCATAAGAAAGACATCTATGCAGATAAATTTGACTAAAACCCTATCTAAATACAAAATTTGATTCAAACCATTAGAGCCGTTTACGGGATACATGATATATTTATATAATATGTTTTAAATAATAGAATATAGATATCAGCTCCATGAAGACCCACTGGATAGCACTTAAATCGAGGAATTTTATAGATAAGGCCACTATTAAGCAGGTGAAATGTTTCTGCGTTAGCAACGTGGGTGGAAACACGAGTGCTTCACATAAGGTGAGCTGGCTAATGCGCATGCTTATTATAAAGCTTGTTTGCCACCTAAGGTTATATAAAAAACAACAACGAAATCCTCACACCTAGATAGATACATATAATTGTCATCAGCGCGAGTGTTTTCCCTACAAAATTATAGATTTATGCAAATTAATTTATATTGTTTATTAACTTCATTGTATGTAGTTGTGATAACTTAGAACAAAAACTATTCTTTAATTATTTATACAACATCGTGAGGCATACAAACATACGGTCAACCTGATGTAAAGTAGATACCGTAGCCTATGAAGTCTAGTAATATATTAATTTATATACCTAGCGCGATGTCACCTCTGCTGCTAACACAGCAACTCTTAAGGAGCTTACTGACGACCTCACTCACGCGCAGGAACACAACGACCCTCCAGGGAGTTTGTTATTTGCCTGCGGTTTTCTGTGAGGTGGAGGTACTTTGTCGGACTGTTTTAATGCCTGCCTCTCTAATAAACCATAGCTAACATTTGTAAATAAATATTACACAAATTATACAGTAGCATTTAGTTTAAAATTAAACAGCCCTGGTACTATTGGTAGAACTAATATACATACGTAACAGGTCGACGTACACGTGTCCGGGGCCAAATGGTAAAGCAGGACCCATTTTTTTTTTAACCAAGGTAGTAATGAAGTAAATGATCTGGGCAGGAGTATCACTTGGTTCTTGCAATAGTTTTGTACAGTCCCTGCTCCCTGCTTTGGCCCACATTGCAGATACTTGGAACCTGACGGTTGGTCTTGCCTAGTTTGAAAGTCGCATAAAGTATACGGAGTATGGAGCGACGAAATTCTATTGAGAACTAAATTACGCCTCGATCAGCGAACTAAAATCACCCAGTGGCTAGTGGAGGTGACCACTGGGTACCACCACTGGATGGTACTTCTACCTCTTGGAGTCAACCTAGACAAGAAATTACAGTTTGAGGTCCACAACACAGCCCAAATAGAAGCTGCTAGGTTGAGATTGAATATCTGGATCCGTACGCAAAGTGTCCCAACGGAACTCTAATACTGAGTCTACGGTGACTGACCGGCCATCTGTGACAGATATAAATATGTATATTTTGAATCGTAAAATAAAAATAAAATAAATTTAAAAATTAAAGAGAATCCCCAAACAAGAAACATGTTTTATAGGCTTTTCTATTTTAAAGAAGACCACCTACCATGATCAAATTGGTCGTATTTATCAGAAGGTAATGTCAGAAGATCTAGGAACCGGGCGAGCGTTAATGATGAGAGCTATGTATGGTAAAGAAATGATTGAGGAGTGTAAGGACCGCGTCTTGTGGCGCTCGGTTCTCACTATATACCCCACAAGGAATCTGCCGTGAAGATAAGCATACATATTTTATTGCAATATTGTACGGTGGGTGGAATTATTTAGTTTTGAGACCGTTTCGCATTTAGTGGGTTCTTTGTTGTTGTTGTTGTTGTTAACGGCTTAACCCTCAATTTAACATACGGATGATGCAGTACTCAAACCGATGAAATTGGTATCTACACTAATACAAAAACCCAAGTGCCTGTCAGGCCACGGACAGTGTAGGCTTCCGTATTAGCTTCGCTTTGCTAAGATTGATGCCATCTAGTGTAAAATATCGGAAAGTTCAAATGAACTACGAATTTCCTATGTATTGAGTTCCACTACTTGACTGTTCAAATTAGAAACTAAGAAGCAAAACGCTTAGTGCAGATAAGTGCAATGTCATATTCTATTATATTTGTACGTTTACTGACAGACAGACGGACATGGCGAAACTACAAGGGTTCCTTGTTTAAACCCTAATAAAGAGGAAGAGTATGTTTGTTTAAACGCGCTCACCTCTTGAAGAATAGGCTATTCCACATTACGATACCCTTAGTAGCCGAAGAAAAAGAGAGAAGGTAGCACGATTTCCATGGATTACCAAGATACGCGCGGACAAAGTCGCGAGCTGCAGCTAGTTTTGTAGAACAAAAAACGGCCAAGTATATTGGTGTTATAGCAGCCATAGTAATATACTCTGTGAAAATGTCCAGTGTCACTTATTACGATTGAAAAATACGTCCCTTTGACGGACGGACAGCCAGCGAAGTCTTAGGATTCCGTTGGCAATCTTTAGGTACGGAACGCAACTAAACCAAACAGTATATTTAAATAATTAAAAATATTACGATAAAGATATATAATTAAAACAAGTGCTTCAATAGAAATCCAACTTAACGTTACTTAATCAAAAAAACATCAGTCGAATTTAGAACATCCTGCTTTTTATGAAGTCGGTTCATAATATCTTCAAACGTGCATCGTACATGGAGATTAATTTTAGTCAAACTGTCACTGCATGCTCAGCAGTACAGGGGCACACGACATAAAATTTAGAAGCAATAATGTAATTTTCCTGTCATAGGACGTTAAATTAACCACATAACTAGATAAAATCGGTGGAATAGACAATATCTAGGTCGTGGACACCAGAACGTTGATACCGTGCGCGACTCTCGGTATAATAATATTTTACTGAAATATGTGCAGAAATTTTGTATTTCATTTTATCAGCTATCTTTTGTATAAGGCAAAGCAGTTAACGCAGTGGTGGATCAATGGATAAGAACGGGTCAACTGATCCCGGGTTCGAATCCACTAAATCTGTGTTTTCGAATTTATGTACGTACATATTTGTAAATATCACTTGCTCGGCGGTGAAGGAAAACATCGTGAAGACGTATTTGTAAATATCACTTGCCCGGCGGTGAAGGAAAACATCGTGAAGACGTATTTGTAAATATCACTTGCCCGGCGGTGAAGGAAAACATCGTGAAGACGTATTTGTAAATATCACTTGCCCGGCGGTGAAGGAAAACATCGTGAAGACGTATTTGTAAATATCACTTGCCCGGCGGTGAAGGAAAACATCGTGAAGACGTATTTGTATTAAGTTTGTATTAAGAAACAGATATACTACGTAAAAGTGGAAGTATTTAGGAGCGGAGGATAGGCAAGACTTACCTAGCATGACCAAATTGATCATGTTATATCAGAAGGTGATGTCATTTAAGTATTTGTAAATATTACTTGCTCGGCGGTGAAGGAAAACATCGTGAGGAGACCCGCACGTCTAAGAAATTATACCGAAAGGCGTGAGACTTAACCTAAAAAAAATCGCCCAAATGCGAGTCGGACTCGCGCACGAAGTGTTCCGTATAATTATCTATAAAAACGGCAAAAACATCACGTTTGTTGTATGGGAGCCCCCCTTAAATATTTGTTTGATTTTAATTTAATTATTTATTCTTAAAGGGGGCTCCCATACAACAAACGTGATTTTTTTGCTCGTTTTTGCTCGATATTGATAACAGCAACAGGTAGACGCTTGAAATGTTCACAGAATATTTAGTTATATATTCACTTTAAGAATAAATAATTAAATAAATAAAAAAAAATATTTAAGGGGGACTTCCATACAACTAACGTGATTTTTATGCCGTTTTCATAGATAATGGTACGGAACCCTTCGTGTGCGAGTCAGACTCGCACTTGGCCGATTTTTTCAATATTATGACAGTAATTATAATTGAATGCTCTCAGGGTGACTGAAGTTTAGTTGCCATCGAGCGACAACTTTTAACTTCACAAACGAATAAACCACATGACGGCGAATATGGACACCCCTCTCTCACAAACACGTAGAGTTTTAGCGCTTAAATATCTCATCGATTAGAACCTACTGACCAATGGAAGGATAATTAAACCAATAAAAAAATGATAATTAACGGCCGCTACGTGACGCGCTATAATCCGTGAACAAGTTAACAAAAGGTGCACGTTCTACTTTAGCTACTGACCGGTGAGCAGAATTACTATGCAAAATCGTATCATGGATTCTACAAAGGTAAAGGTACTTCCTTGGGTACGAATCAATATAGTAAAAATATGAATTGACATCATTATAATATCTATATATCTGACGAGCTCGGTGGCTCAGTCGTGAATGACGCGACTTTGACACCAACGCTCGTGGGTTCGATTCCCACACATGGCAAACATTTGTGTGCATGAACATGTCTGTTTGTCATGGTCAGGATATTTTCTGTGTATAATAAGTATGTATTTACAAAAAAAAATGTATTTACATATGTTTATCAGTTGTCTAGTACCCATAACACAAGCTTCGCTTACTTTGGGGCTAGATGGCGCTGTGTAATTTGTCCGACAATATTTATTTATTTATTTATCTAGATTTCAAATTTTGATAATCCCAACATAATAATTGATAATTAATAATTCACCTTTCTTGAAAATAAAGGCAATTACAGCATGCTGCTACGTAAATCTAGGTCGAGTTTACCATACAGTTGTCAATAAAATAAATTGGTCTGCTAGTAATACTATAATTTTAAATAACGTTCCTAGATCAGAAAATGAATGTTGCAGCCACAGCTCAACTAAGGTGTGACATTAACATGGAAGGCAAGTTGGCCTGGTTTTCAGTGTAATGTGAATCACCTGACGTACTAGTACCAATCTAAGGTACATATACGAAGAAAGTACTAACTAATCAATATACACTGTACTAAAGACGTACAGACAAAGAAATAGTCAAAAACTAGCTCAATAAGTATACAACACTATAGAAATTTTTATAACACATAAACCATTAAAATATCACAAAATGATCTTCAAAATCAGCCTTATGAGGAAACATATAAGAGACAGAAAGATAACTTAGAAATAATCAATATGACGATAACAGTGTATAGTATATACTTATAGTCATACAGAAGTACACACATAAATTCATATGTATACATACTTACACATCAATAAAAACTTATAGTTATATAACAGTGACAGCTGGATTAACAAAATAATCGAATTAATTAAGTTAAACCAAGATAAAAGAGAGACAACGAGGATTAACTTTTAAAACTGAAAACTGTTTAGGTCTGTCAAACCAATTCTGAGAGACAGTGATAGGCTTACAACTGAATAGTGATCGAAATGATGTGACCTAAGAAAAAACTGAGCATTATCATGAATTTATGAAGGGTGCGTCTTTGTTAACCGAAACAAAACCAATGGACACGCACAGTTTTACACAAAGCTTTACAGGAACAGTCTTTGAGGCCAATAGTTCTACAAATACTTCTTGCACTATAAAAATTCTTCTGCGCACACAACGAACATAACGAAAAATATTTTTATATAGAAAATAAAACTGGTCATCCATCCTGCACATAGCCCGGATCTAGACTTTATGATTTTTCTGAAAATCAAAGATATAGTGCGAAGTTTTACTTTTACGAAATCAGAAAGAGGGTGAGGACCGTGAGGGCTTTCAATCAATACGTAATTTTGAAAAAAAGGTTCTATACTACACTACTAATGTATCTTCACGCCATGTACCTTACGAGGTAGGCAGAGAGGCCGAACACGATCCGACGCGGTTCGTTCGAATAAGGTTCGATCGAATGCAAAAATTATTTAAAACATTGTACACAGGATTTTGGAAAACAATAAATCCATTACTCGTACATTGCTCATAAATTTAATTTTTAATAGTTGTGAAATAGTTTCTTACAGAATAGGATTTGGATGGCGTGGTGACGACTGAACGTGATGACTGAAAGAGTAGAAGATACTACACCTACCCCAGATGGACTGGAACCAGAACGAGCCGACGATAACATGTCTCGTGACACAACGAAATAGAAAAATTCTGTTATGGCATGTTTCTTACTAATGAATGTCCGCGGCAAGTGGTTATTTTATGCTCATTTTCAACTTTACATAACTGCGCATAATTAATATTTTTATGAACCTTAAGTGTGGTTATGATGAGCGGAAAAGTGGGCTAAGTATAATTGGTTTGAAGGATCATCAGTACAATCAAACAAGGAATACAAAATATCAGATCACAATACGTAACAAGAGTTCAAAATACTTGAATTCAGACAGCAAAAGATACGCTGCCAAGACACGGATGACATCACATACTAAAAATAGTTGGGTCGTTTATAAATAGATATATGCAGTACCCATACAGCATAAACATAACAATAACCTGTTAATGTCGGTTTGATTTTATGCCAAGAATATTACGATCACACACTCACCTCATCCTTATCAGATTTATACGTCACAAAAAATTAGTGAAGCAGTTAACGCAGCACGTATCTCCGGTACATACCGCTTACAAAATGATTGATAGCGTTATCAATTAACAAGATTATATACCGTTAGTATAGCCTATTAGAATAAATTAATTGCAATTATGTACAAAGGTATGCAAAAGTAAATTTACAACTAGTAAAAACTTTCAAAAACAAAAGTGTACTTGTACTTCTTGGCATCAAACAATTTATTTTTATTTTTTTACGTTAATCATTCTTTCTTTTTAACACAACTTCCATAAAACAGTTAGTCTGACATCTCTACTGGCCAATTTTAAAAATAATAAGAGTTCTAACTAAAGCATCTCATGTGATAAGTCTAATGTCATAACCAGCAGTTTTATTATGATACCGCGTGGTATATGGCAGATGGTGTGATGGAGGAAAGAGCACTTACACCAAGTATGAAGTATTTATTTCTCTAAACCCAGATCCCTCGTATCTCAGATAACATGAATTAAATTGAAATCTTAATATATATACATATACATCTTTTTTTTAATAAATAAATACAAACAGACGTACGATTACTGTTGTAACGTCCTCTATGGTAGCAGATTTTCTTTTCTCATTTTATTATTTATACATGCTTCTGAGGGCACGTTAAGCTGTCAGGCCCGGCTGTCGTGGATAGATGACAGTCGTTCTATGTTAAGTAAGTTGTTAATTAAGTGGCCTTCGCGCAGCTTCAAAACACTGGCCAATCTGCAATTGAGCAGCGTGATAGAGTATGCTCTCAACCATTAATAATTTTATACGAGAGTTAAAGATTTCATTTTTGTAGCAAATGTGAAATAATGCTTTCTAGGAGTTCAGAAAGTACCCTAAATGTTCATGTTCACGAATTCTTCATGATGAAACCCCTGATGATCATGAATGAATAAGGGACAAGATCGACCTATATTAGGTATTTAGGTATATAAAATAATGTATAAAAGCCAAAGTAATGAAACTTAGTGGGTTTCGTTTCTAATGATTACATCGTATTCTGAGAATTCGTATTTCTACTCGTAGATAGAAATAAAAATAATAATAATCACAGTAAATAACTGTATTATAAAGGCAATTGTGAAAAAATATATGCAACAGTCAAATTATAAAGTTAGCAATTTATTTCATATAATACACAATTTATAAAATGGTTAATTCATTAAATAATAGGAATATAATTTTAATCACTGTTACCGTATCACTGTTACCGTTTAATAATTTGAAATCTATGTGTCACAATAAAAAGTTTTAATAATTGTAAAGTTATTAATAACGATATAAATTGTAAATTTGCAAAACGTACTGGTCATTTATTAATTATCTAAGTCGTCGGAGACCTGTTTCCTAATTCTGATTGATGACCAATATAAACACTGACATAACCGAAAAACACACTTTATTAAATTTACTACGAGTATATGGCAATTATGAATTATAACTTCAACGAATTTTATCACTTTATATTAACGCGTCTGATGAATCACAATATTTTCAAATCAACGAAGGTCATGTTACGCTGACACTATCTTTTGAACACCTATTTACATACATACATACATGCCATAACACTGTCCCATATTGGTGTAGACAGAGACTTATGAATTTCTAGGTGCAGCGATGAAAACATACCTCTTTCGCATCTTCTACATTCATTAACTTCAGGCATGCTCGTCGATTTCGGGTGCTTTTCATTAAGACTCACAGCACAAATTTGATCGATATGCGTGCATCTAGGGTGGCCCCAGCTTCTGTCTTGTTTTATAAACTTCTTTCGTAACTCTTTTGTCATTATTTCCAAATGACCAAATCATCTCAGGATACCATATTCAATTTTACACATTCAGTCTTATCTATTGCCTACAAAATGTCATTGTCTATTTTGTAGTCGTCAAGATACAGTTACGTGTATTAAATCGCGGCTAGATTGTTGATACGACCTTCAGAAGGATGGACAGTTGGACTAGTAGTTTATTTGTAGTGTTAAGTGACGCGAGTTGGTACGCACACTCATTGACTCACGCGACCACAGACACCGCGCGGAATGAACGAGCACTAAAGCCATGATAAACATCTATTAAATCTATTAAACTTATCTACAATACACAAATTAATTTCATAGGAAATATAAATAACTGTGTGCAGCCATTATATTTTGTTAATTAATACGGTTAATATATAAAGTAAAAAGTTTTCAGGCATTCTATGGTGGACTGGAAGATATTCTAAACGGGATAAGACTCCGCTGAACATTTGAATTTTAAAACTTGAGTATTTTTTGTTCGTTTCTTGGAATTTTTTTTCTCTTTTTTTAAAGTGGCACAGATACCTGCCGATACATGTTTGGCATGAAAATATTATACATTTAAACGAGTAATTATTAGATACCCTACATATACGAATGTAGTAGGCTTTGTTTGAACGTGCTAATCTCTGCAACTACCAGGCAGATATGAAAAAATATTTTTGCATTTGATAGCCCAAACCCCTAGATGCCGAAAAAAAATAAAGAAAGTAAGAAAAAGCGGTTCTCACGGAATACCGGGATACGCGCGGATGAAATCTCGGGCTGTGGCATAATAGAATAAAGATATTTCGTATATCACGAAAACAGCGCTAACGATTTGGATCAAAAAAGTTTATATAGGCATATTTCCTGAAATAAAGCGATTTTCAAAAAAAAACATAAAAAAACCGCGAATCGTTTTAAACACTTATACCAGCTATTTAACATTATGAATATTGCGCTAGTCCCAGTCTCGCTTTTCCCGCCCTGATAGATCCCGAAAAGATACTAGTGGACATAGCAGACGTCATCCTGTCTGGAAAATCAGTGGCGCATTGACTTCAGTCTCAAGATTTGGTGGCATACCGACATCAACACCACCTACCGGGTCCAATTGTGTTTTCAAACCATCAAGGAACCCATTGTACTACACTACTACAAGACACAAAATTTCATCCAAATCGGTCTAGCCCTTTAGGAACAGATAGGTGACAAATACACGAACAGAAGGATTATATATATTGAGATAAAAAAACACAAAACCGCCACCTAGTCGACCAGGTAGCTACTTATTAACAACTCATTTCGTATGTTCACATTTTGAAGTTCTTATTCCATACTAATTATGAATATTAAGATAGATAGACATACTAATTACCCACCGTATTAGTACAAACAAGGTGATTTAGAAAAGCAATGAATGTGAAAACTATGATAATATACACTTTTTAAAGGTTTGTAAATCTGTAATAGGGGCAATAAAGACTTTTGTATTATTGTAAATGAAGTTCGCCATTTGCCACGGTACCCTGGTCATGTTTTCGATTCGGGATTTCTGCCCGATCGTTCCGGTAAATTTACAATCCCAGTATTAGTTTCCACAGTTGAGCAGCGTCGCGAAGTAAACAGACTCTGAAAGTCATCGATTTAAGAAATCATATCAATAAGAAGAATTAGTTATGCAATCTTTAATGCTTCAATGCAGACGTGTGTGCTAAAATACGAGTAATCAATACTCAATTGTTTATTGTATCCTTAACGTATACATAGGTCTTTGCTTTAAATATTCGGCCCTTATATGTATATGAAATTAACGTTTTGCCAAACTAGCCACTTTGACTTCAAATATCTGGCGTTTGGTTAGGAATTCCAAATTTTAATTTATTTCAAATTTAGGCTTGTGTATATGTGTTTCGAATTTAGTAATTCATTTGTTTTTACACCATTTGATTTTTCTTCGAGATCGGTGTGTTCACAATATGAAAAACTTAAAATATCGCGTTATTTACAAATACGAGTTCCACTGTGGCAACTACACTGCAGAAACAGCTCGAAGGATTAATTATGTGTATGGAGAAGCTACTGTAAAAGAAAACACGGTACGTTTTTGGTTCTAATTTTCGTTCTGAAAATTTTGATCTACAGAACAAACCCCGTCGACGGCCGGAGACCCTAGTTGACAACGAAGAATTAAAGGTGGTCGTGGAAACAGATCCATCGCAAACCGTCAGAGTTATTGGCAGGCGTCGGTGTGAGTGACAAATCAGTGAAAAGTGAAAAACTCGAGAAACCCATTGAGTGCTGCGTTCCATTACACAACAGTCACAATAAGGAGGGAATTTTAAATCGTATTATTACTTGTGATGAAAATTGGACCCTGTACAACAATCGGAAATGTTTATCACAGGAGTTAAACCCAGGAGAATCGGTTAAATCCTGTCCCAAGCGACAGTTGACTCGGAAAAAGACACTGCTGGATGTTTGGTGTCATATACATGACAGATCTGGCCAGACGATTACGGTAGATCGGTATTGTCAACAATTGCAAACCATGATGGAAAAACTTGCTATTTAACAACCGAGACTGGTCAATTGCTCTAGCCCACTGCTGCTTCAGGACAACGCTGGACCTCACACTTCACGACAGACGGTTGCTAAATTAGAGGAGCTGCGATTGAAATGTCTCCAACACCCAGACCTTTCTCCAACAGATTACCACTTTTTTCGCAATTTGTACAACTACTTGCAAGGAAAAAAATTCAATTCCGAAGAGGCAGTCCAAATCGCCTTCAAATGTTTTATTGATTCTCGCTCGTCAATTATCGTCAATACTCAAAATTTTATGGCAACCCCGTCTAAAACCTTGTTAAATGTATGAAATTCATAAAAATATGTTATATGTATTTAATGCTTATAATTTGATACGTTCATAAGGAACGCAGATTATATCAGTTGCAAATTTTATGACAGTTGACAAATTAACGAGATAATTACTATTCATAAAATTAAATGTACCCTACCTACTCTTAATGCAATTATCAGAGTCCATTGTCTTTCTTACGATGATGCTTAAATTGGTTAAATTGGTGGGGATAATTGAGTTTTGTTACAGTTTCGTCACAGTGTTATACCGATAAATTATGCAAGGTGAAGAAATAAAGCACTTAATCTACATACAAACAGGTCAACATATTTTCTTGATAAACAGCTTTACAAAACAAAGTGAACACTTAGTTAATGTGCATAAGTGACTACATGAATAAACAACATAAGATTTTAATTTAATAACAATGACTCAAGGCAAACTTACGGTAACTACCTCTTCGATAACACATAACCACTTTCCGCCGCTCCCTTGTACTCACCCTCTTAGTGACGAACCTTTGACCGCTACGACGCAAGTACATACGATACGGACTAACTGGCAATGTATGGCCACTATTTTCTTCTACACTTTCAATTTATCAATAGTCATTAATATCAAGGCGGAAGTACGGAGAGAATGGCTGAATTTACAACTCTACACCTCTTCCCTAGAACCGTCCTCATCGTGCACTAACATCATCCATTCATGAAGCGGTAAAAGTCTATCCTGACATTTGGAAGTTGGGTGGCCGGGATCGCCACTTTCCATCAATCCCTGAAGCCCTGATTCCTATCCTGATCCTAACCTGTCACCACTTGTTTAGCATTGCATGTACACACAGACATTCTAGTCGAGTATACACGTCATTTGTTTAAATAGCTGCAAGACATTTTAATAATGCCGCTGTACTATGTGGTGACCGTGTTGTGACGATGGGTACATTAGGAATGTAACAAATAAATAATTTAACGAGTACCATTATCAAGCACAATGATGAGATTGAATTGATACGAACTTAAAAATAGTGAGGTATGTAAGGATCGAGTCGCGTGGCGCTCGGTTCTCTCTGCCTAACCCGTAAGGGATTTGGCGTAAAGTTATAGATAGATAGATAAAAATAGGAAGTAAAGATATGATTTTAGATGACAAAGTAGGTGGGATCTAAGGCTGGGATGGTTTCTGAATGTTGTACAATTTAGGTTGGACATCCGGAAAGATATCAACGGATTGTAGACGTGAAGTCATCGAGTACTTGTACAAACACAAAAGGGTCAAGGTTTGACTGAGACAGCTACGAGGCCATTAGTTAGATCAATTTAAAAACAAAAGTGTTGCAAACAGTAATCGATGAGAATGAGATGGAATTCTGTGGGATGCACGAGTGGACTTCCGAAATGAAACACGGATCAAGTTTTACACTCAGCAATATCGTGGAATAACGTCTGCGTCAGAACTAGATTTCTGAGGTTTTATGAACATTAAGAAAGCATTCAACGGAATTGTGCAAAGGGTCTCTGGCACATATTCTCGTGGAGTGAGGGTGTCTTACGCCGTGCTATGCAGTCCAGGAATGCACAGCGTCTCTGCGAGTAGGTGGCAACATGTCGCTCTGGTTTGACGTAAACATTTGTGTCCAGCAAGATTGCATGCTGTAATCCAGGTGTTTCATTCTTTATTCAGTTCAATTATCTATAGAGTATAAGATCATCGAAGTGTTGAAGTGCTTGTACAGTATGGCAACGATGTGTATCCGAAACGAAACCGATCCAAGTGCATAAAGGTGCAAGTGACACCCCACTAGGTGAAGCGATGGCCTGAAAAAAAATCTAGGGAGTAGTGAATACAGGTAGCCCAGGCTCGAGGCGAGTGGCTCTTTAGAGAGGCCTATGTCTTGCAGTGGATGAATACTGGCTGAAATGAGGATGATCATAAAAATAAGATCAACGAATGTACGTTTGCGATTAGCTGATCTACTTGTATTTTGTTTGCTATATGCAGACGATGAAATGTATACTAGCGAAAACTCCACCTGAACTATAACGTAAGCACTATTCACGATAATGAATAACGATTGTATGAATCCAGGCTTACAGGTGAATGTGAAGAAATCCAAAGTTATAAACAAGTAATTATTGTTAAAACAACAAAATAGTACGTAGACTAATTTATGTTGATGGCGTTAAACAGTTCCACTGAGAAATCAACGAGCACGATAATAGACCACAATAAAAGACATTTACAACCTACTAATCAAAAAGCTGTAATATTAATATTATGGCTTCCAGCTGAATACCGCTTCTAAATTATGGGAAACTAGATATTACAACAGTGATAAGTAATGAGAATGTAGTGTTTTGTTATGATTATGTCCATATTTACTATGAATTTTGATATAATGTTGCTTTAAAATTATAATACTAACTGCTCTGAATGTTTTGAATGGGTTGAAATACACAATTTTAATATAAAACAGTTAATATAAATGCGTAATATCGGCAGCACAAAACTAGAATTTGTTGGCAACACTGGTTGACAGAGTTGATATGTCGCCGAATCGACGTGTCGCGCGATGCGAGAAGAAAATCCTATCGATAATTTTTAAGTTGTATAATTAATTATACGGATATCGTTCTTTGTATGTTGCCGGACCGATGCAAAAATACTAGGATGACATTTTCATGCTTAGTTATATTCTTTATTTACACCATAAGAGTGATACCGTTTATTTATCGTATTTACGAGTATGTCAACTTAATGAGAAGTAGGAGTAATCGCCTTATCACTTTATAGACGTATATCTTTAGGATTACACTATTTTATATTAAAATGCCTGTAAATAACACTTTACCTCTTTAGTAAGCGATTCACTGTCATCTTTAGAGTCAAAGCCAAGGTCTTCTGCACGTGGTGCACTCTGTTTATTAACAAACGGGGCTCTGGCGAAAGATAAGGAGAGCCGTATCAAAACAGCCCAGTGGGGAAGTACCCCACATCTTACAGAACGGCAGCTAAATAAGAACTCGGCGTTGTTGTGTCGCTGCTACCCGCGTAAGGTTACTAGTGAGCTCCTAAGGAGTTGATGTATTAGCAGCGGGAGAGGCAACGCGAGGAGAACTTCTTGTATTGTAAGCGTTCATAATTAAAATTCCATAGAAGGCTCTCCGAAATTAAATTATGTGTTTGGAATAACCTGCATATTTACGATTTTGCATTTCATCTCGTTCATGTTCAGGGCTTATAATGCAATTGGATGTCGCTGTGCTAATTGTTGTGCTGCTTTTAACAGTGGTAGGGCGCATCAAAGCAGTCGCAGCCAAATTACAAACTCCATGGATTGTTGTCGTTTTCCTGCCTGTGAGTAAGATCCCCAGTAAGCTCCTAAGGAGTACCTGTGCAGTTCACAGCAGAGAGGTTACGTCAGTGATACTTAACGTACTGCAAGATTTGATACGCGATGTTAGCCGCTTTATAACAGGCGATTTGTATGACGTTGAATAAAAAAAGATTTTCTGAATATCCTATATTCTAATATTTGAACTTCAGCGTGAAAGAATGTTGGTATTACGAAGATGAAATAATGACGAAATACTCGTTGATATACAATGCAAAGTGGGAAGATGTAAGAGCGGAGGAAAGCCAAGACCAAGTTGATCGTGTATTGTCATAAGATGACATTAGGAGCCTTAGAAACCGGCGAACGTGCATGAAAAGAGCTACAAATGTTAAAGAAGCGAACGATATGTGTAAGGACCGCGGTTTTATGGCAATCGATACTCTCTGCCTACTAATAATAGTGTAAATAACCGTGAAAGTTTAAAAATTATACTTCAAGCAAGTGTTTGGTATATTGCGTCCTTGGAACTAATTTTCCGAATTAAAAACACTAGCAACTTTAATCTTCCCACACTTTTCAGCGTAGCGTTGGTTCGTTTTGATACAGACAACCATTGATTGTAGTTTCTAGACCGCGTCAAGATATATTCATCATGAACAAATGTCGTAAATACGCAAAGACGGCCATAATTATAAGTTTCCAATAATCTCACTGCAATATTAATCGCAGGCATGTTTCTAAAGATCGGTGAAGGTGTACGGCAGCGAACGACAAATCATGACCACGCGCGAGGGTTAAATGTGAAATCGAGAATATTGGCTGAATACCATTACTGCTCTATCTACTCTCTTCAATTACTCTTTAGACAGCTAATACGTTTCCTTCCATAACGGCAGTCAAAAAGGGACCATTCCTTACATCCACTTTCAAAAGCGGTCGACCGCGTTTAAATTCGTTTTATCAACTGCGCATGGTTACGTTAGACGAGCTCTATCCAATAAATGCTATTAAAGTCTATTAAACGATTCGTTAGGATTTAGGCAACGACGAAATCGTAAAACTCATCAGGCAGAGAAATATCCATGATGAAAATCCATTTTTCAGTCATATTCGTCAATATTTCTTTCGAGAAATTAAATGGAAAAAAAATCTGGCGAGAAATTTAAAATTGGAATATAGAATATGTGTAATGCTATTTCCAGTATCTCATACAAAATAACTTTTTACCATTCTTTCTGGTGCGTTTTTCAATGATATTAATCGCGGTTACGTTAGGTGAGCCCTTTATCCAAAAAATGCTACTAAAGTCTATCAAACGATTCGTTAGGATTTAAGCAACGACGAAATCGTAAAAGTCATAAGGCAGAGAAATATCCATGATGAAAATCCGTTTTTCAGTCATATTCATCAATATTTCTTTCGGTCTCTTTAAATAGACAAAAATCTGGCGTGAAATTTAAAATTGGAACATAGAACATCCTAACTTGTACCTACAATATTTTGGTGCCAGCATATTTATCTTCGGTTTGAATACCAACCACGACATTGAAAATAATGAACGACAAATCGATTAATAAATGGATATTTTCTTGCAAAGCATAATCAATTGAAACATTATCCAGAAATAATTGCAATTATACACCCAACGTCTATTTATATTTTTTTTATACTTTGTGTAAGTCAAAAGGCACTTGCCTTCTAGAACACGATTATTGAAGTCTATGAATGCTCGCAATAGAAAAAGTAGCGTTCGCGCCCACGCGGCAATTCAATAACTCCTTACAAGCTTATTGGTAACCTCAATCACTTGCAAAAATACAACAGCTCTCCAGGGAGCTGCTATTTGAATGTGGTATTCTGTAAAGTGGTGTTGTTACTTCTACAGTTGGCTAATTATTATAACATGGGACATAATCGTGTCGTCGTGTGACATGATAGTTTGGTAGGTCATGACCATTTATAGACTAGGAAATATGGGGAGAAGTTGCACTAAGGTTTAAAGCAACGTCTACAGGGGGTCAAAAAGATATCTTTTTAGTGAGTAAACAGTTAGCTGCGTCCAGCTTATTTCATGTTATACAAAAGTATGTCTAGAACTATCTTGTCTGTGCGGGACTCAATAAATAGCAGATTAGGGTAAGGACATTGCAGCTAAATTAGAAGCAGCCTAAAACAAAGTAGCCATTTTTTTTCCAATTTCTCTTTTAAATTATTAATAAAAAAATGTTTATGAATATGTTGACAGATGACCAATTTCTAATTAGCCATAAAGACATTATTACTGAGAAATTGTTAGGCACCTATGCCAAATTTCAGATTAGTATGTATGGCAGGCACTTTTTGATATAAATGCCTGTAACAGGCTGAGTACATTACTAATTCTGGAAAATTCTCTAAAATGCAAGTGTCTCGGAAATAATTAACTTTATCTTGGCCTGTCAATGTCTAGGCCATCTCTTTTCCAGTAACTGCTATTTTGATTGATAAACATAATTTTTGCATGATAACAATATTTTATTCTATACACTATGCAAAGTTCTATCAACCAAAACATTCAAGTCACGTTTGTGTGAATTAACAATATATTGCAGATATGTTCTGTAAGACAAATTATGTTCTGCTGTGGTTGTCCTTAGACATATTTGGATGTGTAATTACTACTTTTTTATCAACTAATCAATGTTCATGCAAATAGTGTGTAATATCTATGAAAGAAAAGGAACCCTCTGTTATGTTTATTTGATTTTGTAAAGTGGGCAGAAATCATATTCCGTCATTTGGGCTTTGCAAGTACTGTTTGCATAAAATAATGAAATGTATATTGTATGAAGATCTTATGGTGAAATAATGCAGCAGAAAATTTATGTTGCACATAAGAAAAATAAAATAAAGTTGTAGATTGTAAAAATTATAATAACTGCATTATTTATTTATGCAAATAATATAAAATAAATAAAGGCATTAGTATGCACATAATAGTTAACAAATATGTTGGTAAATATACAAAATTGCTTACATTGCACAGTGTACAATTGCTATAGAGATACAATAGAAAAATGCTAAAATAGGCAGGTTTATTTACTTTGTCATAAAACAAATTAGAGTACAATATAAGTAATTATGCACCAGTTTCTGACACAGCCCTAAAAGTATATCTTGTATATATTGTGCTTTATATACCAAGTGGAGAAAAACCAAGGGAGATTAGCTATACAATTGAAGTGCATACTGCAATTTTGAGTTGTTGACAATTTTATTGCATAGGAGTGAACCCTCTTGTTGTCAACATTTACTCTAATCTGCATTTGCAGCTTAGTTTTTTATAAAGGTATGGAGAAACTACGGCACTCTCCTTGATGAAAGGTAGGGAGTGGTACTGCGGATACCCTTCCTCCTTCTCTCTCCTCCAATGTTGACAGTACATATATGTCTTTCTCCATAACTAAATAACACCATTGAGGTGAATAGTACAGAGTAGCTATTACCCCAACTCCTTTTCTCTTACCTTTCTACTATAAAGGCATATATATATGTATATATATATATATTAGTAATAAAGTTATTAAAAAATTAAAGGACATAAATAAAATACAAATCAAATCTGTAATACAAATACTTTGGGTTGTGTGGTTTCCTTTTACATTATTAAATAAAAATAAATGTTTTGTAAAATACAATATTTTGATAAATTCTTCTTAAAAATAAGGCAGTTTTAGATTTTGAATATGGCAACCCTAATTAGTCACAAATAAACTTTGTTAGCTATGCAATATTGCATAATTGCCACTCAATGGGTAAACACTATTAATAAATACACACTAAAACATACTGTACGCATTTCAGTTACTTTAATTGGAGTCTCTCTGAACAATCAATCAGTTATTGAAATGGTAAATTTTTGAATTAGCTTGATTGAAAATATACCATTCTGGTTAAAGGCGTAATAAACATGTAACTAGCAGTCAGCTACATATTTGTTACGCCTGTTATGGAAGCAGCAGAAGATGTCATCTTACATTTCATACATGATATTATAAAATTATATATAAAAACAATCTGACAAAGAAGGTACTTACCATTCTACAGAACATACAACGGAAAAATTGACCAATTAATTGGAAGATTACAGAAATACAACAAGCTGCATCTACCATGATATTTTACAAGACATCACATTAATACAATATTAATTAATATGTTTTCACTCACTATAAATTATGCACGCGATATTAAATATTAATTTGAGGGATTTATTCATAATTTTGCGGGTAGGTATAATAATTACATAGATAATAAATATCTAATTTGTTAGGCAGAGAATAAAATCAAGAAGTATACCCACGGGAACAAATAATGAAAATACATACCAAATCTAATGTCGTACATTGAAATTGCGCGTACCATGCAAGTGAGCTGAGTAACTAGAACGATAGGTAAGCAATAAGGTACCATAATATTGGTATCACTCTATGACAAATGAGGTGTCATTATATATTTCCATGGCTAATAATAAAATAGATATCCGTAGACTGCGCGGGAGCACCATTACGATATGAATACGACACAAAACGAAGGAGACGTGACCAAATAAATTGTAGAACAAACCGTAAACACATCAATCACACAATAATTTCAACGCAATGGGGCCGTTATAAACATGATAAATATAATGCCACAGTCATTTAAAACAGAAAGCTAACTTTTGGTACAGTTTTATATAATCAAGAATTAAATATTTTCGTAAAAAATTGAGTTGGAGTACACTTGGACTTCAATGTTGTTCAATTGACAACTAATGACTGATTTTTTGTTTTATTTCTTGCCCATTGCAAAAGCAGACTAAGATTCGATTTTCATTCAGCCTCATCTTTGGTTATTACATTGTCATAATTTCTACTCCGCATTAAAGACACTACTGAATGAATATGTACTACATGAAGTATCCTGTTCTTCAATAGTTTTGGCGTAAGTCGTCCGGAAAACTGGTAATTACATATTTATTGTAGATTTGGACTGCGTATGATAAAGACAATAAGCGACGTTTAACACGTTTATTTTAAGATCGTAATAATTTTAATCACCATAACACATTGTAATAGTCATGTTACAAAAACATACTCTCCTAGAAATTCCGCTTATTGCCGCGTATAATAATGACCCAGTCAATGATCGCAAATCCCATGTGGATTATATCTATGAACGCCGAGAAGACCGAACGGGATGATCATATTTTTTTAATAATATTAAAGCAATTGGAATGCCATTTGGTAATATCACCAAAGATTTATTTCATGGTTATTATTGGGGAGCTCAGCGCCTAGTTGGGGATACAGCAAAGTGAAAAAAAAACGTTATTTAGAATGTTTAGTTTGAGGTTGAGAAATCACAAAGAATTAAGTAATGTTATTACATTTTCTCCTGAATCAACGGTTCTATTTGATGAATTTATTCTTCTAAAAATGAATTACGAGATGAACCTGGCAAAGCAAACGGCAAAAGAAAGTGTGATAATTAGTCTTTGGAGGAATTAAACCCAACCCAACTACAATGATCCAAGATTGGTTTTTGGTAGAAGACGTCGAAATTATTCATTTTGAAATTCGCAGTTTAGCAGAAGACTTTTTGTGAAGCTAAAGAAAATCTGTTATTTTTGTTACTGCAGACGCAGCACATCTCGTGATATGATTGTGATTTACATGTCAATACATAAAAACTTGTGAATTTCAGAATTAATAAAAAATATTTAAGCATTTCTTTGCATTACCTACACGTGTTTATATCTATTTTTTTTTTGTAGATCATGGATCCAGTGGAAAAAAAAATACAAAAAGGCTTTGAAGGTGTCCGAAATCGCAGACTATCTTCACATCGAAGAGGGTCCTGACCACGATATGGGAGTTTGTCCGGTGTCAAATGTGGCTGGTCAAGTAGATTTTTTACCAGAGGTGGGAGCCTGGTGACCTGTAATACAGGCTGCTCAAAACCTACTTCTCAGGTGCCAGCTTCTTCCACATAATTCAAAGAATATTGTTGTTGCTTATTCTGGTTATATATAGAATATATATTTATTTTTCCATCACACACAGGTTAAATACATAATAAACAAACATAACATTGTCAAAAAATGAACCTCAAGTGAGAGGAACTGCCATGCAATTCTCTAAGCGACTCGTAATGGCTGTGTACTTCGCTGTGATCACAGATGTCACAGCTTTGACATCGTCTACTGCGATCACGGCTAAATTATTTAGTATTCTATAAGGCTGTAAGCGTACGCGAGGCTGTTTGCCTTGTAGAATTCCAATACCAAACGCAGCCTTGCGGCGCTAGTGTCGCACAACCATGAAAAGCGACATCAAAGAATTGCAATTTTGTGTTCAAGGCTGTGACAGCCGATGTTTCCGAGGATGTAAGGACGTTTGCTCTTACAGAATTGCATGGCTGGTGCCTAAAAAAGGTATGCAATACCTGTACTATGGGTCACCAGGCCCTCCCCACGGGGAAGGGTCAGCTGGATATAGTTACTTTTAGTACTGAGATCACTCTGTATCAGTGAAGGATTTTAAAACAGAAAAAAGATCAAATAATAAAAAATAAAATAAAAAAGAGAACAAACAGAGAGTTACAAAATATTGAGTAAATGTTTTAATAACAGCTTACACCAATGCTTCCAGAAGCAAGAAAGCCTATTGCTAAGAATATGTTTTTGTAAGTATCTAATGTATGTGATAATATAGTTTTTGTTTTGCTAAGAATTTTGTATTTTCAATCATTGAATTTAATTTTAATTATCATTTTAACATTCTAAGTTAAGTGATTGTATGATTGTGTTTTGAAGTTACTTTTTGAATGGCTGAATGATTAAGCAGAAATTGTGATTAGGTTTTCGGTAGATACATATGTTAAAGTTTGAAGCCAGTTTGATATTGTTTTTTTTACACTTAGATTTAGGCTGATGATAGATCGGCAAAAGTGAATTAATTTTGTTGTAGATATAATTACCCAAGAAGTAATATTGTCTTTGAGCTAGTAAGGTGGAGACTTGGATATTAGGACAAACTTTGTTCTTTCTCCTCTTATCATGGTTTAGTAATAAACTCTTTCCAACGCTGGGCAGGTACAGCTGGAATTTTGCGTTATGTCACAGTAGTGGGCGTGAATAGTTTGTCTCATGGGTAACTCTCTTTTACTAGTAGCGAATGTTAAATATTTGGTTTTTGTGACATTTAGGGCGAGCATATTATTTTGTAACCATGAGCAAACAATGTTAAAACCCTTTTGGGCGCAGTTGAAAGTTTCGTCCCACGTGTCTCCAGTAAACAAGAGAGCCGTGTCATCGGCAAACGCAATAGTGTCACCCTGAGGTATTGGCATTTGGCATAGCTCGTTTACGTATACCAGAAACAACGTGGGGCCGAGGATGCTTCCCTGGGGCACATATGTTATGGGAAGTTCGTCACTCCTCGTTTCACCAATTTTGACTACCTGACTACGATTTGCAAGATAGTCCGTAAAAGTTTTAGTGGTAAATCCCTAACACCCTTCGCTTCCAATTTTTTTAACAACAGTGAAATACAGACCGTGTCTAAAGCCTTCGCAAGATCTAGAAATATTGCGAGACACTTCTGTTTATTGTCAAGTCCACCAACAAGAGCATTGACCAGCTTTAACACAGCACCTTCAGTAGATCGGCCAGATCGGAAGCCATATTGAGCAGATTATATAATTCTATTCTTTTCAAGAAAATTGATCAGTCTCCTGTTTATAAGTTTCTCGAGAATTTTAGAGAGCGCCGGTAAAATTGAAATGGGCCTGTAATTATTGATAGTGTTCTTATCGCCTTCCTTGTGTATGGGAATTACACGCGAAATTTTGAGTGCTCTAGGGAAGGTACCAGTACTGAGAGCTAGATTATATATAAAAGTGATAGGGGGAGTAAGAATGCCGCTATTTAATCGCAGTAACCATGGTGGAATACCATCGATACCAGCAGCACAGTCTTCCTTAAGAGATTTTAAGTCTTTCGATTTCCTCGTTGTCTGTGGGTAAAAGGTAGAATGAGCCATATAGGGCCATATATATATATATATATATATATACATATATATATATTAAATGTTTTCAATTTGGATTATTTTCCATATTACATAAAATTTCCAACTTTTGTAATGAAAATATTGTAAATTGTATGAGAAGAACTAAATAAATATTATTATTATTCCACTTATATATTCTACTTATAGGATCGAGTCGCGTGGCGCTCGATTCTCTCTGCCTACCCCGTAAGGGATTTGGCGTGAAGTTATAGTAGTAGTTATTGTAGTTATACGAGTATATTTACCATCCACTTTTATATTTATAAACACACTTATACAAAATACATTAAAAAATATAAAAACGAGTACCGACAGGTAGTACAGGCAGGACCAAGGCCCAAGCTACCGGTGGTCAGGGTTCCAGAGTGAGAAACCTCCTCACAATGCGTCCCGTGTCCAGAAGAACCGCCTTCTGTAATTGATTCTCGATCTCAATGACGAGCGAGAGCCTCTCAAGGAGTCGATCGAGGTTTTTCGCTATAAGTCCGTTCACTGTTACGACTATCGGAACAATTATCGTTAAGTCTATTATGATACATAGCGGTAACCTCGTGAGCCAAATCCAAGTACTTAGAAAGCTTGTCTTTTTCGGTCTTCACAAGTTCTCATTATTGAGAATGGTGACGTCAACAAGATTTGCACGGCGCGTTACATGATCTATTACCACAATATCAGGCTTATTGGCGACAATAGTCCTGTCTGTAATAGACCGGTCCGGACAGGTGACATTACTGGTCTCGAGAACTGTTGCTGATACATACTTGTAGTACTGTACCTCAGAGCTCACAAGACCATATTTAAGCGCAAGCTACTGGTGAATAATTCTAGCTACTTGATTATGTCTGCGCAAGTACCTACACGCCGTTAGCAAGACGAGAACCACCGGAAACTATATGCCTGAGTGACTCCCCAAGACGGAGGCATGCTCGACAAACGTCGACTGTACCGCCCTTCAGGATATACTTCCGATAGTTATTCGTCTTGATAACTTCATCCATAATTGCACAGATAAAACATTCGGTTTCCCCAAAGAGGTCACCGAAGCGTAACCAGGACACCGACGTGAGTGGGTCCACATCAGTCTCATTAAGAGCCTGGTAGAACCGCCCGTGTAGCTTCTTGCTCTTCCATACATCTTTGCGGCTCTGGGTAGTTAGCACCCGTGGTTTACGCCAGTTCTCATTCGCCAAGGACAGCGGCGTAAGGCCCTTATCGACCATCACATAATATGTCTCCTCTCTATGCATTCCACTTTCATAGTCGAGGAAATATTCCCTGACATTACACTCCTCACGGTTGTGTAGATTCTTAGCATTTAAAAAGCCATGACCGCCACACGACCGTGGGATGTACAATCTCATCACTGATGACCGTGGGTGATGAATGCGATACATTGTAAATAGTTTTCGTTTTTCTTTTTTGTAAATACGTGTAATCTATTAAAATTTCACTGCACCGTCACTGTAACACTGTAACTGTGCATATCCTGCAAATGAATTACTTAGCACCTGTCATGTTACCATTTTCAATCTAATAAATAGGATTTTTACTGAACGTTGGCTTGACTCTTATAGTTTCAAACCCCATTGCCCTTGGTTACCGGCGTAGAGGTATTTCTAACTGAAAACAACCTTCATTTAATCATATATTGCCACAAACATATCCAAAGCAAAAAATTTTTTTTGTAATATAAATTACCGCTTCAGAATATTAATTTCACTTCGCAAAAGTTGCTTAAGACTAACGTCATAGTATAATCAAACAAGTAGGCCGACTCGACCCCTGAGTGAAGGATAATAGTCTAAACACGTATGTAGGGCTTATAGTTTATACAATCGTCAAAAATGCAAAGTCTATATACAAAACAATTTTCCCCTGTAGGTGCAATCATCAGGGATCTATAATATAAAGTTTTTCTTAATTACTTTTTGTACATAGACCAGGAGCTGACTATTGTATTGAAGTTATATACTCCTTTAGGCGCGTTATGAAAAAATGATGAGTGAAATTTTAAGATACTGTAACACAAAAGTAACAGGTTGAAGCTGCCCTCTAAACCGCTCATTAAGTCACGAAAAATATGCTCAAAACTGCAGCCGAATAACAATTCCCTGGAGAATTGTTGTGTTCATGCAAGTGAGTGACGTTATTACCTCACGGAAAACTGCAGCCATATAACGTCATGTAACGTCACTCACTCGCCTGAACACACCAACCGTCCAGGGAATTGTTATTTGGCTGCAGATTTCTGTAAGGTGTTAACGTCACTTACTCGCATGAACACAACAATTCTCCAGGGAATTGTTATTCGGCTGCAGTTTGAGCATATTTTTCGTGACTTAATGAGCGGTTTAGAGGGCAGCTTCAACCTGTTACTTTTGTGTTACAGTATCTTAAAATTTCACTCATCATTTTTTCATAACGCGCCACTCACTCGCCTGAACACAAGAACCGTCCAGGGAATTGTTATTTGGCTGCAGTTGCCAGTGAGGTGGTAACGTCACTCACTCGCATGAACACAACATCCCTTCAGGGATTTGTTATTCAATGATGCCAGAGAAGTATAACTTCTCACGCGCGTACATAAGTACACGCACCCATTTTTTTTTACACTAAACTATTATTTAGTTTTTCATTTACTACACTTATCAAAATTATAATCTTTATATTCGGAAATTTAATATTTTTAGCAAACCTGCAAATAAACTCCTTCAAAACTTCTGTCACCACTATACAAATGTATTTATCAGAATACGATTATATTACAGGAAACGTGCAGGTGCTGTGTAGGTTTTTTATCAGAATAGCGAGTTAGACTTGGGTAAAAAATAATGATATATCAAAATATCGATATTTTTTCAAAAAAATATCAATTTATATTGTCGATATATTTATTCTTGAACTATCAATATTCGTATCAAATTCGATATTTGTTTAAGACTTCTGTACATACGATGTCCATGTACCATGTCCTCCTGGAAAAAAAAATGATATTTTTTATTCTACGTATATCGATATATTTAAAAATATTGATTTCGATATACATCGATGTATATTTTTGATTTGCTCATCCCTATAGCGAGTCATGTACTGCAGCGTTGTTGCAACATCGCTGCTGTCAGATCGCTTCAGAATAACGAAACGTCACAAATTCACAATGGATGCATTTTGAGACACGCCGCGCTGCAGTGCAGTTGCAGTTTTTTAGTAGAACCGGCCTACTGAAGCAATTTGAAACCATTAGTAATAATGACATTTATTTATTTATCAACGTAATTGGATAGAATCTATCACATACAGAGACATGTTACTAAAGGACTCGCCATACGCGTGATTCTGTTTGTAAATAATTCTGCCATTTTTGACGGGGGACGAGGTAACTACTACATAGAAACGAAAATAATGTTTTAAGGAAATGTCAACCTTATTTCGAGGCAACTACAGTTCAAAGTTATTTTCTTACCGCTGCCTGCCATTTGTTGTGGAATAGCTGAACTTCTTCGTAAATCGAAGCTGGTAGATTCAAAATTACGAAACGTCTTATATTTTTTTTTGTCTTTAGCTAAATGAATTCTATTATACAGCATGAAGGACTGTTTTGTTTTGAAGTTTGTATAATTTACGCTAATTTGGGATATGCGACCAAAGTCGCGGAATATGATTCGATTGCATCAGTACTCAATTACTGAATCGATTTCTCATATATTAATCGTTATCACACCATTTTAATTTCTTTTATATGAAAGCAAATAAAATAATACTTGCATGTGAAAGGTAACTCAATATTTTTGCAAATTAGAAGTGTTCGACCTTTTTTTGCATGACATAACTGCACAGTTTGGCATTTTTAGTGTAACACTTTATGATGTTACCTAAGCGATAACGATTACAAGACTGTTAGAGAATCGATTACGCACGAAGTATTTATGCGCGCAATGGATCACAATATCTTGTACCATGACAGAGGGGAATGATCCTACGAGGCTGGTCCTTTAGTAACATGTCTCTGATCACATACAATATAGCCGACCACAAAAACCTGATGAAGGTTAATGCGTGGCACGGCGAGATCACTGACTCGATACAATACAATAACATATTTAAGTATATTTATAGATTTAAATGCATAAACTATATTTAGGCTTCAAGAAACTCAATCAAGAGACAGATAAAAGTTCTTCAGAGCAGATTTACTTCTTTTGGAATTCATGTTAATATTATCCAACAGTGTATTACTTATTTTTGGAGGCAGTTGACTTAGTAATTTAGGTAACATAAATTCCCAAACTCTCATCCCATATAAATTATTATATTTAGGTAGTACAAATTTCGGCAAATACCTATGTAAGTATTCGCAGGTTATTTGAACGCATTCTGTTTGTTAGATTATTTATATATTTGTAATGTACACAAATCATGGCTATTTTAAATTTATTTTGAACACTTATAAATTTGCAAAATTTGAACAGTCCTATGTCATTATCCTTATATTTTTCCTTGATACAGGTCGATACAATAGTCTTTATTTAATAGTCTCAATTGCAGATCGTATACATTACTAATACTTATATGTTTTAAACATTCAGCCGTAGCTAGATATGCCGTAGTTAATAACACTGTCAGCTAGAAACATGTGCAATATTCTACATGTAAGTATGGTATGGTAGTTTGTATTTTAGTATAGCAAGTTTTGCCAATATAGACATAAGCTTGCTACAAATGTGCTCAATATGTGGTTTCCAATTAAATTTATTATCAATCGTCAGACCTAGATACACATATTGATTTACTATCTCAAGAGGATTGCAATTACAATACAATTATTATTGCCAGTAGTATAAATAATGTAGACTTTGATGCGATGGGTCATATAGTAGGCCTCGTATGCGTTTTTAGGTAAGGAGAATGGATGTGTACCTACCGTAATGGTCCCTGTATACCATTCTGCTCTAGCTTTTCATAAAGTGTATAGTTTTTGAAATCTATGAAAACTGCAAGTACATACCTTGCTTTTTATTGTTTAAATAACCATTAACTTCATTTGCGAACTGCGATAATATACCGGCAATTTTCTTGTTTTTTAAATAATATCTAATCATGAAGGTATTGAGTTAAATCATTATTGTCTTCAAATTATCATACTTTATGTGTCAGTGATTGAAATTTTGAATGATAACTTAAAGAAACGCAATGAAAATTTGACGGCAAAAGAAGCTGGAAAAAAAACCGGCCAAGTGCGTGTCAGCCTCGCGCACTAAGGGATCCGTACTAATATCTACAAAAACGGCAAAAAAAATCAGCCAAGTGCGAGTCGGACTCGCGCACGAAGGGTTCCGTACCATTATCTATAAAAACGGGGAAAAAACACGTTTGTTGTATTGGAGCCCCCCTTAAATATTTGTTTTATTTTAATTTAATTATTTATTCTTATAGTGAATATATAACTAAATATTCTGTGAATATTTCAAGTGTCTACCTGTTGCCGTTATCAATATCGAGCAAAAATGAGCACAATAATCACGTTTGTTGTATGGGAGCCTCCTTAAATATTTATTTTATTCTATTTTTTAGTATTTGTTGTTATAACGGCAACATAAATACATCATCTGTGAAAATTTCAACTGTCTAACTATCACTGTTCATGAGATACAGCCTGGTGACAGACGGACGGACGGACAGCGGAGCCTCAGTAATAGGGTTCCGTTTTACCCTTTGGGTACGGAACCCTAAAAACACGTTTGTTGTATGGGAGCCCCCTTAAATATTTATTTTATTCTGGTTTTTAGTATTTGTTGTTATAACGGCAACAGAATATAGGGGGTCATGTGCCAGAAGCGTGCTCGTTCGCGACCCCTGCCAATCAGTCGATTGCAATTCTGGACCAAGAGCGCACCGACGTGACGATCATGCCAGTGCTAGTGTAGGTGTCGTACTCTCCTCTCGCTTAGCCACTGGTGTAAGAGATTACTGTTTGGTAGGGCCTAGACTTCTCTGGGTTCGTATTAAACTGGGCATCACGCGAGTATTTTTGGTTGCAGCATACGCTCCCGTAAGCTCAGCGTGTGCTCAAGAACTGGAGAAGTTTTGGGAGTCTGTGAGGGATGTTCTGGACTTAGTTGAAGGGAACGAAAGAGTGATTATGTGTGGAGACTTGAATGGATGGGTTGGGACCAAGCGATACAGCTATGAAGCTGTTCTTGGTCCGTATGGAGATAAGAGAGTGAACGAAGCAGGTAAGTCTATACTAGATTTATGTATGGAACGAGGCCTCCTCGTGTCGAATACTTTATTTCATCATAAGGATATTCACACGTATACATGGAGAAGGAATGATCAAAAAAGTGTGATTGATTTGATTTTAATAGATAGATGTCTCCGAAATGTTTTAATGGATACAAGAGCCTTTAGAGGCCCCACTCTTGAGACGGACCACTACCTGGTGGTAAGCCGGTTTGTGGGCCTTTTTAGGAAGTGGAGGCACTGGCGAGTGCGTATCCCTTTCGGAGATCATGAAAGGATAATGAGCGAAAAATTGCAAGATGAAAGTGTAAGGAGAATGTATGTGCATCTGGTAAGTGAGAGACTTGCAAATGCAAGCCTCTCCGACTCAGATGTGGATGATTGTTGGAAAGTTTTGAAAGAAAGTATGGTGGATAGTGCAAAAGAAGCTTGTGGATGCGCAAAGAGACGTAAAACAGCGAAAGGAGATGCCTGGTGGGATGCGGAGGTTGAATCCTCCGTAGCAAGAAAGAGGAAAGCGTGGCTGGATTACGTATCATCTTTGCCTTTAAATGAAAATATGAGAGAAAAGAAGAAAGAAATGTACCGTCTATGCAAGAATGAAACCAAGGCTTTAGTGAAAGAGAAGCGTGAAAGACAAATTATGAATGAGGAAGAGAGGCTGACGAAAAACTTCGAGGCAAATACCAAACTCTTTTGGAGAGAGGTAAAGAAGTCTCGGAGTGGTTCGTCGGCATCCAGAATGGATAAGATAAAGTCTAAAGCTGGTGTCATTCTTGCCAACACTCAGGAAGTGTTAGAACGGTGGAGTGAATATTTTGAGGAAATGTATGAGTATGCCTCGGACGCTGGCAATGAGAGTGAGTCGGATGCTTACTCCACGTTGACGGCGTCCGACGAAGGCATAACTATGGATGAGATCGAATGGTCGATACGAAGCTTGAAAAATGGAAAATCAGCGGGAATTGATCTGATCACAGCTGAGATGATCAAATTAGGTGGCACTTACGTCCGGGACGCCTTCTGGTACCTATGCAACCTATGCTGGAGAACTGGAAGGGTCCCAATGGACTGGAGACGCGCAGTCATCGTGCCCTTGTATAAAGGCAAGGGATCACGCATGGATTGCGCCAACTATAGGGCCATCAGTTTGATCAGCTTAGCAGCAAAAGTATATGGAAAGGTGATTGAAAGGAGAATGAGGGTGAAATCCGATGAAATGCTGTGGGACGTACAAGGAGGTTTCCGAAATGGAAGGGGATGTACGGATCAAGTTTTCTCGCTCCGCAATATCGTAGAGAAGCATCTGGCCATAGACCGGAAGGTTTTCTGCGGTTTTGTGGATCTTGAGAAAGCCTTTGATAGGGTTGTGCGAAAGGAACTGTGGGACATATTGCCGAGATATGGGATTGACGGTTCACTGCTCCGTGCTGTGCAGTCCACTTACAAGGATTGCTCAGCATGTGTGCGGATAGACGGTGGCATGTCACCCTGGTTTGATGTCAAAATTGGTGTCAAACAGGGTTGCATGCTATCTGCTAGGCTGTTTATCCTGTATCTCGATAGTTGTCTGCAGAGAATAAGGTCAACGAATGTGGGATTGCGCATGGGTGACCAAGTGGTGAACTGTCTGCTGTATGCAGACGATGCCGTGCTATTAGCAGATACACCATCTAAACTGCAAACACTGGTCACAGCGATGAAAGACGACTGTATGGAGAAAGGCTTACTACTGAATGCGAAGAAAACAAAGATAATGGTATTTGAAAGAGAAGAATCCAGAACTAATGTAAGGATTACGATTGATGATGAAGTGTTGGAACAAGTGGATGAGTTTGTATATCTTGGATGCGCTTTCAGCAGGGATGGAAGGTACACCGCAGATGTGGAAAGACGAGTGAGTGCTGGGAATAGTGTGAATGGAGCGTTGGGAAAACTTCTTGGCAGTAAAATCCTGAGCCAGAAGGCACAACTCGCTATACACAATGCAGTGTTGGTCCCAACGCTAACTTATTAATTAATATGCATGCTCCGATGGTTCGGGCATGTAGAAAGAATGCAAGATGAAAGAATGACGAAGTAGATATACAATGCAAAAGTGGAAGGATGTAGGAGCCGGGGAAGGCCAAGACTTACCTACCATGACCAAATTGGTCATGTTCTATCAGAAGGTGATGTCAGGAGCCCTAGAAACCGGCGTGCGTGCATGAGAAGAGCAATGAATGTTAAAGAAGCGAGTGAGATATGTAAGGATCGAGTCACGTGGCGCTCGGTTCTCTCTGCCTACCCCGCAAGGGATTTGGCGTGAAGTTATTGATTGATTGATTGATTGAACGGCTACAGAAATACATCATCTGCGAAAATTTCAACTGTCTAACTATCACGGTTCATGAGATACAGCCAGGTGACAGACGGACGGACAGCGGAGTCTCAGTAATAGGGTCCGTTTTATCCTTTGGGTACGGAACCCTAAAAAGGCTAAAATGTTATTAAGTGAATGTATGAATGAATGTAAAAAAGCATATTGCGTACCTGTTTTAAAAAAAAACTTTCATGGTTTAAGAAGCATACCCGTACCGTATCTAACTTTATTTTTGTCTTAATAACTTGATTAAGAATTTGATTTGTTAAAATGTGACTCTTGTATATTTACTAATACCTACTAAAAGTAAATAATACTTAAGTACACGTAAAATCTATTATTTATCGAAAGATCAACTGCATTATTTACATCACTGGCCATGAGGAATATGTGCCGCATGGACATACCTACTAGTAGGTAACACAATTAATGAGGCACATGTGCCTCACTGGACTGCGAACCTGTTAATACGGATACCCTCTTTCTTAAATCTTCATTATAAACTCGATCTGCCGAAGTAAATAATTCTTCTCTCACAACTAGTTACCAAACAGCGAAAGAAAAATCTTCTCTTGTAACTGGTTACGTAAGTTTAGTTACCAAATTGGACGAATTGCTCTACGCTCTGTTTCATACATTAATATTGTGATCAGCACAGCGTTGTATACCTATAGCGAGCTGTGCCTTCGGACTTAGTGTCTAAGCATACTATGCCGAAGATACGCGACCGAAGTTCTGCGGCTGATTTTACGTTCCGACGTATTCGGCTGATATGATTCACCATAAGCACGGAAATTATGCGTCAGAAATTCGGTTGCGCAATGTTGTGGGAATTCAGTGTTGTATCTAATATGTATCACTTTACAGTAATAACGATTGCGCCTCTACAATCGTTATTAGGCACCTACTGTAAAATGACAAATACAAGAAAGTACCATTAGTCCAGTAGTTTTAGGCAAAAGTCATAGATATTTTGTAATTGATGATGTTATTGGTATACAAGTGTGGTATGAGGTGTCAGAATACATGTGCAATAGGTCCGGAAGTTCAATCTAAGAAAATATCTAGTATATGGTCAAAATACTGGACTGCATAGAAAAATACCAAATAACGCAATTTGGGGACACCCATTGAATTCTACAAGACTACGAATTTCCGTCGCGTATAGGAAATGTTTTGCTATGTAAAATACATTGCCGCCGAACTTACGTCCGACCGAAGTTCGGTTGTACGTCAAAACGAGACGTAATTTCGGCAAATGTTGCTAGAAATTGAAATAGTATTGCAGGTGCAATCACGCCGAACTTCGGTCGCGTATCTTTGGTAGACTGTGCTTAGACACTTAGGTTCTTACTGCCTAGAATTTTCCCAACGCTCTATTCAAGGAACGCACATAGCTACATTAACGCATGCCGCCTGTACACACTCTGTCGTATATTATACGTAAAGGTAAAATATTTCGTACATGATGACTTTTGGCCGGAACATATCAAATGTTTCGAGATCAGTACAACCTCGATTATTTTTTCTTATGAAAGTATAGACCTGGATTTGTCTAAATAAATGTATATTCTGATATTTATCACTAAGCAATTGTTACCACACTCGTAAGATTTAAGTACCTTATTTTTTTCCTAAATTTCTGATCATTTATAACCAGAGACTTCAATGTATACTACTTATAAACAAAGACTTGTGTATACATAGAAGTGTTTATTTATAACGTTAACTTTAGCTGAAATTGTCATGGCGGTTGTGTATATTAAAAAAATGAAGTCCCACAGTGTTAGCAATTCTACATAGTTTGTGTCTCACAGACGTCACATTTGCACAATATCAAAAAATACATTAAAAAAAAAACAATAAAACGTTAATTTTTTACTTTAAGTATTTTTAATGTGCCTGAAGAAAAAGGTCCCCCTCAGTTTTTCGGATATAAACAATGTCAGGATAAGTAATAATAAAATATTTTATTTTTAATATCATCAATATAATTATAAAATGTAAACAGGAAGCATAACACGCCAGTTTAACAAAAGTTTATGTCAACTATACATACATGCACCATGCAAATGGTAATAAAATTAGGATTTAATACATAATAGCATACATAATACATAATGCTTATTTATGGAGCTATTTCACTATAAACGGTCGCCCAAATATGTACAGTAAAAGCTTCATTTACCCAAAAACAATTTATATGTGAATAGAATACGCTTAATCAAGGCCTACATACTTAAATAAATAATTTATACATTTTTTTAATCTTCTTCATACATATGCGTAAATCTAAAGTTAAATTGAACTTATGCAATTAACAAGTTACCAGCAGTAAACAAGATTTATTTCCGATATTCGCATGTGTGTAGCTACTTAACTAACATTTTAGTAATTAATTTGGTTTGAGGGTAGTCAATCATAGCAATAATAGCTTTTAATTTGTTCACACACAAATGGCGTCGCGGCCACGCGTTCCGTGATCTGCGCGCTATTTATTGTTCATTCATTTTATTGTTAATTTTTTTCATTACCTATACATAAGTGTTAAAACACGTTCACAGTTCAGCTACTTCTATAGGGGTGTCTTAGGTGTAACATAATGTAGAGTCCGCGACTCCTTTCGGTGTACTGTTGAATGGAGTATTGTACTGTTCAAATTTTAATAAACTTCTGATAAGTATATTACAATTATTTACACATGAACTTGTGAGAATTAATTGTTTTATCGGAAATTAAAACCTGCCAAAAATTCCTTTTTGTTTAATTATTACACCTGTCACAAATTTAATTATTTTTTTAATACCCCCAAAAGGGGTCGGTCTCATTTTCAGTTGAAAAACTGTTATTTTTTTTAATTTGTCCATAAATCATTCAAAATATTGTCGATATAAAAGTAATTTACCGTAGTTAACGGGACATATGGGTGATTTTTTTTTCATTAGTATGGGGACTGTGAACGTGTTAAGGAATGGTTTATATCATGTCAATATACTTACTGAAGTTTGTCTTTTTCTTTCCATTTTTTTTTATATATTATTATTATGATAATTACAATAGTAGTTGTGTCTGGTGAACTCCACGTCAGTGAAATTACTATAATTAGGTCACTCATTGTCTGACAGTGGCTTTACTCAAGAGCTATTTTTTTCTGTCATGACTATTAATATATTATTAAAAAACCTTATTTCTTGTGGCAGACGTGTATAAAAGTAAAAAAAATAATCAAATAAACATGTTAAATATAATATTTGAATGCAATCATTTCATTAAATTCGTTAAAATACAACATTTTAAATTTTTTAATGTTCCAGTTATATCTAGTCCACGTAGATATCTCAATTCTCAATTGAGATAATGTACTTCACAATTTAAAAGACAGTCTTAATTAAGGGTCTACGTTAAAATACGAGTGGGTGCACGCGACAGGCGTTCGTTGTAAGTTCTGTTCAATACATTTTTTCGAAACGTGAGCTTGTTGCGTGCACCTGGTCGTATTTAATCGTACGCGATAATTCTAATAGTAAATAATAAAAAATAAAAAAAATAAAGGTAAATACATTATAGCGTAGTAACGTTAAATAAACTCTACGAGGTCGCCTATCGCAATGCGGGAAGCAGGTATTTATCACCACGCTCATCTCCGTCTAATTGAGAGTTCTCACTTAGCGATTAGTAAACAAATTTAATACCAGACCTAATATAACATAAGCCAATGTGACTCCTAGTAATAATACTCTTCAAAAATAGATAAAGTGCGTCCAGGTAGCCGAGATAAAGAATGTAAACAATCAGTCACGGGCACACAACGTACTTTTATTGAGTGTAATATTCTTCTTCCTCCGAACGTTACCACCACTAGGCTATCTGCTCTTTCATTTACTGCAACTTATTATGTTATTGTCTTTAACAAAGTTAAAAACTAAAACCCCGACTACAACAAAAAATGTCTACCTACTGAAAAGATATAGACTTTACAGTAAGCATATTTTTATTAAAAATTGATAAACAATAAAAAATATAGGTATCGAATATAGGTATATAGCAGAATGTAATTAAAATAAAGGTAACGGACCTTTACTTTAATTATTGTCCAGCCATAGTCACACGTCATTACTAAATTATGTTACTTATCTTATTTAAAACATCACAATAAATAATAAACCAACAAAAACTATGATATATGAAAGATTTTTGGTTTATTATTAGGTTCTATTAAGATTTTTGTTAATTGTTCACTCGCCCACGTAAATATTACTCGACCTGCCCTGAATATGTGAAAAAATTCAGGTGCAATCACGATTCCCGTACCAAAATTTACAAGTAGGACGCTTGGCGACGGTTACGCCACCGTCCCTGCCTTCGAGAGAAAAGGTTGAGACTTATTGCTTGATTTGTTTCGTTACAAATCAAGCAATCTATCTATCTATCTACAACTTCACGCCGCACGTAGGCAGAGAGAACCGAGCGCCACGTGACTCGATCCTTACATACCTCACTCGCTTCTTTAAGGTTAATTGCTCTTTTCATGTAATAAGAAGGTAAGAAATAAATCAATAAATAATAATAAATCAAGCAATAAGTACAAGTAAAGACTTGTTTCTTATCTAGTGTCGTTGAACATACTTTAGTGATATTAATAGACACATAAGGAAGTCATTAAGTATTGCTAAGATAATTATTGTTAGAACGGTGGAGCGAATATTTTTGAGAAATGTCATGGATTAGATTGAATGGTCAATACGAAGTTTGAAATATGGAAAGTCAGCGGGAATCAATATGGTTACAGCTGAGATGATCAAACTAAGTGGCACCTACGTTAGGGACGCCTTCTGGGTTTTGAGCAAATTATGCTGGAGAACCGGCTCGGAAGACCGATTAAAAACGCGCAGTCATCGTGCTCTTGTACAAAGATAAGGGTTCACGTATGGACTGTGCAAACTAAAGGGCCATCAGTCTGATCAGCTAGCAGCACAGTTTAGTGTATGGAAAAATAATTGAAAGGAGAATGAGGCGAATGGACGAGAATGATGCCTGTTCTACGCCATACAGGTGCAAGATGGCGCGCAGAAACATTGTCTTATAGTACTAATAGTCGTCAATAACGCTCTGACAAAAGTATGTGTGCTCACATAATAGAAAAATTTAATCTACTTGTCCTATTGATACAACAAAAACTTCGCCAGATGTATTCTTAAATTTAATTTCGGACCATTTTTTCTATGATATTTCTAATGATTTGAAATGTAGGCTTAGTAGTGTCATACGGTACTCGGTAATTAAAAAAGTGCAAGTTAGAAATACAAAGTAGGCAGAAATTTCTTAGAGTATACTTAGTATACAGCCGTCAACGGCAACTATACGCAGGATAAACGTCGGCAACGTACCCGTTTCAGAAACTGAAAGACACAAACAAGAAAAATATAGTCAAGTTTATAAAATAAAACATATGAAAAAGATAAAATCGTTCTCTCTCTCAATCTCATCTCCTTTCAGTTTCGCATGTTTGCAATCGTAACGCAGGATTTTGTTACGTATTTACAAGACATTGTTATAAGTATAATAGTAAACATATTAGTTACTATCCCTATACATATTTGGATAAGTACACTGAAAGTATTTATATCTCAATCCACATGGCGTTTAAGGAACAACGAGAGAAATAACAATAATACTAACATAGGTTATTTCACTAATCATGTAACTATGGTATAAAATAAATAAAGACCCTAATAACACCAAATAATATTTTATTAAATGAGCAAATATACATTGGCTATATGCGGTATGGACGACGCAAGCGCGCCCGTTTCAAAATGCATCTTGGAAACAGCCAACTAATTAGTCTTCTATCCAGACACATTAAACGCCAGAACCCACAGGAGCGACAAATGCGGGAAAGCGGCAGCTAACACTCGTTTGTATGCGAACTGTCACACAAAGAGCGATTGCATTACGCAGAGTCGCGTCTGCTTTTTGTGTTGCATACAAACACGAATATTACAAAAACTCCATCACAGATCGCAGCCGTTTTCCCGCTCCTGTGGGTTATTGCTTTAACAATATTGATTATCAAAATCACCGATTACAGTCCTCTGTCTAACATTCTTCATACAATGAATATGACATCACTGACTGCTTGGTCATTTACAAATACCTGTGTATTCCATTAAAATTTGAGACTTATATCGACTAAAGCGGCGCGACTCAAAAGGATGCCCTTTTGAGTGGACGGATGTTAAAACATGTAAAGTAAATGGGCACATAATCATTAAACTGCGGCTTGAAAAACAGATTTATCAGTCTTTATTTGAAACCGACTAGGACAAAACTTAATTCGCTAAGTTACATAGATTTACAACATGTTATTTTAATCTGTACATTTTAGCAAGGTGCACCGGGGTCATCGCAAATAATTTTTGTACATCACCAAGGTGCGAAACAAGCGTTTGGCCTGACTGATTTCATTTACCTCTATCATTATAACAAGTGTCAGTAAACGTGCGTGTTGTCTCAGCAATGCCTTTTGCTGTTAGTCTTTTGACGAGTTCGATGGCAGAGTGTATAGCAATGCTACTTTGACATCAACATTTGGGGGTTCAATTCCCACATTTGTGTGCATGAACAATATAACATATTTGTTTATCTTATTCTGGATGTTTCTAAGAGCACAGAAAACCGCAACTCCCTGGAAGGTTGTTATGTTCCTTCGAGTGACATTGTCAGTAAACTCCTAGGGAGTTGCCGTATTTGCAGCAAACATGCGAGCGATACTTCATGTATTGCAAACTTTTATAGACAACGGTAACAGCTTTGGCGGGCTGTATGTTTGTATGCCTGACGGCATCGTATAAAAATAAAATATAAAGTGCCATGTCACTCGTTGTGTAGTGTTGTACGCTACACAATCAGTGACCTAGTAGCCCTTTACCGAGATAAAACAAGCGTCAATATAATCAATGGATGACTTAACTTGTATGATATTGATAGTCATTGTAAATTGTTGAAAGGCACAGTTCGAAAAACCCTGGTGTATCCTTATTTAAAACTTGTTTTTATATATGTAACTTAAAATACATACCATGTATACACGATTATTATGTATATAGGCAAGACAAGATATAACAAGATCCTATGGGAAAGGCAATTGTGAAAATGTTACCAATAGTTTCCCAAATATATGTAATGTAAAATAATAAATTACCCAATATTGGTGAACAAAATGTGCTTAATAAAATATCGGAAAAATGTAGAATATATATTTTCAAATCCAGGTATTGAATTGAAATTCAGAATTGAATTATCATATTCATGCAGCTACGATAAAGAAGTCATTCGCTATCGCAGTTTTAGTATTTCTACATTTACAGTGGAAAAGTTGACCTACCTATAACTACGTGAAGGGTTCAATGCTCAATATATCCATTGGACACTAAGCATGCGCATTATAGTTGTAAAACGATTTTTGTAAATGTCGTATTCAATCTGTTGAGTATACTGCGATCAGATCGAATATGGCGTATGCAATCATCATTTTGTTGACGGTGTGTTAAATGTATGCCACATTGAACACACCGAATATGACGTAGGTATACTATCGTCATTTTGTTGACGATGGCAAATTTTGAACAGATCGATTATGACGTATACAATCGTGAGTTTGTCGAATATAGATCGAATAAGGCGTGTGCGATCGTCATTTCTCGCATCTTCTGGGTTGTTCCACGAGGCGAATGCCTGTACGGGGTGCAAAACTTAAGTGTAAGAGTTGGCACTAAATGGGCAATACAGGAATCTTATTGTTGCCACTTTGTTGTCTGTCCGTTCGTGTCACTAGTCTCTATGTTATGTGTTTACACGAAACAAATAAGTCAGACCTAAACTTAGCATACTTTGTATGTAAAGTATTTTCACCCTGGCATGTGGTGTGTGTCATTATTTATAGATTAATAAGCATAGATGCCTCATGTAGAGGACTTCATAACATGAACTGTCATAGAGATTATTTGCAAAAAGTCTACATATGTATATCAAATACAGATAAAAAAGAATTATATTTTTAAAAACGTACTTAATAATTTCGTTTGTTTTTCAAAAATTAACGAGAATATGCGGTTTCATAAATACCTCGAGTCACTGCAGCTAAATGTGACTTTCTCCTTGAGAAACTAAATTCTCATATCATGGAACAAAACACATTATATCATGAAACTAAATCCCGAAATGGCTTTCTTACAATTAAATAATTGTTCAGACTAATTAACTACTTACGATCTATTTAAGTTCAATATCATATAAAAGCTCACGTATTACACAGATAATATATTTTTATTATATTACATAGTTAACAGTGTATACATGTGACTTATCTATGTAGGGCTCATTAGTCTAACAATAAATAACGCGCTCTAATATCTTTCCCCTCGTCAAACGGAGCTTGGATTCTGACTAGAAGAGGCCTTATCGTACCTGTTTACTGGATGTACGTCATTGCAGTGGAAGCCAATCCTTTCTTAGTGTGCGTTTTTAGGAGTTATTCTTCGCTAAAAGATGAAAAGGTAATACATTTCAGCGGTTTGCTGAACGAAATTATAAGCGGAGTTGAAGACCTTCTCCGCCCCTTTTCCTCTCCGTCCTCAAAATGTTTTAACTTTCCCATGATGCCCATAAAGAACGGGAGTCCGTAAGGGCCAGCTTCAATAAAAGGTGCTCAACGTTTTCTAGAACCATATAGGTACGTAAAAAGTAACGTTCGGCTCTTTGTCGTGGGCTCACTTGTTGCAGCGAAATGGTTATGGTTCATTTTACAGAAATGCGAAGCAACGCTTACAGTGTCGGTGTTTGTAATGTGTGTTTAATACGCAGTAGTCAAGACTCAATTTTAGGGCACTACAAGTAACGCGGATTCACAATTGAATGTAACCAACCTATTAGCCTCTTGTAAAATTGACAAAATCAATATCAAAATTCCCCTATTTCTAGATACATTTCCTATACGAGTATAAAGTAAAGGTAACGCTTTTTAACGTAAAACAAGCGTCAATGGTAACTAACATAATACTTAAAGCAATATTATACATTTTGACGTTGCGAACAGATGACGTTATTTTTCTAATAATGATTGAGAAACATCTGGAGTAATGTGAGAAAAATACATCATATGTTCGAAAAATTATATTTAGTCTCGAACAGTAAGGATTTTTGCAGGGAACGTCTTTGTAAAATCACACATTGGACTGGACTACGACTTGACGTATACGTCAATACTCTCCGTTTAAAATGGATGAGTTTATGTAGTATACGGCGTTACTTAGACCGTGAAAAGAAAATCTAAGCGTTTCTTCATTTTGCATCATCAAAAACATCGCTTGTTCGAGATTTTTGTCAAGATTTTTGTCGTGTGAAATTATAAGTTCTAAAAAATCGGCATAAGGCGTCACCATCGTACACAAAAATAAAGGAGGATGGGCAATTTAACATATAGCTACTAACGAGCTACGCAACTAATTATCCGAGACACTTAGGGATTCTGCAGTCTCGAAAACCATACTATTCTATACGCAGGATACGTGGTTATTAGGTACTTAGAAAGATTTTAGAGCAAAATGCGTATGAAAACCCACGTCGCTGTTGCCTAAACGGGCAGGCAAGTTACGTGATTAAAATAAGTGCTGTGATTGGTTAGCGTTCTCTAACATGTCTAGAAAGCTTAAATAGAGGGGTTTGACCACAGTGTAATCCCGCTTGATTAATCTGCATGTTTGCTCTTCATAAGTCTATGGTACCACAGAACTCTTTTCATTACAATTTTCCTGATTGTATCATTAAATGTCAGAAATGTGTGCTTATAATTTAGTATGATGTTTTGCAATAACGGTAGTTGCCAGATACAAGAAACACATTAGCATTATGATGACCAGCTACATTTTCAAACAATCGGTTATAGTCCTTGGAATGGGTTTGCGGATGAACTTAGAGCGGTGGCGCTCATTGTCCTTGATATATACGGGAGCGAACTTCTACAGTTAACATGATATGAACAAAGCAGATGCAAAACAGGTTCAATAATAAATGACCTTTTTTATACAACGTCGGAAGGCATATAAGGATACGTCCTACCTGATGTAAAGCAGACCGTAGCTTATGAAAGCTCGTAATACTCGTATCTCTCGCGCGATGCCTCCTCTGCTGCTAACATAGCAACTCCTTAGGAGGTTACGGGTGACCTCACTCTCACGCAGGAACACAACAACCCTCTAGGGAGTTGTTATTTGGCTGTGGATTTCTGTGAGGTGGGGGAACTTTGCCAGACGGGCTGTTCTGATGCGCCCTACCTGTCTTAAAACATCCAGACCAAGACAACCAGACATATTCACGCACGCAACGTCTTGTGTGGGAATCGAACCCACGAGCGTCGGTGTCAAAGTCACGTCATTCACGAATGAGGCACCGAGTTCGTCCTACGATATATATCGTTATCGATATGTATCATCCATCCTCCTGTATTTCAATTTGTGTTCGTTTACGAGCGAAATGATAACGCAGATGCACAATGATTGGCAGTCTTAAATACCCTAAAGTATACAATAGAAAATACATCATCATTGATAGACAAACATTACTTTGCATATATTTGGTCAGGTGATAGATATTGAATATATATCTAAGTTTCATGCGACATCAATTTTCTTGTTGTGACTGTTGAGTAAGTTATATTGGACCTGAAATTGCAAAAAATATATATATCTTATATATCCATCCATATAATAAAATCATAGGGTAAGTGTGTACACGGAACAATGTTTTAAAATTTAAGTTTAAATAGATTTTTAAAGATTTGTAATTATTTCCAAAGAAAAAAAACTTACGCCTGGTGTCGATAAACTCGAGAAAAATGTAGCTGATATGCGGCGTAAAGCAAGAAGAACACACCAAGTCCGCAGAAAAACGTCAGCGTCAGAATGGCGGGGAACTGAAAAGAATACAAACGTGAGATATTGTTTGGTAGTTTTGGTGGTAACATTGGTGTTTATCATGCCACTGGTCTGTTTGCTATTCCGTGCACACGTTTATTTATTTAATGGAACTCACGAGCTTTTGAGGGTCCATCCTTCAGCGCTCAGTCTACCGCTCATACTTTAGCAATATTTTGAGCCTATTGAGACCAATTGTAATGTCACAACTGCACTGTTTTTTTGTAATGTTTAGATTACACTTTTTATTACCTATATTATTGACAGAAGATGTTATTTTTCGCTATCGATCACTAATATACATACACAATCAGCGCCCAAAAAGAGTCCTCATCAAAAGAGGAGAGATAATTAATACATACTATCAATAATTCTGTGAAGTATTTGAACCTTGTCGGCAAGTTTATTGCCTCATATTCTCAGTGTGAGTAAGACTGACGTGAGAGTGATAGGTGGCAGTTGCCTTTAAAGTGTTTTAAAAAAATTACTAGGCCGCATATTCATTTCCTAATACTGTTATAGTTTGTCAATCAGTAAGTGGACATTCCTATTAAGCCATTTTCTTAAAATAAATACGCAGCACCCTTGGCCCTTCTGGCTTCGGGTTATTAAGATTATATGCCGCCCTGTTAAATGATTAATCAAACTAATTGGCTTACCTGTTTCTCACATTCATAATCCCAGTTTACAGTCAATATATTTTCGTATAACTTAATAAACCTCTCCAAAGGACATGTTTTTCCACAATTTGGTATGTAAAGAATATACGGTTCGATCAATTCCGTTGAATTTCTGTACGAAATTCTCACAAGGGGAGTCGTGGAATTATCTGTGAAAAAGTGAAAATAAAAGTTTAGGTTGAATATTGTGTTCACATAGATATCAGTTATCAGTCATTGGTTCTCGGAACAGGTAGTATCATGAACAGCTAAGTTGTAACGTACTTACGTTAATGTCTGTGAACGGTTTTCTTAATAAAATGTAAATATGATATCTCACCATAAATAAGCTCCATAAATATAGTAGATGTATAAGTTGGACAAACTCCGTCAAACATATTTAGCGCATTAAGGACATTGCCTATTGTTAAATCATGCCCACTATAAATTGCCACTTTTAAATAATCTTTCTTCCTCTTAGAGTTCTTCGGAGTTGCTGCGTTGACCATTTGAGATACAATATGTTTGAGCAAAGGCCCCGCCTTCAGTCGTGCTAATAGTGGAGTGGCAGTGCTAACACGAAAGCTGGAACAAGTTAAATCGTAAGGCAAAAACTATCGTTATTACTTTGCTCAACTATAATAGTGTTTTACATCGATACACCCAATAAACACTCACTATTTGATACTTCACCGAACTTTAGCCCGTTTGTTCAATATGGTACATTATCAAAGAACAATATTTCTTTGTGGTAACAATATGCTTATTTTTATTCCCCTCACCTTGTGATGCGTAACGAATAGTATACTATAGCTCAAAGTCGCGTGTGCGTACCAGGGTCATGTTGCAAGGGAGGAAACTAGTAATGCACACTAGGGACGTTTTTATGTTGTCTTTCATAGATTTTAGCGCTTATAGGAAAGTAAGAAATTGAGTACATAGGTAAATTACTCCAGTAAAGGAGATAATATCTAACAGTTCATTATCAAACACTATAACACATATGCGGCTGAGCAAAGCTCGGCTTATATACTTAGTCTGGCCATAAATACTGTTACAATTAAAAATAATCAAAATATTACATTTGAATTTGGAATCTGTCATTTTTATATGATTGTTCATTGACTTTTCTCATTTTGGTGGCAATACATTGTACAATATTTTGCGATATTAAAATGGAGTGGGGTGATAAAGAGAACCCAATCGCTGTGATTGCATTACACAAAGTAAGTATGGAACCAAATTAAATTTTTAAAACTCTTCATACGCTTGGTATCAGTAAAATGTTTGTGTACCGGGTTATTAATAGGTACAATGAGATCACCTCTGTTTGTGACAGAAAAATATCTGGCCGTCCAAGTAGTGTTCGTACGAAAAAGGTGGTCAAAGCAGTACGGGAAAGAATTCGAAGAAATCCTATCCGAAAGCAAAACATTTTATCTCGGGAGATGAAGATAGCACCTAGAACCATGTCGCGTGTTTTAAAAGATGACTTAGGACTTGCAGCCTATAAGAGACGTACTGGTCATTTCTTACCTGATAATTTAAAAAAGAATAGGGTGGTAAAATCGAAACAACTACTGAAGCGGTACGCAAAGAAGTAAGAAAAATTTTGTTTACGGATGAGAAAATTTTACAATTGAGCAACATTTTAACAAACAAAATGACCGTATTTATGCTCAAAGCTCTAAGGAAGCTTCCCAATTAGTCAACAGAGTGCAACGTGGGCACTATCCGACTTTAGTGATGGTTTGGTGGGGTATTAGCTATGAAGGAGTGACTGAGCCATACTTTTGTGAAAAAGGTATCAAAACATAGGCACAAGTGTATCAAGATACCATTCTTGAGAAGGTAGTGAAGCCCGTTAACAACACCATGTTCAATAACCAAGAATGATCCTTCCAGCAAGACTCTGCGCCGGGTCATGAAGCTCGGTCTACGCAGACTTGGTTGGAAACGAACGTTTCGGGCTTCATCAGAGCTGAAGACTGGCCGTCGTCTAATCCCGATCATAATCCGCTGGATTATGATTTATAGTCAGTTTTAGAGAGTACGGCTTGCTCTAAACGCCATGATAATTTGGAGTCCCTAAAACAATCCGTATGATTGCCATCGCCCATCTGCAGTGAAGAATTTTCCCATGTAAAGAGTGCGCGCTTCTATTGATAACTGGCCTCAACGTTTAAAGGACTGTATGGCAGCCAATGAAGACCACTTCGAATAAGCTTTTTATATTTTAAATTGTTTTATATTTATGTATTAAACTAACACACTGTAAAAGTAATAAATGTTATTTGCAATAGAATGTTTTTTCTTTCTTTGGTTTCAGTATTTATGGTAAGACTAGGTATAGTATAAACATATATAAGTTATAAAGATTAGATAAACCTTATAAAGATAATCTTACAAAACAAAACCTTCTAAATACAATACGAGGATCGAAATCGTTAGGGTAATTTTCGAGATGCACGAAATTATATATATATATATAGACATGCGTTCATACAGCTGATAAATTGCATTCATATATAATAATGTATTATGTCCGTTTATTGTAATCATAATAATGTGGAGATGGGCGATGGCAGCTGCAACACATTATAGTGATTTATTATATTAATGTAGCTGCTAACATAATAGTTATTAAACTAAAAATTATTTTATTGGGTTTAAATAAATGTTCATTTCAATTAAATCCGTCTGTACATACGTATCTGTGACCATACTAGCCTGCAGGTGATAATCCAATTCGTATAATTTTAATTTATGTTTATTTCAATTATACCAATATTGAACCTTTTTGTTTTCCAGAATGGTTTTAGATCTTATGACAATTTATATGAACTAATTCTAACCATCAATCATCTCGAAATTTAATTCTATGGCTCAATGTTACAATAAGCTCCTTCCAATTTTCTCTAGTATCGATAGACGAGGTTTGAATAGTTATTCTTTAAATAAAATCCCAAGCAGCAGTTTGCGATAATGTGAGTAGACAAAATGGTGATTTGCATTTTGAAACAAATTCCAGCTATTTCTTACATCTACAATTTCTCCTACTACTTTCCTATTCTCTGGTAAAAGATTTTGTTCACTCATCCTAAAATATCCATATCTCTGCAACGAAATAATTGTAATCATTTCGATTTTACTCTACTTTTATAAAATCCTAGAAGCTGCTAACCGAACAATTACCTTTTTTTATTTTTCAAATTCGCTTCCCACTCTATTTCGTCAAGTTGAAGTGCGTCCTGGAGACAGTACAAGTATCAACTCCAGGACGCACTTCTACCCTCTTTAAGATCACTGAGGATATCAGAATGAATTAATAGCATGAAGGTTAAGTTTGTCACCGTTATTGGTGTATACTTTTGGTATAGTTTACCATTATATTGTAGAAAACCCACACCAGAAAATATACTTCGAAAGACTTTATCTATGAAAGATCTGGTTCTCCTCTGGGTGGTGGAGATCTGACGGCAGTCGCTCCGTGTAAAAATTAGTATATTCGTCAAATCCTTAGGTGAGGTACCCCTGCCAATCCTAATAGATTAGGAATAACGTTAAGAAGATCAACATGATATAGTGCGGGTCATTCTTTGGTAGTTAAACCCCACAAAACTGAGACTACTTCATATTTCATAATATAAAAACAAGTGCTGTTCAGAAGAATGCAATTTACCTGTATCCAGCTGGCTCAATGAATTTGTCAGGATAGACTGTATGGGTCCAATTTGGTAGGGTGAAATTGTACAAGTTCTCTATCCAAAGAATGTTGTAGATGTCATTGATACCTTCAAAATTAGTTATTTTCATACCTGTATATGCAGTCAAGTAACTGGAAACAGATATTAATACATTTAGTACCTATGTATTAGATAAGATAAGATAAGATAAGATAAACGTTTATTGCCAACTGTGTACAAGGGTTATTCATACATGTGATGTCATAGTCTCAACAGTTTGCCCATTTCGGACGTACAATATATTAGTTGGTTTTCACATTATTTATTTAATATGTAAAGCTATGTTGTAATTAAATTATACAGTTCTATTAAAATATTCATCTAAATTATAGAAGCACTTAGATATCAACCAATCTTTCAGCTTTCCTTTAAATTGAGGACCATCTAGTAATTTAATATATTCTGGCAAATGATTAAATATTTTGATTCCTGATATATAAGTACTTTTTTCATGTAAAAAACTCGAACATGTATCAATACGTATGTCACATTTATATTGCGATCGTATGTTTGATTTTAATTTACTTTTTTTACAAAAATATTCAGTATGTTCTTTTACAAATAAACATATTTCTAGTATGTAGATACACGTCAAAGTTAAAAATTTGCCTTCCTTGAATACAGCTCTCAATGATGCACGTTTGTCAATATTATATATAATTCTTATACATTTCTTTTGGAGTAAAAATGTAGACTGAACATTAACTGAATTCCCCCAAAATATTATGCCATAGGTTAAATGAGGATATACACACCCATAATAAGTACTTTTAGCAACCTCGACGGAAGTTACTTTGATTAAAATAGACAACGCGTAACAACTGCTAGAAATTCTTTTATTGATATTAACATTCGATATACAAAGTAATAGTTTAAATAATGCAGTGCATTATATGTAGACAATTCGTCATTTTTCCTATATCAAAATTTGTAATATCAACTTGCATATTATGGATGGTTTTAAAATACGTTTCATTGAAATATAAATACCGGAGCTTGCATTAGTTACTGTACATTGGTGACAAAACTTTTTTATGTCTGTCTGTTTGTTTGTCCGGGCTAATCTTCGAAATGGCTGAACCGATTTTGACGGGACTTTCACGACCCTGAACTTTGTTTTTTTTAAACAGAAAGAATTTCAGGTCTACAGAGAAATAAAGGCTACTAAAAGCCGAAATCTCATGCGTGCGAAGCCGCGGACTTCAGCTACTTTAAGAAATATGTAACCTTAGACGTGATAGCCACCATGATTCATGATGTAGTTTCTAAGATAAACAAAAATAATTAAGAGTTATTACTGGATGAATGTCATTTGTGATGTTTGTTAGTAATACCAATGTCATTTTTTGCAGATGGCGTCGAGGAACTTGAACATAACGTCAATAAAGCCCTGCTTAAGCCTGGATAAGCTAACTACTCCAAGCCTTTATTATCTTGGTATTATTAACACAACTGGCTTAACATGTATGACAAATTATATATAACCACAGCGCTATCAAAGTGATATTATGCAGTGAAGGAATTTATAAATAATTAGCGGCAAACCGCGGCTTCGCCCGCGCGTGTCTCGATAACCGCTTTTTCTTACTTTCTTCCTTTTGCTCGCTTTTGAATGGCGATATCGTGATGTTGAATAGCCTATAACCTTCTTCAAGAATTTGGCCAACAAATGCAAATACATTTTTTCAAATCCAACTCAAACAAACTCATCCGCGGAAGTACAGATTCCACGTCAGGATGTGCAGGAAAGGAACAAAATGTATACATGAAGTCTGTTATTATAATAAACTGCCATGTCATATAATGCTATGTTTAATATGATAGCAATAATTTATTTATATGACATGACTTTGATATATAGATAATTTAATTATTGTTTTATTGTACTTGACCTATCATTTATGTTTAACACATATTCAACACAATTTGTATTGTTATTGAATACAGATTGATTAATTGAATAAACTAGACAAATTAATCTCTCGCTTTTGTTATATTATTATACTAATTACAACGTACTGCTAAGTGTTTATATATTCAATTGCCTCTACAAACGAGCTATCAGAAATGAATTAGAGTGTAAATGAATGAAATTATATATAGATTAAACCTATCAAAATAAATTGCTAAATTTTAGGTTCTTAGTACTTAATGTGTGATCTGATTAATCAATTGATCTTAACAAATAAGTAATACTCAAGAATTTTTTCTCCTTTCGGAATGAGAAGTTCAGGAGTTAAGAACATTCCATTGAAATGAATTATATGGTCATGTTAAAAAACACCTTCACTACAAAGCTACAATATTTCATCTTCAAAGGTTTCGGATCAGAAGTACATAAATACTATAATGCTCCATTCTGAAGATCTATGAAGTAGTAACTTATTGTTAAATTACTTCTATGTAAACAAATCTTTTTAAACTTTAATGTTTCATATTTTTAATAAATTTTGTATGAAACAGTATATTTGCATGTTTGAGAAATGCATAGCATATATCAAAATTATTCCATGAATACATACTCCATTAATCCCTGATATTTACTGAGCTTCTCTTTGTACTCTTTGGAATGCTGATATTGGTCAAATGCCATATTATATTTCGAGCAGTGTTTCTTCATGGCTAACAGCTTGTCTTCCTTCTCTGGTTCAGAGTGTATTGGGATGGGTTGCCAAGGTAAATTTTGATTCCAAACTGAGCTACCGCTTGGTGGGTACATACCTGTAAATGAAAAATTAGGCAATTCGCTAGTTACCGTAATGGTATTATATTGAAAATTTTCACTACCATTACTATTTTATATTCTTTTCAAACAAAACATATTCAATCACTGTTTCTAAATTCACTATGAATTTTTATTTACACATTCTATATATTAGATGTATATCTTCACGCCAGGTGCCTTGCGAGGTAGGCAGAGTGAACCGAGCGCCATAAGAGGTGGTCCTTACATACTCCACTCGTTTCTTTAACATTCATAGCTCTTTTCATGCACGCTCGCCGGTTCCTAAGGCTCCTGACATCACCTTCTGATAAAACACTACCAATTTGGTCATGATAGGTTAGTCTTGATAGTTGGTTGGTAGTATATTAGATGTGTGTACAGTTAAATTAAAACCATTAGATGATACCAGAGATCAGCAGAATGCTGGTCGGAAATGATACCTACCAGCTAAATTAGTTTGAGCAGACATGAGAGTGCGGTCAACATCGGTAGACCTTACATATATCTCGGATGGTTCAAACTCTGAGGACAGCAAATGCTAAAAAAAAAAAGACACTGTTGTAGTATGATGAACCAGGCGGTCTAGTGGTTAGCATTGATTACTTAAACACAAAGAGACATTCATAAGATATTATGTTTTTGTAAATGAACGTCTTTATTTGCCTTGTATGGGTATACTATGTATGTATATCATAATCATTATATTTTTTGTGTTTATTTTACCACTCTCAACAGACTTAATCCTAGGAAAAAAATATGAGAATAAAAAATGAACTAATCATAGGTCAAGTCTGTAGAAAAAAACCGGACAAGTGCGAGTCGGACTCGCGCACGATGGGTTCCGTACCACTATCTATCAAAACGGCAAAAAAATCACATTTGTTGCATGGGAGCCCCCCTTAAATATTTGTTTTATTTTAATTTAATTATTTATTCTTAAAGTGAATATATAACTAAATATTCTGTGAATATTTCAAGCGTCTACCTGTTGCCGTTATCAATATCAAGCAAAAATGAGCAAAAAAATCACGTTTGTTGTAAGGGAGCCCCCTTAAAATTTATTTTATTCCATTTTTTAGTATTTGTTGTTATAGCGGCAACAGAAATACATCATCTGTGAAAATTTCAACTATCTAACTATTACGGTTCAAGAAATACAGCCTGGTGACAGACGGACGGACGGGTTTTACCCTTTGGGTACGGAACCCTAAAAAGACAATAATCTTTTATATAAATATTTATTTCCCATTACATATATCTCTTGGAAGGTTACAGTTATGGTCTTTATAGCTGTTGTAGCTAAATATATTTATGGTAGAAAAAAGGTGATAACATATTTCCTGGCAAATTAAATCTTTTTTTTTGTGTACCTACTATAGTAATTATACACAAAGAAGCATTTTGATGAGTTTGGTAGTGGAATGGTTAGCAATGCTATTTTAACACACAGGTAAGGTTCAGGTTTAGGTAAGGTTTGTGCATTTGATTGCCACACGGGACAAACATTTGTGTGCATGAACATGTATGCTTCTCTAGCACTGTGTGTTTTTAAAGAGAGGTAGGGCGTACCAAAGCAGCTCATTGTATGTGTATTGTCATTAAATGACAGTCAAATGCCTAATTTTCTATTGATCTACCAATTGGAAATTAACTATAAAATTTTACTATTGTACACTCACAAGGCCATTCTGTGGCAGAGCCACCTACTGAGTATAGCCACTTATATGACTAAGTGTGCTAAGTTTAGATGTTATAAGTAGTGTCATTGGCGAGAACATCAACATCGCCATAATCAAGAAAAATAATAATACCAATTGGAAGCAGCCAGTAAGAAGGCACAACTAGTATTCAATTCCATTGAAAAAGATTTATCAAAATCCATTAAGAATTAGTCTGTGGCCTGCCTGCACACAGTCACTGCTTGGCCTAATGGCTAAGTTGCCCACTTAAGATAATTAGGTACTACTGAAGCCCACCTGGGTTGATTGACTTCAGTTACGGGGTTTCAAATATAAATGAAATACGCTAAGCTTAAAATAACATTCAAAAGCCGAGGTTGCTATATGCAACTCAGAGATTCACAAATGTCTGTATATCGAAGGACCTTTCAACTGTTTCAAAGTACATATTAGACTATGATGCAAAACGGTGGAAGTTACATTACCATATATTATAGTGTGATAAAGGCAAAAAAGTCAGATATTGTGATCATAAATAATGAATATTTTATACTGCACCATCTAGTCCCTAAGCAATAGCTTGTACAATGAGTACAAGATAAATGACAATTTTATCACTTGAAACACTAAGGCCCCTGGAGAATGGAAAGGACAAAAATGGGAATAGAAACTGTGGCTATTGATATCAAAGTAACCATTGCTGATCTCAGGGGTCATAAAGGATTTGATTTATACATAATGAATTGTGCACCATGATGACTACCATGGTTCTATGAATATCCTCAATTATAGTAAATGGCTCAAAGCTTGTTATAATGCATCACATTACAATATAGAATGTGAAAAATGTCCAAAGTCTTGGTTGATATACTAGTTGCAAAACCAATTTTCAGAAAATTCTACTAAGACAATATTGTACAATATTATTAAACTTTATAAGCCCCAAGTCAAAGAATACATTCTAGACAAACTGCTATCTCATGGCCATTCAGTCTTACATTTGCCACCTTATCACCCCAAGTTAAAAACCCCTTGAACATTGTTCGGGAATAATAAAAGGAAAGGTAGCAGCTTGAAATGTCAATTTTACGCTGGATTCCAAGCAGTCCTAAGTTGAAGAAGAGGTCAACTCCATAGATGCACGACTTTCAAATCTATTTGTAGAAGAGTTCAAAAAAGGGAAGAAAAATTCAAGCTAGAACCTTAAATAGACAAGCACACACATGGATTAGCTTTTTATTTTACATTTTTATTTATCAACATAATTGGATAGAATCTATTACATACAATATAGCCGATCACAAAAACCTGATGAAGGTTTATGCGTGGCACGGCGAGATCACTGACTCAATACAATATTATAACATATTTAAGTATATTTATAGATTTAAATGCATAAACTATATCATTATACATTTAGGCTTCAAAAAACTCAATCAAGAGACAGATAAAAGCTCTGCAGAGCGGATTTACTTCTTTTGGAATTCATGTTACTATTATCTAACAGTGTACTTATTTTTGGAGGCAGTTGATTTAGTAATTTGGGTGACATGAATTACCAAACTCTCATCACGTATAAATTATTATATTTAGGTAGTACGAATTTAGGCAAATATGTAAGTTTACACAGGTTATTTCAACACATTCTGTTTGTTAGATTATTTATATATTCGTAATGTTCACAAATCATGGCTATTTTAAATTTATTTTGAACACTTATAACTTTGCAAAATTTAAACAGTCCTATGTCATTATCCTTATATTTTTCCTTGATATAGGTCAGTACAATAGTCTAAATATATCCATATAGTAAAATAACTGGTTTTAAAGTGTTTTACTTGCTTTACATAGCCCTATACATACTATAGCTAAACAAATAAAAAATATGGTGGATTGATATCTACTACTCTTTTTATTGACGTTGGTTATCTTATACTACAATAATATAGATAGAACAAAAATGCATACTATATGCAAATATTACATCAGTGTGATGTAATATTTGCATATAGTATGCATTTTTGTTCTATCTCGCACTTGCCTCAACCACCTCAACTCTCGTTGAGTGACATGTATCTACTACCTCTAGTGTCCTCTAGTAACGTTTTAGTGATAGATATCGTATATAGATATGCAACATGGTATAATAAATTACATCAGTATGATAGATTAATGTTATTTTGGAAATTAATATTTATCTTGAATTCAGCAACCCCAAAATTTGCCAAAAGACATTAAGAAAATAGAAGCACTGTAATGTAAACCATTTTGAATGTTGGAAAGCTTACCGGATACCGTTTTCGAAGCCATTGTCCCAATGCATAATGCTGTCTCTTACCGACGTTGGTTAGTTCGCCCAACTTGACTGGCCACAATGATGGATTGCTATAAGGATCCGTAGGGTAGAAAGTAATAGGGGTTCTGTCACCATGGCGATAAATTACAGCTGCATAACGTACTTTTTCGTCACCGTATGACATAGATAAAATAGTGAATATCGCTAATGCTACTAACATTTCGACAATAAAACACCCACTAGAATCAATTACAAATTGTGTTTATCTGGAATTTAAAAGAAAATTAGATTGGTATTGAATATTTACAACACAGCATTATAATATAGTTTTTTATCTAACCAAGTGAAAGTGTTGACAAAGATTACAAAATTAATATTAAGGATATAAAACAGAATAAAAAGAGGTAGAGTTTAAGTGACCACACTTATTCTTGGGAACTATAGATAATACAATGAAATAATTAAAAAGTTAAAATACTTGATAATATTGACATATTCTCTACGGCTATAGGTATTACACAAAGAGTTAAAAAAAAAATATGTCAGTTATTGAACAAACAATGAACAGGCTTATGTGACTGAATTCTAGACATTTTCTTTATGTAGATTTATGTCTGTTTCAATTGAAGTCAACCGAGTCAAATCAAAAAAATTACAACTATAGTACCTAGATGAATTGTAGATAAATTAGCAGAAATCTTGACTACACAAAATCATCACTACTACGGACGGGTGGGACAACGAGTCAGTGTTTTTCTGAAGTCAACAATTTTATAAAGAATGTATATACCGTGTGAGGCTACTCTATGGCGTGAGGACAAGCGCCGGCTGATTAAACCGCCTACAGCCCCATAGGTAGGTACTACACGAAAGAATTTATTTTAAATCACTATAACCGTAGGTAATATAACTATATAAATAGGATCATTATCACAAGACAACACTTGCTTAGAGATAAAATAATCGATTGTGGAAAAGAAATCGATTATGTAACATCGTTATTTTTTTTCAATAATAATTGATTTTGATCTTACAAAAAGATTGAGCATCTTTTAACTGATGTTCTTTTTTAGTTTTTTACTTTTGCAATTATTCAGACTGGAGCCCGGAGCTCGCATGACTATTAAATCCGTCATCCATAAATATTACATTAACGCTATTTGTGCATTTACGATATGCCAATGCCATTCATTCTGTGCTTTCAAAACAATTTTAGTTCATTCATCTAATCAAAATTTCACTAGATGACGTTAGGCAACGAACAGTATTATTTTTCCGACATTCGTTTGTTATGTCATTGACGCAACTTCACCTTTCAAACGACAACTTTGTCGACGAGTAATCGGCGCAAATGCGACGTTGAGAATAAATCTGGAATAAAATAATCAGCACACATTTTACAGCAATATTTTTACATTATAACATGTAACTGACTTAGATGCCTGCCTAGAATGCTGCGTTTACATCGAATATTAATTTTTTATATTAACAATTTTTCTTTTGAGTCGCGTCGCTTTTTTTATAAGACAGAAGACAGCCGATACAAGTCTCAAATTTCAATGGAATACACAGGTATTTGTAAATGATCAAACAGTCAGTGATTGTCATATTCATTGTATGAAGAATGTTAGAGTTAGTCTCAGGAGCGGGAAAACGGCTGCGATCCGTGATGGATTTTTGTAATATTCGTGTTTGTATGCAACATGTTAGTCAACGAAGTATTATTTTTCCGACATTCGTTGGTTATGTCATTGATGAAACTTCACTTTTCAAACGACAATTTTTTGGAAGATTATGTGATAAAAGTATTTAGGGGTTTTAAAAGTCTTGTATTTAGTTGTTTTTAACAATATCAGCGCCAAAACACCGACGAGTAATCGGTGTAAATGCGACGTTGACAATAAATCTGGAATAAAATAATCAACATACATTTTACAGCAATATTTTTACATTAAATGTAAATATTGCTGTAAAATGTGTGTTTACTATTTTAAAACTTGTAATTTCTGTTGTATTTTTAAATTAATAATTTATGATTTATATAAGATTTTAGACGTTTATTAAACAAATTTTGTCAAATAAAAGAATTCTGTAAATAAAACCGATTACTTTTTAAAGAAAACTCGATTATTCATTAATCGATTATTGACGTAATGAAAAACAATCGATATTTATGTACAATGTCACATCCTAGAACCACGTATTTTTGTAGATTCAACCGACTGCCCAAACTCTTATGAATTTATCTTCTTCTTACTTTTGGTGTCGTAGCCTCCTTTCAAAGACCATTTCAGCCGCAATTAGTTAATACTTCAAATTTACACGCATAAACAAATTTAACGCAATAAGTTAATTTTCCCTTCAGACGTGTCTCACACTAGTCAAAATGCTCCAAGAAAGGCAATGATGTATTTTTTAGGAGCAGCAGATTTTGAAGGCGACACGACATGGTACGCTTAGACGACTCTGAACAACGAATTCTAGTCACTTTACACTATAATCGATGTTCGCTTTATCCATCAGTCAAATAAGAACCTTGTATTGCGTCTAGGAACGCGCGTTCCCGGTACGTTTGAATCAAATATAAAATAGTTAATAGATTCAGGCGTTATTTTGCGAAAGTCAAATTTACATGGAATTTGATCTAATCTGCTTTGTGTGCTTCCGCCACCAATTAGTTCATGCGGCCTAGCGCCGGCCGGCACCCACCCACTACTGTTAGTTGATGCAACATGCCGACGCTGCCATGGCTGCTCCGGTACTCTCTGCCTCGGCTGCTGCGGTCGTCCGCTATCTGGAACAGAATCCGCATGTCCCCACCACCACCGTCGCTGCCACGCATCAAATATAAAAGTAATAATAATCAAATCGCGTAATATAATATTTAGATACATTAGTAGATAGTTCAGTAACAACTGTCAAATGCTGGCAACTGTGAATGTGGCGATTTCGATGCATAATTTAATCAATATCAATAATAGTAAGAAAAGACAAGCAATGATATTGCTATGTATGTTCAGAAAATAAAGGTAAGCGATTTAGTTCATTCGATTGAGATAAAAACGTAAACAAAGCTGCTTATGAGGCTCTAAGTCATTTTTGTTACCACATATAAAATAAATCGTCGCCTTCTAAATGAGCTAATTAATATATCAGCCTAGCTAGATTCTAGAAGATAGATGATGCGACAAAACTAAATTACGTGGGTGCAAGTGTTACATGAAAAATTGGTGGCGTAATATTGATTTTTGGCGGCGTATTCCGCGTTACCTAATAATAATATAATAAATTAGCAGAGATTCACTGAAAAAATTAAACTGGCATTAATAATCTTATATTAGCAGTACCTGATCAATATTTACTTACATGCTTTGTTCACTCTTTTATCTCCACCGGGACCAAGAACGGATTCACAGCTGTCTGGTATGGTCCTAACTCATCCATTCAAATCTCCACACGTAATCACTGTCTCATTCGCCTCAACTAAATCCAGAACATCCCTCACCGACTTTCAAAACTTCTCTAGTTCTTGAGCAGACGCTAAGCTTACGAGAGCGTATGCTCCAACCAGAAATACTCACGTGATGCCCAGTTTTATAACAAAGTTCTATGTATATTAATGTGATATAAAGAAAAAGTAATGTGAATCGCATGAAATAATAATCGGGTAATAATTCCTACAAATGTTTCTTTAATAATTAACTGACCCTAAGTTAGATATTTTTTTTCTACTGTTTACCATAATCCCCATACTTGGAAGGTGGGTTGGTGATTGCAGTATAAGGCACTGCATGAGATGACACTGCTGTCTGTAATACCTACCGGTAATTGATTACCTAGCCGAAGCAGGCCCCTATCGCATCTACCACGGGAAGAGAGAGGGTGGCGGTAACCAACGGCAACCATATGACATTTATGTCGAATCAACATGTTTTACCCACTCCACTGTCAATTGGAAGCTCGGTTCTCGAAGTTGTTCATAAGAAGGTCTACCTACGATAAGACAGACCTGTACCTAACTGGTCCAACTTCGAGAAAGAGGTTTCGTCGAATTAAACTCGCATGGACTGCATTTGGTAAATTATGAAAGATTGTGAAAGGCAGCCAAAATACCTCAATGTCTCAAGATTTGGTTTTTGACCAGTGTGTGTTGCTAGTGATGACTTACGGTATAGAAACGGGGTCCCTTAATATGGGCTTCATACGGAAACTCACGATTGCACAGCGTGCGATGGAGCGGTGATGATAAATTCTGAAATCTACAGATCCGTAGTAGTACGGGAGTTACCGATGTGGCTCTAAATATCCGGAATACAAACAAAACAATAACTGTCGAAACCTATATAACATGCTAGAGTACAAGCAGCTATTTTTAGAGGGTCGGCAACGCATGTGTGACACCCCTGGTGTTGCAAATGTCCATAGGCTTCGGTGACTGTTAACCATCAGGCAGGCCGTATGCTTGATTGCCACCTTAGTTGTATAAAAAAACAGGCCGGTATCCAAACGCTAACATATGGCGAGACACACGCTAATTTAAAACAATTCGTATTAAAGAGTCCATAGAGCGAAACCATGCCAACTAACATTGAGTGCTAGTTGGCATGGTTTCGCTCTATGGAAGTGAATATTTTGAGGAAATGTATGACTATGTCACGGACACTGGCATTGAGAATGAGTCTCATGCTCACTCCACGTTGATAGCGTCCGAAGAAGGGACGCAACGGCAAGAATGGGTGAAATCGAATGGTCGACGCGAAGCTTGAAAAATGGAAAGTGCTGAAATCGATATGACCACAGCTGAGGTAATCAAACTAGGGGCACTTATGTTCGGGACGACCTTTTGGTACTTAAGCAATCTATGCTGGAGAACTGGAAAGGTTCCAATGGACTGGAGACGATGTGAAGTTATCGTATCCTTGTATAAAGACAAGGCTTGATCAACTTAGCAGCAACAGTAAACGGAAAGATACTTGAAAGTAGAATGAGTAAGAAATCCGCTGGAATGCTGTGGGAGCTACAGGGAGGATTCCAAAATGGAAGAGGGTATGTGCGGATTAAGTATCCTCATTCCATAATATCGCAGAGAAGCAGCTGAACTGTTTCGTAGATCTTGGTAAAGCATTTGACAGGCTTGTGCGAAAGGTACATATTACGATCTAGAATTTACGGTGTACTGCTCCGTGCTGTACCGTAACTCCACTGTAACCGTACACTATCGTATGGTTTACAGTGTTAGTAAGAGGTAAATACACATACCTTTATTTTAAAGTTGGTAAATGGTGACTACTTAGAAATAATTATTATAGCCATGCTTCCCACGATTTTACGATTCCTAGTAGAAGCCTAATAAATTAATAAATTTATTTGTGCCGCGCAGTATGGATGATAAAAAAAAACTATGGTACTTAAAAGCAGGTAGAGAGTGCAGTTAGAGTCAGACGATGGGGAGGAGAGCAATTGGCCCGGAACTAGAGTCTTGGAAGGTCGATAGGGAGGTGTGGTGTGTTTAAAGTCACTGGTGATACACGGTTTGTGCAACAATTAGTGATTTAACAACAAATTTGGTAATGAGTTTCGCGTAAGAAATTTTAATTAGAGTCAAGTTTTGCAGTAAATATATCGGTCGATGTTATATGCTTTGTTAAAATTTTAAAGTAAAAATGAAACTAGAAATGTCCTAGAGTTCCTGTATATGATGTTTTGTCTGGTAAGAGTTTTTAGGTGTAGAGCTGCTGCTGACCTCAAATACATTAGATAATAATGTTTTTTTTTTATATTATTGCGTATTGAAATTGTAATTACATGTAATTATTTAATATGTGCACAGTTTGAAAAAATAGTACCTTTGTGTGTACTTTGTATGTGCATTGTGTATATGAACTGGTATGTAATATATTTACACGGACAACAATGCTTGCTATTCATCCAACACTTTACCGAAGATATCCAGGACTTCAGTCTGTACGAGATTCCTATGACTCTTAAATAGTTTAGAGATGGAAAAGCACCGCGTGCGGACGGAAGCCGGTACTTGCTGTCCTTCAGAAGCAATTCAATTCCGTCATACACTTCGGTGAAACACTGGACGAGTGGAGCGGAAGTGGTCGTATTGTTCTTCAAAAAGGATGACCCTATTAAAGAACTGTAGACCTTATATTATATAATATAGCTTAAGTGTGCTGTTTCAATAAGTGAGTCTTCAAAAACTGGCTGACACACAGACTTGAAGTACACCTGCTTCCCGAACAAACCGGAGTCCATAATGGCTTGAACACCGTAGGTCATATTCCTATGTTCCCTCTGCTAATATACAGACAACGCACATATTTACAAACATAGAGACCAAATTATTTTAATAATGTCTGTTTTTTCCATTGTACTGATAGTACACTAGCTATCTATAACTCAATCTCATTCAATCTGTATCTATAACTTGACGCCAAATCCCTTGCGGGGTAGGCAGAGCGAACCGAGCGCCACATGGCTTGGTCCTTACACATCTCACTAGCTTCTTAAAATTCATAGCTCTTCTCATGTACGCACGCCGGTTTTTAGGGCTACTGACATCAAGTTCTGATAAAACTCGATCAATTTGATCATGGTAGGTAAGTCTTGGGCTTTCTCGGCTCCTACATCAAAGTAATTCTTTCTACATGTCCGAATCAACGGAGCATATCTCTTCTTATTTTAACACCGACACTCTCTTTCAGATCAACACTGTTTCCAACATTATTATTAGCGAACGGGGTCTACAAGTGCTGCACCAAAAATTTCTCTCAGCGCTCGTATTTCGACTTTTCCATTTCGGAACTGTCCCTGTGCCTCCCTCCCACACCTCTCTTACATACAATTTAAGAATAAGTCATAACAGATGTTAAAATATCTGTTATTTATGACTTATTCTTAAATTGTATGTAAGAGATAGATAGTCTAATTTACAGAGGTCCATAAGCAAAAACTACTCTCTCTCAAATAGGTTTCCGTTTCACACCTACGAGGTTTTGGAGGGTTAAAATGACGGTACTTGGTAATTACTCTCTTATAGAGTTTTCTCACTCACCCAGACTTACTAAACGAATGGACCAATTTTGATGAAATTATTTGTATGTTGTGATGGTTGGGAAGGTAGCGCTGCGACCCGATCTTCTAGGATTTCTTTTATGTTCGGGCAGGTCCCATTTCTAAAGCTAAAGTCTGTCCTGTATATATGTATATATATATTATCACAGAAAGACCAGAAAACCACCCGAACGAAGCTCGGGCGCTGTGTTGTTAAATAAAGATTTACAGATAAATTACAAAGCACTATTATTACCAAACTGAGCAAATACTACATAATCTACACATGTGCTAGTAGACGCACTCCATTGCCTCGAAACACCATAATCAAATCGGCATCGAAAAGTTTTCACTGAAATTATTCAAGAATCTCAACATTTTTTTTTGAATCTGTTTCGAATATGGCTTTCCGAGTCAATGTGGAACGGATTCGAAAAGTTTTCACTCAGATTCCATACATTTTGAAAGATAACTTTTAGATTCCGATTCGAATATAGTATTCGAGGCAATGTGACTAATGTACCGATAGTCAAGTTAACTATTTTTGGTAAATATGTAGGTACGTATAATACATGTAAGACACTCAGCACATGATATATTCATGAACACAAATTTACCTATATATCTTGTGCGTGAATGGAATCTAAATTGAACCTACTATTATGACTGCATCACTATCAAAAAAATATATTCCATGTACAAACTCGACTCTGCTTCAATATATATATACTCAATATTATATATAAGTATATAGATATACAGATAGTGCAAGTAGTCTGCTATGTAAGATCCATTCAATTGGAAATAAGTGGTAAAGTATACATTTTTACGTGATGTAACAGTTGTTAGTTATTACAAAATGAGAGTGCAAGCGATAAATGCATCACTCGGCGCTTGTTCATGTTTGCGTGTGAAATATGTATAAAAATCTTCAAGTTGGGCCAACGAGCACAATCATTGGTCTTTGTAAACACTACAATTTAGCGACATTATGACAGACCATGACGTAAGAAACGTTGCTTAAAATTATATTAATTCGCCATTTAAAAAATATTTTTGTAGAAATCTGCAATTGGAATTTGAAGCTGCAACTTGATATTGACATTTTATAGGTGTGTTTTGAGCTTTCCTCTAGATTTCCATTTCTTGGTGAGCTCGTTAATTATTTCACAAGGCAGAGTGGTTAGTAACGCTACTTTAACACCATAGCTTGTGGGTTCGGTTCCCAAGCAAGACAAACATTTGTGTATGTCAGTTTCATTTGATCTGGGGGTTTTTAAGAGAGGTAAGGCTCATCCAAGAACTGGGTGAGTACAACCACCTCACAGAAAACCGCAGCCAAATAACAATACCCTTGATGATTCTTGTGTTCGGGCAAGTGAGTGGGGTTACTAGCAAAGTTCGTAAGGAGCGCGAGCGATACTTCCAGTATTGCAAGCTACTTCATAGCTAGGTAACCACTTTATTCAGGTTGGTTGTATGCTTGAATGTCTCTCAACATTGTATAAAAAATAACTATAATATAAAATATATAATATAAATAGTTATCCAGCGTGTTTTAGTCATGCCAGGGGTTTTAGTATCCTTTTATGGGTACCTCATAAATGCAACAATGGAACCCTTATAAATTCTCCTCTCTCACTTATCTGTCTATTACAGCCATTTGTTTCAGAAAGTGGAAGACATAGGAATGAGAAATTTAGCATAGTTATGTAATATTTCTTCATATTTTTAAACATTAAATAAAAATGTTTAACGAATTGTCGAGCGAAAATTAAACAAGCTAATTGGGGTATTGGAAAATTTCCAAATATTGAATTAAATTTTTACTTATGTTGGCTAGATTTTGAGTTACATGTATTTAAAAATATGGAAAACTTGAAGGTATTTTATATCTTTGGCCTAACGTTGAACAACAATAAATAACACCCTTTTTTAAGATGAGAGTTAGTGACAAAAAAGAAATTGATATTACACATATGCACCCCTGGTTGGTAAGGATAAATCACATGCTGACATGACAAACAACGACAACGAGGCCGAGTAATCGCTGAGACAACGAGAAAACGAAAGCGGGTAAATTTATTCATTAATATCAACACCTTCTATTACAGGAATATTATACATTATAATGTGTTCGATAAGCCGTTTCGCAGGAGTTCGTATAGTAAACATTGCTTATCACCTGTTTCGACTGGATTTATACAATGTCGATTCAGGGCCTACTACCCACCTGATGGTAAGCCGAGTACAACCTCTGTAAATAGGTTTTTAACCTATCGTGCGGGGTTGTCTTCTGTGTAATTTTTATAGCACATCGAGTTAAGTACAAACACGAGTACTAATAAGTTTTTCTCTTAAAGTATAAAAGCAACTAAATATCTATTTGAAATACTAAACTAGCTAGAGTAATGGTCTTCATGTACGAGTGGTTATATAATATAACTATTGTACAGCTTCATACAATAATATGTACTTACTAAAAACACGGTTTCATAATATACATACATTTAAAATACAAACATCGTATTATTTTTCATGGGTAATTGCAAACTAAGACAAAAAAAACATCACAGAACCCAAACTAAGAGAGGCTCTTTCTCTTTTGGTCGGTTTTATTTGTTACTAGCTGAAGCACGCACGCATGAGATTTGGGCTTTTAGTAGACTTTATTTCTCTGTAGACCTGAAATTCTTTCTGTTTAAAAAAAAAAAATTAGTTCAGGGACGTAGATGCAACCATAGAGCGATTCAATTTTCATACAGCGTCATCTATTGACCTTTACGGGAGGCAACGTAAATTTATTTTATTTTTATTACATAAAAAATGCGTAGTTATTTTATGTCCCAAGAATACGTATTCTGTGAAAATAATAAAAATAAAATCGCAAAGTTACCGATATTTCCCCCTAATTTTATCAGTTTTTCGTGTTTTACGCAGGAACCCTAACTATTTACGGGATAAAAAGTATCCTATATTCTGCTCTGAACAGTCCTCTACCTACCAGTGAAAGTCCCGTCAAAATCGGTTTAGCCATTTCGAAGATTAGCCCGGACAAACAAACAAGACAGACAGACAAAAACGTTAAAAATGCATGTTTAAGCTTTGGTAACGTGAAAATAACAATATGAGCTTAAGATAAAGGATTTATTTTGAAATCACAGACAGACACTTCAATTTTATTTATATGTATAGATGTATAGATTTAGAGAATCTTCATAGTATTGAAATATTTTGCAATTGTTTGTATACATCGTCGGGCGCCATACAAGTATACAGCCCGCCTAAAATGAAACAATGTCCATTAGCTATGATCGCTTGGTATACAAGGAGTATGAAAGGCACGTTGCCTTCACTGTTACCGCAGTAACTCCGCAGGACGTGGTAACCTGGTAGGCATACTCATAAAAAAACACGTCATCGCTCTAAGGAGTTGTTATTTGATTCCAGTGTTCTTTAAGGCGGAGTACTTCCCCAGCCAGACGCGTTTATTCTTTTTATTTCGAATGAAATTTAAGGGTCGCCTAACATCACATTTAATGAACACAGTGGTTAATAACGCTGCTTTGGCACTAGGGCTGTGGGTTCAATTTTCACACAGGACAACCATTTGTGTGCATGAACATGTTTGTTTGTCATAGTCTGGGTGTTTGTAGCGCATCGAAGCTGTATGTTTGTTTTATGGTTTTCTGAGAGGTGAGGACGTTCCTCCGCCTCACAGAAAACCATAAAACGAATACCGACTCCCTGGAGGGCTGTTGTATTCCTGCAAATGGGCGAGGGTACCAGTAAACTCCTGAGGAGTTGCAGTGTTAGCAGCAGAGGAGGTCTCGAACGATATGTTATATAAAAAAATACGAAGCATGTATTAATCGGTAACACATGAGTGATGATTATGTCTCCTCTCCTTGATAAATGCTTAGATATTTCTTGCTTCCATGGATATAGCGAAATAGTAGCAATAGTACGTATAGTACATATACATAGTAGAGGAGTGATAGCCTAATGGATAAGGAACCGGTCTATTGATTACCTGGTCCATGGTTCGAACCCTAGCGGAGCATATACCACTAAATTCGTGTTTTCTGATTTATATATCTATTTATTAGCACTTGTACTGAAAATTCACACGTCCAACAAATTATATATCGAAAGACTTGTTACCTAACCGAAGAAAGATCCAGTTTCCCCTCTGGGTTTTGGAGGTCTGACGGCAGTCACTCTATGTAAAAATCAGTTTTTTTATACTACGTCGGTAGGCATACGGCCCACCTGATGTAAAGCGAATACCGGAGCCTATTAACGCTTGCGATATATTAAGCATCACTCGCGCGATGTCTCCTCTGCTGCTTACCCAACAACTCCTTGGGAGCATACTGGTGACCTCACTCACACGCAGGAGCACAACAACCCTCTAGGGAGATGTTATTTGGCTGCGGTTTTCTGTGAGCTGGAGGTACTTCCCCAGAAGGGGTGCTTTGATGAGCCCTACCTCTCTTAAATCAGTGTCTTCACCAAGTCCTTAGGCTTAGGTAGCGGACCCCGCCAATCCTAATGGATTAGGAATCGGGATAATGAGAAGAAGATGTATGTATAGTCACACCATGTTTTGCGTAACTTAAAAAAACAACATGTTATAACCAAAATATTATGTTTATTGCTTTTCAAAATACTCTCCTTTATATTTTAAACATTTTTTCATGCGATCGAACCATTTTTTAAAACAGGAGGACCACAGATCTGAAGGCATGTTTTCTACGTGCTGATTGAACGCTATTACTGCCTCTTCGGAGTTGGTAAAAGTGAAACCTCTCATCAAATCTTTGATTTTGAGGAAAATACAGAAATCACAGGGTGCTAGGTCGGGGCTATGCGCAGGATGGGTAACGAGTTGTACTTTTTCGGAAGTTAAAAATGACTTTGTTTTGTTGGCCGTGTGTGAAGAAGCGTTGTCATGATGTAGGAGAACGCGGCTTTTTGGTCGTCTTTCGCGAACTTTTTCTAACACCCTGGGTAAACAAATGGTAGAATACCACTCGGTATTAACACTCTTTTGATCTTCAAGTGGAATTGTGCAGATGGGACCCGTAGCTGAGAAAAAAAACGCGATCATTTTTTTTACCAACGTTTCTCGCCTGCCTCACTTTTGTTGGCCTGTTCTCATTTTCAAACACTCATTCACAAGATTGCTGTTTTTTTTCGGGTTCAAAACAATAAATCCACGTTTCGTCTCCTGTGACAATGTCATAAACAGCATTAGAATGTCCGTGGTCGTACTTCAGTAGCATCTGTGAGCACCATTCCACGCGAGCCCGCTTCTGCTCCGCTGTCAGTTCATGAGGGATCCAACGACAACAAAGTTTCCGTTCAAACTTTCAATTCTTCGTGTAAAATTTTCTGAATTTGGCTCATACCAATCCCCAATAGTTCTCGAATTGTCTCATAGGTAATCCGCGGGTTTTCTTCAATTAGCCGCTTAACAGTAGCCACATTATTTACGTTGACGGCAGTTGAAGGCCGCCCTTCACGAAATTCGTCATGTAAAGAAACTCGACCTCTCTCAAATTCAGCAAACCATCGCCTCACGGTGCTCAAAGAATGTGCTTCTCTCCCAAAAGCATTTTGAAGACGACCAGCACAGTCTTGCGGAGAGAGAGAACTTTTAAAATCATAAAAAATCATCGCTCTAAAATCTTTTCGACTCAATTCCATTTTCGTTGCGTACGTGGAACTTTGATGTGTGATAAAAAACAATTGACATATGATTTCCCGCCAATTGTTTTTTCTTATTACTAAGTAGGTTGCAACGTTTCAAAAAATATAACATTCGAAATTCAAATAGTTCCGATTAGCTAGAAATGCAAAACTTTTAGTGCGCCCCATGTACATAGTACATATATAGACAAATGTATCGGGGAAAAGAAATTGTGAAATTTGTAAATTCCTGAGTGTTATACCTACTCTAAAAAATTATATAGTACCGGATCACTAGCTTCATCATTAATTGATCATTTGTCTATTGTAACAGTAAAGCAAGTTATGGAATAATTATAAAAACATTTGCATAAACGTAGAATAGATGACATTAAACGACATATCCAGTTTAACGGGTTCTTTTTTCGCTATCGCATACAAAATTAATTGTATCGCATGATTTAAGTTATAGCACAGGTTTTAGATAAGTTACGTTAAATTGCCGGTGAGGTCATACTTGCCCTAATTTCTGTCTAGACTGGCATAGAGTACCTAGTCAGTGGTTTCGACTTAAGGTGGGTTTGCCAGCATTTGGTATTGCGGTGTAAATCTCTCACATTCGACTAGGAGGCATCCTCAGCAGCATGTACGCCATTCCTATTAGCAAAGGACGACCTAACGAAAAAGAGATAGGGTATAGCGATGTTAATTACGACTGACTCACATTTGGCCCCACTGGGGAAGTATCTTTATTTAACCAGAAGACTGCAGCTAAATAACATATAAGCTAAGAGAGAACATCACGAACATCCTTAAGAGCTTTTTAAGATAGATTTTTTTATACTACGACAGACAGTCAACAAGCTTACGGCGCGCCATGAGCGCCAGCAATAAAAAGAATGTCGCTACCGCGTCGCCACCCCCGCTGTCAACACAGCAACTCTTCATCTTGTGGTGACCTCACTCACTTGCAGTAACACAGCAACCCTCACGGAGTTGTTATTTGGCTGCCGTCTTCTGTGAGGTGGAGGTACTTCCCCGGTCGGGCTAACGTCGTGCCCTACCTCTCTTTCGCCAGAGCCTCGTTTGTTGATAAGCAGGGTGCACCACGTGCAGGTGAGGTTGGCTTTGGCTCTGAAGGTGTCATTGAGCCACTTACACCCAATAATTTTAGCAGATACGTAGCAGGGAATGCTCCTCATTTTAGTAGCAGAGGGTATTTCATATTGTTTATATACAACGTCGGGAGGCATACAAGCGTACGGCCCACCTGATGTAAAGCGGTTACCGTAGGCTATGAAGGCTTGTAATACATTAAGAATCGCTCGTGCGATGCCACCTCTGCTGCTAACACAGCAACTTCCTAGTAGCTTACTGGTGGCCTCACTCACATGCAGGAACTGCAACCCTCCCGAGAGTTGTTATTTGACTGTGGTTTTTCTGTGAACTGGAGGTACCTCCCCAGACGCGCTGCCTTGATGCTACTTCTACCTCTTTTAAAAACACCCAGACCAAGATAATCAGACGTGTTTATGCATACTATTGTTTGTCGTATGTGGAAATCGAGCCCTACGAACGTCGGTGTCAAAGTCGCTTTAATAACCGCTGCGCCACCTGGCTCGTCAAAACATTTTTCATGTTTAACATCAGGCGGGCCGCATGAATCCCGACTTTGTTGGTTTTTATACCATAGCAGTCAGAACCCGTTATATACGTTTTCCCATACATTTCGCGGTCGTATACGACCACCCGGGTTTCGAAGGGTTAAGGTGGAAATCAAGCATACGGCCTGGCTGATGGTAAACAGTCACCGTAGCCTATGGACATTTGCAACACCAGGGGTGTCACTCATGCGTTGCCGACCAAAAGCATAGCATGTATTGCATTTGCCTTACAAAAAATATGTATAAAACTTGATGCAGAAATAATGCGTATCTGCCCCTATGTGTCTTTGGCAATTATTTTTGTAATGTGTCTGCCTTTTGTGATACAAGTTCACTAACTAAAAAACTACATGTATAATTAATAGTACCTACAGCATTAGCAGTGGTAGCTCAGTGGATAATGAACTGGCCTTTTATCCGACGGTCCCGAGTTCGAACTCTGGCGTGGGTGTGTACTTCTAAATTCGTCTTTTCGGATTTATGTAAATTGTAATTATCACTTGCTTGGCAGTGAAGGATAACATCGCAAGGAAATCCGCGCGTCCAAGATATTATATTTTGGAAGACGTGGGACTAACCTGAGAAAGATCTGATGACCTCTGGGTTGTGTAGGTCCGACGGCAGTCGCTCTATGTAAAAATCAGTCGTCGTCGAATCCTTAGGCTTAGGTAGCGGACCCCGCCAATCCTAATAGATTAGGAAACGGGTAACGTTTAGAAGAAGATAATTTGTAGTGCGTAGTTTATGTTTTTTACCTGAAATCGCATTTTTTTTTATCAACAAGCCTTTTGGTGATACATGGAATATGTATACTCATATATACGTATTGAAGAATTACTCATCTAAATAATAGGGCAATGTAGTGTGCGTAGATTCTTTGTAAAATTAATGTTTGATTTATATATATAAAAAGGAATGTATAGATTTATAGAAAAAGTTAGTCAAAGGTAGGTACTATAGAATAGACAAAGTATTAAAAGCGACTATATACTAACAATCCTACTTTCATAACGTTTTTTCAATTTCAATGCAACTCCGGTCTTCGAAATCGGTTTACAATTGGCGAAGATGTAACGTAACAACCATACACACATACATAAATAGACCTCCTGCTTTTTTATTTTGGAAATCTTTTAAGCAATTAATGGCATTAACACTACATTCTATAAATAAATATAACTTTAGTCAACCAGATAGATCTACTTATAAAATAACCGGTGTAACCGCTATTGTAATGTATGGTGTATCGAATTCATATTATTTTACGATATTTTTTACAATTTACAGTTTGAATACATACATGTCTATACATAGTAACGGGTCTATACTCTATAGTACTCGTAGTAAACTCCTAGCAATGAAGTGTTTTTATTAGCAATACTTTTTTCTGAAATAGACATTCAACTGAATTTTATTATCTAATACAGACGACAGTATAATTTCTTTATTACCGAGTTCGGCAATGCCTAAAATAGAATTATGATTTGATCAGCCTGTTTATTATGTTCCTCTATCACGATCTACCTTCTAAAGTCAGTCTAAGGTCGGGTTTTATTTTCTCTCTTTTTCGGTGTGTCTACTAATAACTGAATGAATATTTATGAATTTTTGCACAGTAATAGCATATATCTCGTATCAACGTTAGTGCTACTTTTTGACTCGGAAATATTTAGAGAGCCAAACAACAAGGAAAGGTAGGAGCTAATTTTCAATAAGATAGATACCTATACATATGTGAATATATAATTATTCGTCAATACATGTCAGCGCCAAGGTCAGGACCCGTCTAGACTTATAGGCATCAAATATCATGTACGACGTAGGTACAGAGCCTCGTTATTAACATTATTGACATACATTACTCAAACCGCTGCCGTATTTAAGTTTACAAACAAAAATTAATGTGTACAAATATTTGTACAACTACCACAAAGATCAAATAACAAACAAATGTTAAATGATTATTAGTTTGTTATTAGATAACTCGACATTCACCATATCATGTGGTATTTTTGTATATAACTTGGGAAGCAATGTGATATGCATGTGGCCGCCTTATAAACAGCGACATTATGCCTAGAGGTTACGCACGCGTGTTACCACTTCTGCTGTTATAGCAGTATCTGCTCAATCGTTTCCCAGTGACATCGCTCACTTGCATAAAGAATAACAGGTTTTAAGTAAGGTACCGATATCTTTAGTCAGGTTACCATTACTTAAGCGACAAATTGACGACCCCGATGTTGAGTGGTTAGCAATGGTTTGACTTTGACACCAAGGTTATCGAATTCGATTCCCGCGCAAGACTTATATTTGTATGCATAAACAAATCTATTTGTTTAGGTCTTGACTTTTTCTATAAATTAAAAAAAAAAACAATTTACGAAAAAATTAGAAATTTGGAAAAGGTATTTAGTATCAGTTATCTAGTACTCATATCACAAAATTTGTTTTGTTTATAACAAGACGGCGCGTTGCATAATTGAAAATAAAACAAAGTGTATATAAGTAGGTACATTTGGTTCGCCAGAGCCTTTACCAGCTAGGTGCAACGTTAGGATATCCTTGGGATATCATTTACACCAAAGCTTGAACCTAGGTGCAAGTATGACCTGGGCAGCCCCCTCCAAAACCACATTCCTCACTCGTGCAATGAGTCTAAAAGCTTCATGAGTGTAGTAGTAGTTGTATTTGCTGTGTTTTCAAACAGAAAGATCATTATCTATGCGGGTTTTTGAATGTTGCATTATAGTTAGTGAAACACACCTAAAGTAGTTTTCAAAATATATCGCTGTTCTGATAAAAAGTAAGGCCAAGTGCCAGTCTGACTCGGACACGTAATTTTAGTACTAAAAGGACAAATACAGTAAATTTCTCGTTTAAATAATAGATTATTTAATATTTGGGTAAACAGTTTAACTTTTGAATTGAAATTTGGACGGGACGGACGGAAAATTAATGGGTTATTGGTTATTCGGAAAGTATCACATAAATACGGACTGTTGTTAAAGCGACCCTTGGTATTATTATTACATTTACCCATGACAAACGACATGTGCATCCGACTGAGTTGGAACGTATTTATGTGTTATTACTTATTTGATTATTATTTATTCGCATGAACGAATCGGGAGCGGAAGCACACAAAGTAGTTTGGATCAAATTGCCTGTAAATTTGACTTTCGCAAAGTAACGCCTGAATCTATTAACTATTTATTTGATTATATCCCATAAGGTTGCAATATTTAATAATATTCATTGTTTTTAGTGGATCAATATTAATTATCACAGTAAACGTTTATCTTTTTCAAATTTGTATATAGAAGGAAGGCTTTCAATGACTAAAAATGAAATAGCAAAAACTACTTTGAAACTGACGTAAATGTTAATAGGGTAGTAAACATCAACTAGCAACGGATTTAGCACTGAATGTAGGGAGTCTAAAGACTGTTGTAAGCCTATATGAAAGCCCTATGCTGCTATTACTGCTAGAGACATCAAGATGTGAATTACTTTTTTTTAAATTCTGGCAAATGCAAAATAAATAAAATGGCTAATAATGTTTTCTCACAGGGACGGAGTAAATATTTTTTCAATCTAGTGAAGCTAAAATTTGTCGTAAGGCTATTGTGAGTTCATATTCATTATATGAGCGGATGAAGGTAGTAAAATATGTGAGTGAAGTAAAAAATGTATCACTCAATTACATGTAGATTTGGCCGATTAATAGCAATGTTCGGATAAGCTGATCAAAATATCGTAAGCCTTTTCAGTATTGTACAATTAGCGAGAAGTCCGAACTAATTACATTTACTTAAGACAGGTCTGTGTTAATGTTACAAGAAGAACTAAATGATGTTTACATCTATTCAGTTTTTTAGAGAACAGGAAAAATCCCTCAAAAACAATATTATTTAAGCGATATCTTTAGACCCAAGGTCAATCTTTATACATGGGGCACACTAAAAGTTTTGCACTTCTAGCTAATCGGAACTATTTGAATTTCGAATGTTATATTTTTTGAAACGTTGCAACCTACTTAGTAATAAAAAAAACAATTGGCGGGAAATCATTTGTCAATTGTTTTTTATCACACATCAAAGTTCTACGTACGCAACGAAAATGGAATTGAGTCGAAAAGATTTTAGAGCGATGATTTTTATGATTTTAAAAGTTCTCTCTCTCCGCAAGACTGTGCTGCTTGTCTTCAAAATGCTTTTGGGAGAGAAGCACCTTCTTTGAGCACCGTGAGGCGATGGTTTGCTGAATTTGAGAGAGGTCGAGTTTCTTTACATGACGAATTTCGTGAAGGGCGGCCTTCAACTGCCGTCAACGTAAAGAATGTGGCTACTGTTAAGCGGCTAATTGAAGAAAACCCGCGGATTACCTATGAGACGATTCGAGAACTATTGGAGATTGGTATGAGCCAAATTCAGAAAATTTTACACGACGAATTGAAAGTTCGGATACTTTGTTGTCGTTGGATCCCTCATGAACTGACAGCGGAGCAGAAGCGGGCTCACGTGGAATGGTGCTCACAGATGCTACTGAAGTACGACCACGGACATTCTAATGCTGTTTATAACATTGTCACAGGAGACGAAACGTGGATTTATTGTTTTGAACGCGAAAAAAAAACAGCAATCTTGTGAATGAGTGTTTGAAAATGAGAACAGGCCAACAAAAGTGAGGCAGGCGAGAAACGTTGGTAAAAAAATGATCGCGTTTTTTTTCTCAGCTACGGGTCCCATCTGCACAATTCCACTTGAAGATCAAAAGAGTGTTAATGCCGAGTGGTATTCTACCATTTGTTTACCCAGGGTGTTAGAAAAAGTTCGCGAAAGACGACCAAAAAGCCGCATTCTGCTACATCATGACTACGCTTCTTCACACACTATGTTTATCAGTTGTCTAGTACCCATAAAACAAGCTATGCTTACTTTGGGGCTAGGTGGCGCTGTGTTATTTGTCCGACAATATTTATTTAATATAAAAATATTTAATATTTAATATAAAACACACGGCCAACAAACAAAGTCATTTTTTACTTCCGAAAAAGTACAACTCGTTACCCATCCTGCGCATATCCCGACCGAGCACCCTGTGATTTCTGTATTTTCCCCAAAATCAAAGATTTGATGCGAGGTTTCACTTTTACCAACTCCAAAGAGGCAGTGATAGCATTCAATCAGCGCGTAGAAAACATGCCTTCAGATCTGTGGTCCTCCTGTTTTAAAAAATGGTTCGATCGCATGAAAAAATGTTTAAAATGTAAAGGAGAGTATTTTAAAAAGCAATAAACATAATATTTTGGTTATAACATGTTGTTTTTTTAAGTTACGCAAAACTTATAGTGTGACCTACGTAACATGTACAGATAAGTTGTATATTTATTAAAAATTATTAGTGCGTTGCCACAATCTTACTTCAAGGCAGTACCTCCTTTGGCGCAACGACCGGTGATAATCCTGCCTAGTAAAAATCTAATGCTCTAGGCAGGTGTTACTTTGCTGAGATTTTCTTTAGGTATTTCGGGCACTATCACTAATTAAAAATCGCTATCCCCTTCCTCATTTTAGAGATTTCTTTTGCTAATAATTTTCTTACCCACCATTATACGTTGCACGAATCCGACGGGCAATTAGCCATTTTGTTCTTACAAGTTTAAGCGGAGTTGATCGCTTACTCAAAATCTTTTGTAATTCAATGCAGTTTTAATAATTTATTAAAATAAAGGAAAGATCAGTCTGATGAATCTGAAAAGCAAGTCAGTTTATTATCAGTCAGTCAATTCCAGCTAAATTGATGGTATTCATGATTTTGATGGCATTTATGTATATAGAGTGGATTTCCTGGATATTCTGCTACCGTTAATAAGCGGGGCTTCAATATAAGTAAAAAAATCTGAAACATTCATTACATACATCATATATTTACTAATAATTGATAAAAATTATGAAATATTAACATTATTAGTTTAAAACCATTACCTACTTACCAGCATTATCTTAACGATTAGACGTTAACCATACTGATTGCACTATAAAAAGTAGGAATTTCTTTTCGCGTTACTTTCTAGTAAATAAAATTCGTCGAGTTCAGGTCTTTAGAATCAAAATAATCTGGTATATCCATGATACAACCTACCAATTAGTAAACGGGGGTCAAACTAAAGAGAGGTAAGTAAATTTGCTAAAATTCTTACAAATATAAAAGAAAACCAAAAGAACATGAAGATGTAGGTATAAATGTTGCCTAAACAATACCGTTAGGTATGTTAGGGAAATTTTCCAAAAATGCTGTTTACGAATCTAGTCACGACGACCGCATTCTACGTCACACCAGGATTTACTCTTCAACAAAGCAAGTATCGCTATGTAGACAACGTGCGGTATGCCGGCGTATGCGACATACCGAATATAAATCAGGCCAGTGGTGTCGAGTGCTGGCTTTGCCATCAGGTATCGGCGTTGTTAGTGGAGGTGTTCGCGGCACTTGCCCACATCAAGCGTAGCCTCCGCCGACTGCGGACCTGCCCGCAATACCACAGAGGACTTCAGCTAGTGCCCCTTGCGACACCCACACATTCAAACAAACATGAAGATCTTACCCTTGTAAGTAATATTTAATAAAATTATTTTTGTGAATTGTTGCTGAGCGATTGTATTTGCGATGTGCCAAAGAACAATGTATTTTAAAACCTAGGTCCTAATTACCTTTAGATTTATATGTTTTCTTTTAATACTGCACGTTAATATCTAACTTTAATAGGTTATTTAGAAATACACAATATTTTTCGCAATGCGATTTAAATAAGGGCGTAACTTTAAATCATTAGGCGTATTGCGGATATCATTTTAAAGTTACGAAATATATTGGTTGTGGACCGAATATAATTTAGAGCACATAGAGTCGATTGTTTTATCAAAACTAATGATCGCCATTTGCTATTATATTACCTACTTAGCCAGGTACTCAGTGATTTTACAAGTATTTTGCCTTTCTAATCTCACTCCAAATAATCCAGTGTATATGTGTGATATTCAGGTCTATATCACTTATTGTTGCCAATATTACAACCTTTGTGGTCACTTGTGGGTCATGCATATTTCAATGACTCAACGACTAACGACTCAACACAACACATTCGACATTATTTGAGACAATAATTTTTAGTTGATCAGTATTTCATAATTGTTTGACTTATAAACCTCATTATAGAGACTGCATTCTGACTCAATGTAAAATACCAATTAGTTTTCAAATTAATTGAGCGAAACCAGAACCGGTTGTTCAAATGAGTCGGTTCCATGTTGAAAGCTAAGCCCGCGACCTACGATTAAGCAACATTATGTTATGTAGGATGAATAGTTACAGCTTCTCAGAGAGATGTTGGGGTTCGGCGTTAGTCACAGATCAGAGCGATGGTGGATGCGTTATATAAAGCCTCTTCGTTATCTTGACAATATACGCTCAATACGGTCTATGACATTGCATCATAAAATATACTTATGTGAAAGCTGCAATAGCAATAGGCATATAATGATGTTAGCGACTTACGATACTGCTAGAGGTTACATATTGTATTCCTTATGTTAAGCTCCTAATACGAGAGACAAAAGGAAGTTCATAAAATTAATATTTTAGCTCTATTAATAACGAAGACAAGGCAAATAGTAAAATTATGTAGTCTTAAGCCTTCTTAATACTACAGAGTAATTTACGAAAGTGTGTAATAAAATAAAACTTTGCCATTTGTAAGCCGAGCCATATTTAGTGTTCCTTATCGCACTTACGGCTGGGGAAATTGTTTAATATAATATCTGTTTGAAGATACTCCAATATAAGCAGAACTTAGTTTAATTTTACTCAAAGCAGTATTAAGATAGAGATCAAGTTGAGCTTGCCTTTGATTTCCACAAAAATAAGTCTTGTCTTAAAGTAACTACTAATTTTACAAAGTACGTATAATATCATAGTAAATATGGGGATAATAGTATTTTTCTTCGTGTTTATTAATATTTTTTTGGGGAAAAAGCTTATTTGATTTATTTTTCAAAATGCACTATCCTGCATACAACTTATTTTTTATTCATATACCAAAACTTACAAACAAATATGCATACATCACAATTAAAATTTTTGGCGTAAATCGTTTGGTTCTGGTCGCCTTTTTCCAGGGAGTGTAGCTTTTTTTATCGCTTTCGGGCCGAAACATGTCTTTGTGAAGCTAGCAACGTCGGGACGTATACAAGCATACGGCCCGCCTGGCGTAAAGAGGTTAAAAGAGGTTGCCGTAACCTATGAACGCTTGCAAAACAGCAACAGACACGTGCTGCTGTGTTGCAACGCTCGCACGTTGCCACCCGTGTGACTGTCACAGCAATTCCTTAGAAGATCACTAGTAACCCCACTAGTAACAGAACAATATTTCAGACACTTGTTATCATGCTCTGGTTCTGTGAGGTGAAGATACTTCAGACGGGCTGCTTTGATACGCCTACCCCCTACCCTACCTACCCCTCTTGAAATTTAACATTTTATACTTAAAACAAGCTAATTATTATTAACATAAAACTTAAAGCATGCACCAAGGACGTTGTTTCGCATTTGACAGATATATAAATATATTTTACAGTTCTCTATTAATAAAGTTCATAATGTTATATAAAGTCATTGTATAGGAGCGGTAATACTACGAAAAGCCACCAAACACGAAAATCAACTTTAATTGACATTTAGTTTTTGTCATAAACATAATTATGCGTATAATAAGTATGACTTTTCTACATTGGTGTATGTTTAGAAAAGAAACCTGGATTTCATGATTGTACAAGCTTAGTAGGCCTGCCGAATCCAAGATGTAACCTTGGACATACGTATTATGCATTAATATCTCTGGTGAGCTGTACCTACCAGACCGGTACCTTGTTGGGGTTAAATGCAATGGCTTATATTTAACACGAACACGATTTATACGCAAAATATTTCATCAGATCAATGTGTTGTCAGTATTTATCTTCATATATCATCGTGTGACCCATAACAAGTTGGTTTCATGGTACTTACTATAGGTATTCATAATCATTTTCAAATCGCAAAACAATCGATGTTACTCATAGACTCAGTATGGCGTAATAACGAGTACGAAATACGAAAAAAAATCTAAGTCTGTGGTAGTTTCATATATTTAAACAGTATGTGGAGAAACTAATTCGTTTGCCATTATCTCTTTTAATTCCTACGAAGAATATTTATTATATCGCCTGATGTACAGTAATTATCATAGTAGTAGTGACACTTGCAATACATTAAGTATCGCTGGCCTGATGCCACGTCTGCTGCCAGCTTACACAGCTTAGAAGCGTATTGTTAACTTCACTCGCAGAAACACAACAACCCTCCAGGGAGTTGCGGTGCTCTATGATTTGTAAGTACTTTCCCAGATGGGCTGTGTTAATCCGGTGATATACTTCTTATGAAATGAATTTTCTCGAAAAGCGCCGTTTGATTAACTTGTTGACTTTGTTATAAAATGTGTTAGGACACTGTGATGTCTTATGAGTAACATAGTAGTAGTATGTTACTATGTCTTATTACATAACCATAAGTTAGATTAGACTAGCTATTATATAAATTCCGATCCTTATTGTGTAATTACGTCGGCGTTAACACTGTTATTTAGTCCGACAAGAAGTGGCCGTCGCGTCGCTGACCAGTAAAGTTGTTCCTTCACTTCTCACGGCCGCAGATCTTGAAAGCATAGGAATTATTATAATTGTTACGCGAAAATATTTTAAGTTACCGCAAAATTCGTTTAAGTGCAATATATAATATTAAATACTATAAATTTTAAAGAAGCGATCGACGTGAGTAAGGACCGCGTCTCATGACGCTTGAATCTCACTGCCTACCCCGCAAGGACTTAGCGTGTAGATATAATATTATTATTCAGCGATAAACGAAATACTCGTATATTCATATGTGTTATCGATTAAAGTAATAGGATGTTCACAAAAACATACAACTTAAGCTTTTTAAAATTAAATAAATGCTTATGACACTTTCTATTTAGAGAAATAAACAATAAAATCTCGATATTTTAAACGTTTCCTAAAGATGACATTAAATGTGTATGTACTCTTCCATAAGGTTGTTTGGTAGAGAATGCTATTAGCATTAAGTCCGTCTTCATACCCTATACGTATATATGTGGTAAATAAAGTTTAAATAAATAAATTAATTAAAATTATATATACACGTTTATCAGTTGGGCGTATGGTGCCGGTAATATAATTGTGCCACCACCTCCCATCCCGTGGATGTCGTAGGAATCGGCTGAAGGAAACACACAACAACAAAAGGGCAGCAGCGTCATCTCGTGCACTGCCTCAAACTGCCAAGCGTGATGATTATGGCAACCCCCAAAGGCGGGTAGGTCTATGTTCAGCAATGGTATATGATGATGATACACGTTTATATGTATTACGGATAGTTCGATTATGCTTTTATAAACCTAATCAGTTCGCTAGTACTATGTAAGTACCTTTGGAATGATTAAAAAAATGCGTATGTATTAATAACCTCTATTTTGATATGAAATTAATTAAAAAATATTTAACAATGTGATGAACTGTCGTTTCAAGTTAAGTCAGTATACAATGATAATTTAGAGGAACTTCTTCATAATATGTTTACGTATAATTAAATTCATAAATATACATTAGTATCTATCTGTTATTGAAATGTACATATAATATTCGTGCAATATTAACAGATTACCTAGACCCCATTCATACAATTAAAATAAATTATATTGTAGAGGACATACAATCTTTTACGTAATCATTATAAATTATTTTGTTAATTCTTTTGTTTGTATATGATACGTAGTCTCGATAAATTATCTGAATGATGAAATAATCTATCATGAACCTAACGGAGATTACGGCTAGGACTTTTGCACGAAAGTTAAAAATAGACTTTGACTTAAGAGTTTATGGTTAAGGCAAACTCTTTAGAATTAAAAGAGCGTAGAACACTTTAAAGACTAGTCACAGAAGATTGAAGCCTAATAACAACTGGAGGGTTGTTATTGTGTTCCTGCGCGAGTTGGAGGTCACCAATAAACTTCTGAAGAGAAGCTGTATAACCAGCGGTGGTGGCAAGATACGAGAGACATTTCTTTTGTTGCAAACGTTCATTGGTAGAAACCGCTTCACATCTGGTTTGCCAATTTCTTGTTTGTACCTGACCTTAGGTAATATCAGTATTGTGTGTGAGTAATGAGTCAGTATTTCATGGTTTTTTTATGAAATACAGACGGATATAGTGCTACGCCGTGGTTCTAACCTCACTTATAATTAAACGAACTGTTAGTGTTTGAGGTGTAAGTGGTTCACCATAATTATCGCAACCAAAGGAACTCCATAAAACTTGGCGCATCGAATACTCCGATATTTAAATGCCATTATAAGAACGGATATTTCATAACAAGTTGATTTAAAATGAAAAATTAGCTGAAGGTGCAGTAAAGGATACCTACCTCTACTTTAGTGTTAGGTGTTTCATTTTCTACAGACAACTTGCGACTCCTTAATATATAGATAGTAGGACACCAATTTTAAGTTGCATTTGTCGGTAGGTATGGCCACGTGCAGACAAGATTAGGTTAGGACTAATATCATGGAGAACGTCTTCACACTGTTATATGTTTTTAGAATTTTTTAGATCGAATATGTATTTTATTACAAAATACTTTTCATGTGATATGTATTTTTCCTAAATCATCGTGCGTCTTAACTTGTTACCTGTTATTTACTCCTTTATTTGTCCTAACCACTGTCTTAGTCTGTCTTAGTTTTACTGCAGCAGCATGTTGCATGCCTCGTGATGTAGCCACAACCCAAGCATATCATAACCTTTACCACTAGAGTCAAAGTTCTTTACGGTGACGCAAGTCCGCATATTGAATGGTCGCTTCATGGACCGCTGCTCGTCGTAAAGTTCACCACGCTTGCATTGCTTAGTGTATCATAATAATTAAATTATTATGTATAATTCTTATTTGTTCTTTGTAAAAACTGATTTATTTTTGGTTATCATTAAAGTGATAAATTGCTCGCAACGTTCTTTCTGCGCCCTCACCTCAAGTGGTACCTAGCAAGCCCAACTTTAACCTAATCCAACAATGTACTGCTTTACGATTAACGAAGTGTTTTGATAGTAAGGGGAAGAACAGTTTCAGGAATTACAACTGGGAATAAAAAAGTTACTTTATCATTTGTCTGTTAAGTAAAAAAAAACAATCAATTTTATGACATTAAAGATGAAAATAAGATATTTCATTGTATTCTTTGTTCCAACAAACTGGCACAAAAATGTGCTATCTGTTTTCAGAAGGTTTCGCGAAGTATGACACGTTGCGTTTGGTAAATTTTTGTCCCTGAAACTTGCGAAATACAATTCAAATACTTGCTTCTTTAAGATTTCATGAATCTTAAAAATCGGCAGATGATGAGTTGGACTATCTAAGTCAGTTTATAATGAAGTGTTGATCGCATGACCGTTAAGAAGAAGTTATTTTCGTCATATACTTATTAGTAATTTACAACCACCACGACTATTGTGTTGGTCAGTGTAATGTATGTCTGCGTAGGTGATGTCTCTGGTTTGAAACATAAACAATCTAAGTTACATCAAAATCCATCCACTGTAAAAAAACACCTCAATTATGTACTTCTGCAGTTTGAGATAAAAACGTGTACATTTTTTTATGTTTGTATAAACATGGTATAGAACGACTCAAGAGTCCTTGCGATATAAACAATTTAGCTAATTTAGAATTTCAACTTTTGGTGACCCGTTGATATCCTCGTGTATTGGTTACACGACCCACATAAAATGTATTACTGACTTTAAAAAGGAGTAATTATATATGTTACGCTATGTAACTGTTAATTGTAAAGCAGTTTCATTTTTTCATATTTGGAAGCATAGCATCCGATACCGGTTTCAAACAAAGGTGAAATTGTAAGTCAACTAGCTGTAGACCGCAACTTCGTCCCTGCGCATTCCTGTATCCCTTAGGGAATGCTTTTTCAACTTTCTTTTTACTCAGGTTCTGAAACTCGTATCATACTGTTGAATAGGCTATAACTTTCCTCGAGAATTAAGCTATCAAATGCAAATGCAAAAACAAAAAAAAAAACAAATACGTTCCAGAAATTAGAGCGTTAATGAAAATAAACTCTTCCACTTCATATAATAGTACAGATACTTGCTTAATAGCGGTGCTGTTTCCAAAAAGCATGAATGTATCCATTTGGAAAAGGAACTTTTCTTTTGTTATTTAATAAGTGTGAGTTTTCATGTCCTTAGTGTTCTGTGTAGTACACGAAGGTACAAGAATTTGTATAATATTTTATAATAGTAAGCATTAGTCTCTGCAGTATAATTTAATGAATAAAGTTAATCTTTAATGTCAACATCGTTCAACAATAAGAGTGGAGTGGTACCGAAGGAGGGTGTGTTGTTGTTTACCGGTTTTTATTATACCTACATAGAACCTACGTAGATTTTTGACTAGATTAATCTAGGCAACAATAGACCACATTTTTATTACTTACTCCATTGATGAATATATGTAGTAAATAATAATTTAAGAATCTGTAAGGCTGAACGACTATTTCACATTTTATTATTCACTAACACTAACAAAAATAATAACTTATAATCGACCATTAAAATGTAGGTACCTGAAAATTATTTTTTACGCATGAAATTCATTGCATGAATCATTTCTATGTCGTCGAATTTAATACATAAATATGATGACATAGAGATGAGAATAATTTGAAGGAAATAATCTCGAGGAACAATCACATCCATTCCAGTAAAAAGTACTTTTTAGAGCTCAAGCAGCACGCGGCAGTCCACGCCCAATACAACGCTTGAACGCACTACTGGTCGTTTCGTCATTTCTCAAATTACCTTCGTGCATAAATTCACGTCAAATTTAGTTCATTTTAATCTAAAGGAATAACACTATAATTAAAAGAATATTTAAAATTAATTAATAACACCATACATATATATTATTTTAATTATAGTGCTATTCATATCGAATTTATCTAAATATGGTTAAGGGTGCATTGTTTATTTAACTTTCTACCGGTATGCCTCGAGGGGCGAATAGATAGTGCTACGTCGAGATAAGCTTCTATAACCTTCGAGTTAAATTATTTATCAACCAAAACAGTAACAAAGAAAAAACTAGTAATCATGATCAATCAATAAGAATTATCAATAAAAATAAGTCTTGATAGCTTTTATGACATTTATAACTTTTATCACATTTGATATTTTACAAGATTTAATCGACATTTGTGCAAACTTTGATATTTGAATTGATGACAAATATGAAAAAATAATAAATATATTAAATTGTATAAGTAATACATGCCTAAACTTGATGGAATTTTAATTACGTTGACATTGTAATGTAATTGCTATTGCCTTTTTGGGTAATTAACAAGATCGTTAAAGATACAGGAAGAAATGGAGCTAGGTCGAAAAATATTTTCCACGCGTACATATTTTCAGTGGGTTTTTAGCTTCTGGGTTTCGCAATGTCGGTAGGCAGGTGACTAGTAATAATGAATGCTGTTACTTCCACTTGTTGGCCTCAATTAATATAGATTAACCGTATTAAAATTCTGTACAACGACAAATAATTTACTTCTTGTCAGTTTTGGATTACAGTACCTATTTCTAAACTTGAACGTACCATGAAGTATGTTAAGTAGTTCTAGTAAATTTTGATTTATTATAACGCAATGTATGTTTTTTAGCTAGTACTAATATTATGATGGATAAAGTTACTCTTAATATGCATAAAGTTGATTCTAACTATTAAGATTAAGGGGCATATATAGAGGTCATCTACAATCGATGCACGTTGCGGACGAAAGCGTGTCTAGAAGAGGATGCGCTCAAAAATACCTACCACTTACTCAACACAAGCGGCATTACTACGAACATACAGACATTTGGTAATAAAACACTGTTGCGCAACTAAACGATTGACATTTGCCAATAACACGGAGGGACTCACGAGCATTGCTATTTCATAGTTTCTTTAGTGCCCACCGGCTCTTGCATAACATCAAAATTGTAACTGATTTTAGCAAGTCTCATCATTTTGCGGAACTTATTATCTTCGATATTTTATATTGCGTATATCGCATGTTTGCTCAACTGATTCATTGTTCTCTCAATAATGGGAAGATCTAAGCTCGCGATCATTCTCAGGGATGTGATAATTTATCGGGTACAAATCTGCCGTCGCGTAAGAAACTTAAATTTTGAATAAAACCTCTGAATATTGTTCTGACTAGGAAAAGAGAAATCGGTGGGAATATTTTTCATAACTTAGATCTGTTTGCGATAAGTATACCAATTTCAGAGGCTTGGGTAGAAGGCTCGATGATAACTGAATGATGATGCACAATGCAACGCTGTCCCTACTCCGGCGTCGCATTGAATGCTGTGCAACCCGCAACGATGGTGCCCACGGCACTGCCGCATTACACTGCGAGGTCAACCCACATTTTAACACTTCTGGTTTCTGCCCGACTAACCTTGACGTGATTTGAGGTTACAAACACAATTACACATTCATTGCACCCACGCGCGATGTACTACGATATAAGCATAGAAAGTTGCACTTTTACCGCGACGTGACATGAGATGTAAGTGTTTGATTTCTACATTTAAATTAAACGTTAGCATATAAGACAAATAGCCAGCTATCTTGTATCTTACTTGGCATTCTACCGCGTAGTATTAGAAAGGTTGTGGCGTCTTTGAAGTATTACAGACGTCGGGCGGTACATTCTAATGAAGCGAGCGGCTAGCCTCTTTCTTTGTTTGGAATATTTCCTGTATTCGCCAATACTATTTGTATTTCGTTATCGAATTGTTGTTAAATGCTAGCATGTAAAAGTGCAAATTTTTCTGCATTATGTCTCGTCAGAAAGCACACATGGTTACGCAAGATCATAGCAACAAATGACTGCTAACCCATTGCAGTAGTGCAAGTGAAGAAGTGATTGTAATGTATCTTGTAAATCGTGCTCGTGCATAACATTCGAGCGGAGGGATGCGTGCTTACGCATCTTGTCTATACGATAGTGTGCGAATTACATAAAAGTGAGAAAGCAAAGGGTAGCCGCAGTCCGTGGTCATGTCGGAAGCGGATGCGGAATCGCTCTATGGCCCACCCGACCTGACCCTGCCTGGGGCCTGTTATTTAATAATATAGCGAGGACCGGCGACGACGCGTTGACCTTACGCGGCCACAGAGCGCAGGAGCCGCGCTCTCTCAGACTCGAACCCTCGGTCTCAGCGCCCAATGCCGCCTCAATTCCATAATAATTCGACCTCGACATGACGTGCCTGTTTGACATTTACCGCTATTGAACTTTTAGAACTGCATGACTTTATGTTACATAATTTTTTTTATATACGGCACGTTGAACGTGTCACGCTATTTAATACGTACATTTGACATAGAGCATGCCTTGAATTTCCAAGTTTCAGACGTAGATAAGGGTTCGCATAAACTTTCTTTTTATGATTTGTATTTGGGCTTTTTTCCAAATCTTGGCCGGTCACTTCACAGCCCGTTTTATTATTTGCGCTCTTCTTATGTCTTCCTCGTCACAGTCACCATTATTAGTTATCAAATATCTCAGATAACAAATGATTTGACTGCATCTAAGTCACTCGCAGACGTGCACTATAGTTCCTGTCTTGTCAACAAATTTTAGATGATTGAATTTTCTACCGCTTGATGCATAAGGCTGAGTAAGCCCGTCATAGAAACTGTGAGCAAGGAATACTCCTTACTCGGAGGCATCAGTCGTATCGTTTGTGCATCACAAGTTATTAATGAATGCGATGATAATAGCCTACTTCCTAGTTTTCCAGAATTTTCCCCAAATGTGGCTGTGAAGAAGTGAATACATCCTTTTCTGATTCCTTACTCCGGATTAAATGGGTGTGGTAGTGTATTATGCAGTTTACTCTTGTACTTATATCGTATAAATCTGAATGATACAGATAAGGTGTCCAGGAACCCATTTCGTGCATCACTTGAAATACTCTCCTCGACCTTGATCAATAAAAAAATTGAGAAATTGAGAATTCCCAATTAATATTAGGTATTCTCAACCAGTCATTTCATATTTAAAATTAACTTTCGTGTACCTCTACCCCTTTGGCGAACTGAGTCTGTTATTTTAGTGTTATTGTAGAAAGCTGGTAGTTACAAGAAAAAAGTGTATTTGCTGTTGGGCTCTGGACGACATTTAAACAACGTCGTATTTTTGAAATTAAATCCTATTGTACCTAATTATTTCTCAAAGAAAGAAGAGAATAAGCAAATCTTACGTATAACAGTTACATATAACCTTTTAAAAATATAATAAAACATGTTAATAACTTGAGGCAAATAATTGTATATATTACTAAATATTGTTTTGTATAATAAAAAGATGGGAAAGTCTAAGTTAAATTTGTATATGTTTATTAGAGAAAAAATACTAGCATATTTACGCATGAGTTTATGCATGAGACCTTTAAGTGCTGGCCTGGCTTGCTTAAAATATTTTGTAATTATAAGATCATCCTGAGCATCATTATTATTTTACAACAACTTTTTGTAACCTGTAACCTAAAATACGCTATAAAATTCCGAATTCCCGAGAACGAGTGTTAAGAAGCGTTTCACATTTTTTGCAAAACACATTAATATTTATTCGTTTCCTTGTTTCTTCATTTGTCCTTCATTCTTTTTCCTTATTTGGATTGTTGCACATCCTTCGATGTAGATGTGTGTACCATCATCTAATATAGTCTCCCTGGATTTCAAACATGATTCTGTCATATTTTAGCTAATATCTAGACAATAAAGAAATCATTTAATTTTTTGAAGGAAGGATATAGTGTTTTATTATTCGATCATTACACATTCAAAACAAAAAGATAAATGTGTCTTTCGATAAAATCAGGAGGGCGCTTTTGGGCGATTATACATTTTCTCATTCAATTTTGTTCTTCACAAGGCAAAAGTAAAATGGTTAAAGAAAAAAAAATCGTTTGATGTTTGTCAACATCCGTTGAAATTAGTTTGACCGCTATAGTTTTCCTGTTAAGTTTGGATCAAAGTGACTATAATTATACAGACGTGTAAAAGTTTTATAGCGTGACCTTTTACAGATCTTCCACGTTGTAAATTTTAAAGATAAATGTTGGAGAAGGGTCTTAACGACTAAAGAATGCCTTCACGCCTCTAATTTGGGACATATTTGTATACTTTCTGAGTTAAGCATATGTCTGACAGATACAGATGTGATTGATCGGATGCCATAGAAGGATTCCGTTTTTTCCTTCTTACCCGAAAACGGAACCAGAAACTCTATTATTATTGTTTTTCGAAATAATTGTCCCCATCGTTTAGTTATACACATTTACTTAATGTAAACAAAAATAAATGCAAAAGGATCACATGCAAATATAATGTTACGAAAAATATAACATATTCCCTAATATTGTATGTATTTGTAAGTGAACCTTATTCATTTCTTTTAAGTGCTGTCTGAGTCTCTGTTTGGATATAATTTTGAAGTATCGTATCACAGGCTGAGAGAGTTATATAGGACCTGCTTCTTGTCTTGAACGTTGGCTTCCGTTTACTTAATTATTTGGAGTATTTAATTAGGATAACCGGTATCATCGGGCTCAAGCTACCTATTAAAAAATGAACATACCTCTGTTGTGATATGAAAAAAAACAATGTTTATTGAGATAAATAAATAATAAACACGTAATTTAAACTTTTGTCCTATCTAGAACTTGATTGATCTTCGCTAAAAAGATAGGAGACTCCATACAAAAATAATATCTAGCGAGCTTTCATGCCGCCATGACACACGAGCAAAATTAGGTACATTTGCATTTGTTTAGGTGAGTATATATGTTTATAATTTTCAGTATCGTCGTGTTGGCGTGCGTCGCGTGGCAGGTGACGGCGCGGCCCCAAGAAGACGGAGAGGCGCGCGCGATACCCCCAAGAGGTCTGCTCAAACGAGGCCTCCCTAAAGGAAAACAGACGACTACCACCACCACACAAGCACCACAGGTAACTATCTGTTGCCAATGTACTGTACCTATAATAAAATTGTAGAGGGGCAGTTTGAACTGAGACTTTTCAAGATTAAGCTAAGAAAGGATTGGACACTTTACAGTCGATGCGGACAAAAGCCAAAACAGTCATTATATATAGTTTATTTGACCGTTAGCTGACATTTAACAGAACATAATGAAAAGACTTTGATAAAATTTTACACGGTAATAGCTTATATCAATATTTAGGCGCATATTTTAAAGTCTGAAATTTTTTGAATTGCGCAATACCTGAAAACTCAATCTTCACACGAGCGAAGCTGTGGGCAACAACTGGTTTAGTATATGACTGACAAACGGATTCGCTTTCATTCGCAGTGATAGTGACCTTTTTTCAAGACCATACAAAATTCAACCTTCGTAGCGTCCACTAATGTAATGAAGTCTCCATTAATGCGAACTAAATTGGCCTTACCTTTAAAAACATGGTAATCAATAGGTGATGGAAAGGAAGGTTTGGTATGTATGGTGGGTGATTTAGATTTTTTAATTATACGATACTATTTTGTTATTGCTGTTCGGTTAATTTATATGATAGGTACGTATTTTTTGATCAATAGTAACAGAACACAATCAAATAGAACGCATCGTACTAGCTCTTGAGGTCCATACAAATAATTAGTCTTCGTACTAGACAGTATTAAAATATAAATTTCGTAAGGACCAAATATAAACTTAAAATATATAATGCTTAAAAGTAACGGAAACTAATTAGGTATAAATACATTGTATATTCTGTCATCAACATCATGCCTTGGGTAGGATATCTGTTTTGCAACAAGTAATGTTTATTAGTAACAGCTAAACCAGGAAAACCTAGGGCGGGGTCCACTAGTGTATGTTCTAAACGGGTTTCAGATACTATTTAAGAGGAGTGTCCCTCGAGCGAACTTCATCAAATGTAGTTTGGTTCTATTTTGAATAATAGGCGTTGTAGTATGAAATTGTCGTTTTATAGTAATAGATACTTTGAATTGATATTAAACCTTCATGGTATGAGATTTTCGAGTGAAACTTTTTTCACAAGGTACCTATGAGGCTTTTCTTTTAAAAAATGTGCAATATATGATTTTTGAATTTCGCATACGAGCTCCGACGCGAACAGAAACGACTCGCAATATCAATGTTGCGTTTGTAGAGGAGACTGCTAATGAACGCATCGTGCGTTTTTGATTTAAACGCTTTTGTAATGTAAACTTCGACTTGAAGAACGAACCACGTGGAGATGGTGAAAGCCGATCCGAGTCATACTACCCAGGAAATAGCGGCATGGTTTAACATTACCTTACCTACAATATTGACTCATTTGCAGCAAATCAATAAGATAAAGAAATATGAAAATATGTGCCTCATTATTTAACTGATCTGCAGAATGAAAGGCGTGATGAAACTTGTGTTGCCTTGTTGAATCGGAACAGAAATGAAGGAATATTGGATCGAATTGTGAGATGTGACGAAAAGATTCTTTACGATAACCGTAAGCGACAAATGCAATGCCTGACAGATCAAACGCCGCAACAGTGCCCTAAAGTAAAGCTTAGCAATAAAAAGGTAATGGTAACCGTTTGGTGGTCTGTTCATGGCCTTATTCCCTATAGCTTGCGAACTTCGAACAATGATTGCGAAACTGGCAGAGAAACAACCCCGACTCGTGAATCAATCTTCACCATTATTGCTCCATGATAACGGAAGACCTGACATTGCACGAGAAACCGTTCTAACTCTACAGGGGCTAAAGTTAGAAACCATACGTCATCCTCCGTACTCGCTAGACCTTGCTTCAACTGACTACCATTTTTTTCGTGATTTGGACAATTTTATACATGGTAAAAAATTTTCTTTCCAGGAGGCTACAAAATGCTTTCACACAGTTTGTCGAATCTAGATACCCAGAATTCTATCGCAAATGTCTAAATAAACTGCCGATTATAATGATAATAATAGGAGTAAAGAATGAAATTGCTGTTTTATAGTAATAGATACTTTGAATTGACATAAACCTTTATGGTGTGAGATTTTCAACTGAAACTTTTTTCACATGATACCTATGATGTTTTTCATCTAAAAGATGTGCAACATTTGATTTTCGAATTTTCAATTGTTTTTTTATTCAGCTTAGACGGGAAAGATCGATACTTCGAAAATCCGAGTAATTTTTGAATACGAGTTCCGACGTGGAACTAACGAGTCAGAAACGGCTCGCAATATTAATGGTGCGTTTGGACTGGAGACTGCTAATGAAATCACCGTGCGTTTTTGATATAAACGCTTTCGTAGTGGAAATTTCGATTTGAAGAACGAACCACGTGGAAGACCGCCCCACACAGGTGAATAACGCTGAATTGAAGGAGATGGTGAAAGCCGATCTGAGTCAAACTACCCAGGAATTAGCGGCATGGTTTAACGTTACCTTACCTACAATATTGGCTTATTTGTATCAAATCAATAAGACAAAATAAAATATTAAGAAAAACCTGGTGATTTGACTGGTCTGCAGAAAGAAACGCGTGTTGAAACTTGTTTTGCCTTATTGAATCGGTGCAGAAATGTAGGAATATTGGATCGAAATGTGACTTGTGACGAAAAGTGGATTCTTACGACGACAACCATAAGCGAATAATGGAATAGCTGTGGTCAAACCAGGTCAAACGCCGCGACAGTGCCCTAAAGCATACTTTACCAATAAAAAGGTAATGGCAACTGTTTAGCGGTCTCTTCAAGACGTTATTCACTATAGCTTCCTCAGGTCTGGTCAAACAATAACAGCATTTACTGTGCCGAATTTTGAACAATGACGGCGAAACTAGCAGTGTAACAGCCCCGACGCGTGAATCGATCTTCACCATTATTGCTCCACGATAACGTAAGACCTCACACTGAACGAGAAACCGTTGTAACTCTACAGGAGCTGCAGTTAGAAACCATACGTCATCCTCCATACTCGCCAGACTTTGCTCTAACTCACTACCATTTTTTTGTGAGTTGGACAATTTTCTACGTGCCGTAACGTCAAATAACTACTCCCTGATAGTTGCTGTGGTACTGTAAGCTGAGTTCTTATGTTGGCACGTAACAGCGCGCGAAATAATTTCTTTGCTTCGTAAGCGTGCATTGACTAAGGAATGCATCACATCAATTAAGACGTATGCTGGTTTGTCCCCCGGGGGTGTATATTAAATGATATTTATGTAGGTATATGATTTTTCAGATTACCATTACATTCTTTTATATATATCTTCGGATGGCATATAAGCATACCACCCACCTGATGGAAAGCCGTCACCACAGCCTATGAACTCGAACGGTGTCTTCTCTGCTGCTTCCAGCAACTCCTTACGAGCTTACTGGTGACCTCACTCATACGCAGAAATACAGCGATCCTCTAGGAGGTTGTTATTTTGGCTGCAGTTTTCTGCGAGGTGGCCCAAACGGGCTGCATTGATGAGCCCTACCTTTCTTAAATACATACATACATTTAAATACATGCATATCATAGTTTCAAACTTACAAGCAGATAAATATTATATAAATCCGTTTCATTTTGTAACTGCTAGACTACGCTGTAAACTGAATACCATAGACATAATTCAGGTATTATACCGTGTTTCCAAATTTCATTCGCTTTCTTTGACCGAACTGTGTTTGTATGGAACGTGTTCGAGCGCAGAATAACTAATAGTGTTCGAGGGACACTGCTCTTAAGCAAAATGTTATTATATATATTACAGTTAAGTGGTATGCAGCTGTAATAGTCACGTCGACATGGTTTCACAACTCATACAAACTAACAGTATGGCCACTTTATGTTAAGCAGATATAATACTAGATCACTGGAAAAATTATCTGCGGTTTGTATCAATATGGGTCGGTTCGACTAGTCGGTTAACTTACCACCCACGGAATGGAAGGGTGTCGAAAGTAAAGTAAATGAATAAAATCATACTTTGACCTTATTTGCTGTTATTGCGTTTGACATCCGTCCCAATACAACTAATTATATGAGTAAAAGGGATCTACGACAACATTGACTTTTATGTACTAGCTGCACTGCATAACAGCTTTTTCTACTTTCTTTCTTTTTGTTCGGATTTTAGGAGTCGTAGCGTGATGTTGATTAGCCTATACCCATCTTCAGATTTGGGCTATAGCAATATATAAAATGCAAAAAGAATTTATTTCGCGCGTTCGAACAAACAATTAAACAAACTTTCCGCTTTACGTACTAGTACAAATGTAGGGTAATGTTATTAATTATATTTCTTTTCTTGTATTCTAGAGTTCCGCACACATTTATTGTGTTTAAGGTACAACCTAATCAACAAACTTTAGATGTACACTATAGGAAACTCGAACATTTATTTATTATTGAAATCATTAAAAAAATATGTTTAATAAAAAAATGTAAGCGTGCTTAACTGACCATATGTGTTAACATTATCGTTTTAACTTTTTTAACAAACTAACAAGATTATTGACTATGTCATCTAATAGCTTCCTCCTAAATATGTGCATATTTGAAAATTTATCAGCAAAATTTGTTTCGCTTATAATTGAGTAACTATTAATCTCACGGCGGTATTTTCTAAAGCTATAAGCTAATGCTAAAATAAAAATGAAATCCTTTTAACACGTCATAATTTGAATATCCTGGCCAAGTTAGGCCAAGTCAACTCATGGGTTTCAATGACGACAGTCTTAACTTGAACTATATGTTCAAGTAAATGCCTGTTTATTATTAGCTCTATCGTAAATTGTTATTTAATGTGTAATAAAAAACTGTAAAATTTATGATTTTACGCAAGTTCAAACATCAATGGTGTGTTCCACACTTGAAATCTTTATTTGTTTCAAATGTGCATAGCAACTGTTTATACAGTTATAAAATTAACGATTATCTAGGTATTCTATGTAATGTCTGCGAGTCTTGTCGTCGCATTATTCAAAAGGTTAGTTGCTCAATATTTAGAGATTTGTGGTTTGCATATATACAGATATTTTTTTAAATCTCCTAAATGACCTTGGGTCAAGGATTATCTAATGTCAGGTGTTCATTCAAAATGGTACTTTAAATTATTAATAATAAAGAATTTATTTCAGAGTCCATAATTATGTTAATTTGCAATTTAGTAAATATTATTACATATTTAAGTTTTCCACCTCCGTTGTATTACCGAATAAATGACAATGAGTTATAGAGTAGACAGCAAGTAGCTAAATTCTGTGTGATCAAGTCAACCAAGTGTGTTACAAACGTCAATTACTTATTTGTATAGCCTATGGTTGACATTATCGCTAACCCTAGTTTATTAATATTAATAGATGAAATAAGCTTTATGTGCGCACATTTCGCGAGAATATAGAAAAGGAGTGCAGAAAGATAAAAATATTGTCGAGTTAGCTCGAAATGAAGTGTAAAAAATCTAACGAATTACACTGAAAAAAATAAATAGCAAAACTATTTCGGTTATTGCCTTTTTAACCATAATTTTGTTAATTGTCAACAAACTTAATTTAAAATAATGAAAGTGCTTTATTTACAAGGCACAGAACTAGTTTCGTTATTTTCAGTTCGGTTATTTAAAATCTAAGTTTTAGTTATGAATAACCATAATGAAGACAACAAATCAGAACGGTAACATCTTACGAAAGTAGTCAACTTAATTTAAGCTATTTCTTAGACTATTCATATACTACAAGCACGTTTTACTATTAAACAATTATTATTGTTAGACACTACAGAAACATATTGCTACTATTATGCGAATAAAGTTGGTTATTTTAACACATATGATTGAAACAAATAGTCTATTTATGATTTACTTATAACAAAACTACGATACAACAAAACATATGTAATAAACAGCAAAGTAATATGTTAAGCTAGACGTACACGTTATCTTGTGATAGCCGTATTTTGATTTTATGTGACCAAACTTTTTTGTTTACGTGATGTCGAACTAGGAGGCGTGCGATCGACAACGAGACGGCGACGCCACGACGAGTGCAAGTTCATTCCTGTTCATTTCGCTTACCGGGGCACACTATCTTCGTTTTAATTTATTTGTTCTGTGTTTTGCCATCAAAAGATATTTAATTAACAAGGATTTACGTGTTGTGCGTGTTTTAAGTATGTTAAACTATTAGTGAAATTGCTAAAGAGAAACATGGCCGAGCAGAACCCAGATCCTCTTGAAGATTACTTGCGACAATGGGGGCTTGAAATGTACATTGCACCTTTCAAAGGTAGGTATTATTTATATTTTTATATTTCCCTAATCATTTCCTTTCATTGTTAAGGATTGTAAGCTATAGACGAATGCCATGCCAAATGGCATGGGGTAGGTACCTACCTAACACGGAATATGTTATTGTGCTGGTACCTACCCAGCTGCCGGACACGGCCGAGCATGGTGCCAACGCGCCAAAACTATTACCTATACGGTTTGGGTGCAGTTATGAAGGGCAGCTATTTACTTACCTACCTATTCATTTAGGATCCAAACTTGCTACTTACTTAATTAATAAAGCTCGCTTGCATGTGTCTAACCTAGCTACTGATATTTTTCCAGACCAAGCCATAGATATAGAGACACTACAAATGCTTTCTGAAAATGACATAAAGGAGCTTGTTCCCATAATTGGCCACAGAGCTAAACTTCACACACAAGTAAAATTATTACAATCTTTAACAGCACCCAGGGAGGAAAATATGACTTTTGAAATAGTAAGTGCTTACCTACCTACTTATATTAACAATGAACAGTAATTGGGTACTTGATTACATTCAAATTAAATACTCATAAGCTATCAAAGAAATAAAGTAGCCACAATTACACCAATTTACTACATTATTATAACATTTCAATTCACTATGTAAGTATGAAGCAAACAAACAGTAAGAGAGCGGAAGTGACCACCTTTTAAAATGGTAATGATAACAAGAATAAAGTTTAAAAACTATAATCCGACTACATATACTATTTTAAACTGTATTTTTTATTAATTACTTTTCCATTTCGTTTTCACTTATACAATATTATTTTATTTTATTTGGATTAAAATAAAATAATATACATATTTGTAATGTGCTCGCCAAGACCTTTCTTTTGATACCAAACACGTGATGATTATATCAGTTTATTTTTTTTCGAGGTTAGAATCTAAGGTTTAAATTCTGTCATATAAAATTTATATAGCCTATGTCACCCGGGCTATTATTACGAATCTATTGACACCATTCATTAAAATCGGTTCAGTAGTTTAGGCGCTACGGTGAACATACATACCCAGTACATAACCGTAGTCGGGTAAAAAGTACGAAAATATTAAACGTGAATTATGACGTCATACTTTTATATCTCTTACAAATATCAATACATGGCACTGTTTTGAAATTTGATAAAAAGTAGCTCATTTGCCTCCTAACCTATTTCCTTACCACTTCATCGGTATTGATGTATCTAAAGACATTGAACTCGACTAACGAACATGTTTTCTCTTATTTAGATATCTGAGGATCAGTACCAGTCAATTGAGCCGAATACGTCACAGGGTACTAACACTACGTACGTCCTACAGTCTGTGGACGAAAGTTTAGATGATTTGGAAAATATCAAGCACCCAGACACAAACCCTGACTCGTCCTGTGTGAGTTTTATTTTGTATTTTACTATCAGAAAACCAAAGCTATTATATTTATAGCTATTATATTATTTGTTTTTTGTTTGGTTTATCCATTACACCAATATGTTATGTAGGTACTTAATAATATGCTATTGCCGCTATAACAAATAAATCTAAATAAACGCACCAATTTAAAAGGGCTCCTATACAAAAAAAATATCATAGTAAGGTATTATGATTCTTTTTTTGCATGTCAAAGTATTTAAATATTACTTTAACAAGGTACTATTTCATTGTGTTGGTGACAGTTTACGTCACTTTTGACGGCTGTATATTATTATTTTTAAATTTTTTTATTACCGTGATGTCGATTTATTTTATTAAAAAAAAGTCTCAGAACAATGAGACCTTTGTAAAAAATGAAAGAGGTAATAAATTTTTACATAAAAGAGGTTTCGATTTGAGGTATTCTTATATTTTTCAATGAAGTACATGTACCTAACTCTGTCCTTCTATGTTTGGATAAGTCTCATTCTTGAACTAATGAAAAGTCAAAGATTCTAATGGTACCTATAAAAATATTCTCTTTACAAATAATATTTTTAATTTATAAAATAATATTTTTGTTTCAGGAATTATTCAAAATTCTTAATTCATGTAATGAGGGTAAATCTCTCTTACTGAGACACAAAGACAACGGTCTCTTAAATAACGCCGACCGAAGACGACTTTGTAATGTAATTATTAGTAACGAGTTGCAAGACGATCCCCAAAAAAGAATCACCAGTGCACGCCTGTACCTACTTGCATATGAAATACCCAAAGTATTCAAAAAAGAGAATGCATCAGTCTACTTTATACCTTACATGAGCATCAGTCCTTTGCAAAAGGCTACAGCAAAAGGAAAATTACTAGACTGTTACCGTCAACGCAGGAGGGAGTACATCAAATCTGGAGTTATTGCAGAATACTCCAAACGATCTCCATCATCAGCAACTAGCAGTGGTACAGAGTCTGCTGGGAGACCTGGCCCACCCTGCAGCAATATTCAAGACGCTATTAGCCAACTTCAGAATCTACAGACATCAACTGAAGATATTCAAGACAAACCAATAAAACAATAGCATTTGTAAAACAACTGCATTTTATTTATCTACCGTTTAATAAGCTACTTACTACATTTATAGTCTGAGCGTTTTAAAATACAATATATACTTTATTTGCACACAAGGACAAAAAAACAAGACAACAAAGAACTTAGCGTACAACAAGGCGGCCTTATTGCTAGAGAGCAATTTCTTCCAGGCAACCTTAAGGTAGGAAAGTCGGAACAAACCACCATTAAGGTAGTTTTAGCATGGCAATTAGTTCGTTCGATCGTTTCCCTTTTGTGGATGTGTCAGAGAAATATTTACAAAAGGTCAATGACGCTAATGCCCTGCTAACTGCCGGCGCTGGTTGCAGAAAGCTCCATTAAAGTTAAAGCTTCTTTGAATCTATTGTTGACTCTCGCAACAAGGTAGAACAGCGATAGATACAAAGAAGCTTTAACTTTAATGGAGCTTTCTGCAACTGGAGATAAACAGTCAAACAACTACGGCTAAAACAAGCAATCAATTTTGTTGTTAATAGTCAAACTGTTTTGTTAAAATGAACAAATCATATGATCTAAATTAAATTATTTATAAGGCTAAAACAAGCAATTAGTTTTGTTGTTAATAGTCAAACTGTTTTGTAACAATGAACAAATCAAATAATCTAAATTAAATTATTTATAAGGTTATAAGTAAAGTAACAATTTTGTTACACAATACAGAGTTAGCCAAGATAGTAACAACAAAACGAATTGGCTAAAATGAACAAAGACTTGACTTACTAGCTGCATATAAATATGCCTATATGTTGCTAAAAGTTTAGCACAAAGTAACAACAAAATTGGTAAAGTTGAACTAAACACCTTTGTAAGATTCAGACAAAATAGTGTTAACATTATTACAAAAGAGTTTAGTTAGAAAAATAACCCAACTTGATTTGGTTATGTACTGCTTTAGTTTTGTAGTCACTTTTTCTATGTTATACGTAGACAAAAGTTTAGCTATGTATAATGAAAGTTTTTTTTCAGTGTACAGTCGTATTTCGACTACTTCGCGACCATTAATATAAGACAAGAAACCTACTGACTGCCTGACGTCTATCCATCAACGTTGGAGGACTTGGAGGCATGTCTTAATGAATATTTTGAATTGGCTGAATGAGTATTCCAGGATATAAATGCACGAAGAAATATTCGATCCGATCCTGTATACCTACAGATTTGCTCAGGAGAGATGGCCAAAATGAATGCAGTTGGTTCTTCTCATAATTATAAACAACTTTTATGATAATTGTAAAATTAAATTTAATGTCTCCATACAAAAAAGTTCGATCAGTGGGGGTATTCACATCGCCTCGGAAAGCCATATTCGAAATGGATTAGAAAAAAAATCACTTATAATTCCATACATTTTGGGAGATAATTTTTGGTTTCGATTCGAAAATAGTGTTTCGATGCAATGTAAATACGCCTTGCTGTTTTCGGTGGTGAAGGATTCAAGGATGTCAAACTAATAAGAGAAGTTGTCCATATAAGTATACATAGAATCAGTCTTTTTCTTTTTAATATATCTTCAAAGTCAGTCTGATTAATAGAATAAACTGTCAAGGAACTATCTGAATATCAACGCATAGACTAAACTGCCAGATTAGCAACATTAAATCTTGCACAAGAAAATTTGGTATTTATACGCTAATAATTGATTTTTAGTTCCTGTATTCAATATATTGTAGATCTGGATACATGACCAAAAACAATTGTAAAAATTCAAACTCAAAAATTCTAATATTGGCGAGCTTGGAGTTAATACCGCTATGTTGACAACAACACAACGGTTTATTCAAACATTTGTGTGCATGAACCTGTCTGTTTATTTTGGTCTGGGTATTTTCTATGTCGTACTCTCCTCTCGCTTAGCCACTGGTGTAAGAGATTACTGTTTGGTAGGGCCCAGACTTCTCTGGGTTCGTATTAAACTGGGCATCACGCCAGTATTTCTGGTTGCAGCATACGCTTCCGTAAACTCAGCGTGTGCTCAAGAACTGGAGAAGTTTTGGGAGTCTGTGAGGGATGTTCTGGACTTAGCTGAAGGCAATGAAAGAGTGATTATGTGTGGAGATTTGAATGGATGGATGGAAGAATAGCTTCATAGCTGTATCGCTTGGTGGGACCAACCTATGAAGCTATTCTTGGTCCGTATGGAGATAAGAGAGTAAACGAAGCAGGTACATCAATACTAGATTTATGTATGGAATGAAACCTCGTATCGAATACTTTATGCAGAAGAATGCTACATCGAGAAGGAATGACCAAAAAAGTGTGATTGATTTGATTTTAATAGATAGACGTCTCCGAAATCTTATAATGGAGCCTTTAGAGGCCCCATTCTTGAGACGGACCACTACCTGGTGATAAGCCAGTTTGTGGGAAGGATTTACCTTTTTTGGAAGTGGCGAGTACGTATCCCTTTCGGAGATCATGAAAGGATAATAAGCGAAAAATTGCAAGATGAAAGTGGAAGGAGAACGTATGTGCATCTGGTAAGTGTGAGACTTGCAAATGCAAGCCTCTCCGACTCAGATGTGGATGATTGTTGGAAAATTTTGAAAGAAAGTATGGTGGATAGTGCAAAAGAAGCTTGTGGATGCGCAAAGAGATGTAAAACAGCGAAAGGAGATGCCTGGTGGGATGCGGAGGTTGAATCCTCCGTAGAGGAAAGCGTGGCTGGAGTACGTATCATCTTTGCCCTTAAATGAAAATATGAGAGAGAAGAAAAAAGAAATTTACCGTCTATGCAAGAATGAAACCAAGGCTTTAGTGAAAGAGACGCGTGAAAGACAAATTATGAATGAGGAAGAGAGGTTGACAAAAAAATCTAGGCAAATACCAAACTCTTTTGGAGAGAGGTAAAGAAGTCTCGGAGTGATTCGTCGGCATCCAGAATGGATAAGATAAATAAATAAATAAATAAATAAATATTGTCGGACAAATTACACAGCGCCATCCAGCCCCAATGTAAGCGAAGCTTGTGTTATGGGTACTAGACCACCACCACCAACACAACTGATAAACATACGTAAATACATTTTTTTTGTAAATACATACTTATTATACATAGAAAATACCCAGACCAAGACAAACAGACATGTTCATGCATACAAATGTTTGTACTTTCATATTCAGTCATATTCAGTCCGGCACGAACACTCGTATACACAGCACGCGATTCAAGTGAATCCATACATTGACAACCTTTTTTTATTTCTTTTTCTTTTGTTTTTAAGCACCAAGTGTATTAAATTAAATTCAGATTTAAATCAGTTATACGTCAACATGAAGTGTGTATTATGTAATGCGGTCTTCACTGATGGAGTTCAATGCGCCTCATGTAAAAAGCAGCTGGACTTTGGGTGCGCGGGTATCTCTGAGTCGGGCTGGAGGAGGCTGGGAACGGATCGCAGATCCACCTGGAAGTGTCCATCCTGCAGATCTACATCTCCAGTTCCTGCTGCATCTGGGGAACCGATGACTTTGGAGAAGATATTTAACGAAATACGCGAACTTAAACTGCAACTGGCCTGTCTTCCCAACCTTATTAAGGATGTGAACACCTTAAAAGAAGATATGGAAGATGTCAAATTATCCTGTGACTTCTCTAGCACCAAGATTGAGGAATTATCCAACAAACTTTGTAGCACACAAAATGACTTGATTAAACTGGAACAGAGTCAGTCAGAGATAAATACACTCCATGATGATATAGCCAACCTCAAACTCCAATATTCCATGGTCGAGCAGCGATCTCGTTTAAATAACGTTGAAATTAAAGGAGTACCTCAGAAAAAAGATGAGAACCTCTTTAAAATAGTTGATGCGATATGTAATAAGTCTGCTTATCAATTCCCTAAAATGCAAATAAATCACATATCGAGGATACCCTCTTATACAAATAAAGAGAAAAATATTATTATCAGCTTTGTGAACCGCTACATAAAAGAGGAATTCATAGCGTCTGTCAGAGCACTGAAGACTTTGAAAGCAGAGGACATCGGCTTCCCGGGATCATCACAGCGGATCTACGTCAACGACCATTTGAATGCAGAATCAAAAAACTTGCTCAACAAAACTCGTCAGTTCGCTAAGGACCAAAACTTCAATTACGTATGGGTAAAATTCGGAAAGATTCATGTACGAAAGAATGACACTTCGCGTATATTTGTCATCAGTAGTCTCAAAGATTTAAACAAAATTGCTTAATCAGTTTCCTTACAAATGGCAACGACTTCAATCTTTTTATTGTACTTTATGAGTTTCTCTTAATCATTAACAGTGCCTATTTTATACACAAACATAAACTGCTTAGCACGCCTGACCCCCCCGCTTGCGTTATCAGCTTACCACTGCCTTGCATCGAGAGTGGGGACGGCAACCGGCCGCCGCTGCATCTTGTTTCAAGTAATAAATACCAATTATATATCCGTCTCTTTTACATTACAATATATTGCTATTTGCTTGTCGCTTTATGCGTACGCGCATTGCTCAAATGACGATTATATTATTACCGCCCAAGTTACCCGCAAATACTGTAACAAAGATAATTGTAATTTGCTATTATTCACTAACTTTTTATGTAGTGAGATCCTTTATTGCATACATATACGTTTATTATTGCTCCTAAAGTACCTCACAGTTGCTGTTGATGCTTACACTATTTTATCAGTATTTTGTTATTGTTGTATTGTTATTGTTACTACAACTCATTTACCACTAAGGTGGCAAGCATACGGTCTGCCTGATGGTGAGCGGTTGCCGTAGCCTAGGAAAATTGTTACACCAGATTATTGTTTACCACTGAATAAAAATGATTAATTCGTCAGTTAAAGACTTGAACATTTATTACCAAAACGTTCGGGGTCTCCGCTCTAAAACTTCTACATTTTATCGTAATTTAAATCTTAATTCCTATGATATTATTATATTGACGGAGACGTGGTTAGTTAGTGGTGTGGGCAACTCAGAACTTTTTGACGATCGGTACGTGGTATGGCGACGAGATAGGGACTATCAGCTGACGGGACAGACTCGGGGAGGTGGTGTACTCATTGCTATTCGTAAAGAAATAGCTGCAGTTTCTCAGCCTCAGTACTGTTCTTCCGCTGAGGATCTTTGGTTAACACTGTCTCTTAAGCATCCCATTTCTAAACTAAGTTACAAGGTAAACCTGTGCGTTCTGTATTTATGCAAACAGAATCTAGGTCTCTCTTTTTCGCAGCAGCTACAAAATTATATGAATAAATTAAATGAAATAGTTCTATACAATCCATTGGACAAATTTTTGATCGTGGGCGATTTTAATATGAGTGGAATAACATGGCATACTAATGATAGCTGCTTATTACCTATCAGTGTTACTAGCTCCGACGAACAATTTTTAATTGATGAATTATATACCAATGATCTAAAACAATTCAATTGGGTAAACAATAAATATGGTAGAATATTAGATCTCGTTCTATGTAATGACGATGTCACCGTTTCGGAGTGCATTGATCCTTTAGTATCCATTGATCCTCACCATAATGCCTTATTAATTCATCCAACTTTTTTAAATTACGAGGAATTAAAACCAGCTTCGCGTACTAAATTTATTTTCACTAAGGGCGACTATGATAACATTAACAAAGAGATTTTAAATATTGACTGGAAAAATCAGTTTTGTAACATGAATATTGAAGAAGCGGTTACTTATTTTTATGTTATTATTAAAAAGATTATCGCAAAAAATGTACCCAAGAAATCATCTAATTCCAATTCGTATCCGGTGTGGTACACCTCACCTTTAAAAAAAATGATTAAAGAGAAACATAAATATTTTTATAAGTATAAAAACTACGGTAACCGATCCGATAGTGATACATACAAGTTATTAAGAGACAGGGTTAAAAAATTAGAAAATCAATGTTATAAAAATTATATTTCTTCCGTTGAATCATCAATTTTAAATAACCCAAAATATTTTTGGTCTTATGTGAAACATCGTTCAAAATCGTCTAGTATCCCAGGAACAATAAAATACGGTGGTATTACGGCAAATACTGGTGAATCCATATGTAACACTTTTTCTGATTACTTTTACTCAACTTTCTCAACTCCTACTCAGACCTCAAATTCTTCTTCTATTTTTTATGACAGAGAGCCCCTATCTAATATATCTAAAATTGAAATAAACAGAGATATGGTAACAAAATTACTCCTTAAGCTTGATCTGGCTAAATCCGCGGGGCCCGATGAATTACCGCCAGTTTTCCTCATTAAATGCGCTCACAGCATCTCGTTACCTATTACTATTCTGTTTGAGAAATCTCTGAGTGAAGGGGTTGTGCCGTCTATGTGGAAATCTGCATTTATAACGCCAATTCACAAGAAGGGAACTAAAACTGAGGCAACTAATTACAGACCCATCTCAAAATTGTGTATTATCGCAAAAATTTTTGAAAGAATAATTTATGACCAAGTGTATTCTGCTTTAAATCTTTCATTCATCAATTCCCAACATGGTTTCCTGAAGGGTCGGTCCACTGTTAGTAACCTTATCTTATTTAACGACTTTATTACAAATTCTATGAGCAAAGGTATGCAGGTTGATGTCATTTACACTGATTATAGCAAGTGTTTTGACAGGATCGACCATGTGAGACTGATTTTCAAACTGGAAGCCATAGGGATAAGAGGTGACTTGCTGAGATGGTTCACATCCTATATTTCTCACAGATCTCAGGCTGTAGTGGTCAACAATTACATTTCAAGCTGGGTTATTGTCCCTAGTGGAGTTCCGCAAGGCTCTCTTCTAGGACCTCTATTGTTCCTTATCTTTGTAAATGACATCAACACATGCCTGCGTTCATCACACCTACTATGTTTTGCTGATGATATGAAGATATTTGCCTCTATTGCTACCCCTGACGACGTATCCTCACTCCAATCTGATTTGTATCGTCTAGATCAATACTGTGCCATAAATGGTTTAGACTTAAATCCATCCAAATGCTCTATAATAACGTATAGTCGTAAAATTAATAATTTAATTGCAAATTACACTCTTAAAGGGCAAAATCTTCAACGATGCCATAAGGTACGCGACTTAGGAGTGACACACGATTCCAAATTGATGTTTGATGAACATATTAACAATATTGTAAAAAAGGCCTCTCAAGCTCTGGGTTTTGTTATGCGTATATCCACCGACTTCAAAAGCTTAAAAACCTTCAAAATATTATACTGTACGTATGTTCGCAGTTCTCTTGAATATGCTTCTCAAATTTGGAACCCGTATTATAATATTTACATCAATAGAATAGAGAACATTCAAAAGAAGTTCATCAGATATCTCTGCTTTAGGCTTAATCATAAATATAAATCGGAAGATTACTTAAATTATTGTGCGAAATTCCATTTACTACCACTCTCCAATCGTCGTGAGATCGGTGATGTCACGTACTTAATTAAAATTACTACTAAAGCTATCGATTGTCCCGAATTATTGTCCAAACTAAACTTTAATATTCCCTCCAAATTTGCCATGAGGTACCATGCGCCGTATCACGTACCACTAGTTAAAAATAATTATCGTTTAAATTCATTTTTGTTACGAGCAACTAGCAAATTTAATAAACTAAACCGTCAACTAAATCTTGACATATTCAATACGAGTGTACCGGCGGTGAGAGGGCTGCTAAGTAGTGTGTTCTTTTTTTCGAAAAATACGTAAACTAGTAATGTAGTAATATGTGTACTTTTCTATCATATTGTAAACCTTATATACTCGGTAGATCGGAAAACGGTGAAGAGAAGAAATATATATATATATACTTAAAAGAAAAATGTTGTTAAGCTGTGTATTATTTATGTTCGTGTTATGTGTATTTAGTCTAAATCCTATAAGTGAAGACTTGTTATTGGCTCTCTGTTATTTATAAGTTTTTAATGTAATTTGATTTAAAAAGCTGTTGGTCTTCCTAAGAATAAATAAATAAAAATAAATACTGTGTGGGAATCGAACCCACGACCATTGGTGTCAAAGTAGCGTAACAGCGTGCTCCACCACTGCGCCACCGAGCTCGTCAATGATAAAGTCTAAAGCTGGTGTCATTTTTGCGAACACTCAGGAAGTGTTAGAGTGGAGTGAATATTTTGAGGAAATGTATGAGTATGCCTCGGACGCTAACAATGAGAGTGTGTCGGATGCTTACTCCACGTTGACGGCGTCTGACGAGGGTATAACTATAGATGAGATCGATTGGTCGATACGAAGCTTGAAAAATGGAAAATCAGCGGGAATTGATCTGATCACAGCTGAGATGATCAAACTAGGTGGCACTTACGTCCGGGAAGCCTTCTGGTGCTTAAGCAATCTGTGCTGGAGAACAGGAAGGGTCCCAATGGACTGGAGACGCGTAGTCATCGTTGACCTTGTATAAAGGCAAGGGGTCACGCATGTCAGAACTAATATAAGGATTACGGTTGATGATGAAGTGTTGGAACAAGTGGATGAGATTGTATATCTCGGATGCGCTTACAGCAGGGATGGAAGGTACACCGCAGATGTGGAATGACGAGTGAGTGCTGGGAATAGTGTGAATGGAGCGTTGGGAAAACTTCTTGGCAGTAAAAACCTGAGCCAGAAGGCACAACTTACGATACACAATGCAGTGCTGGTCCCAACGCTAACTTATGGAAGCGAGAGCTGGGTATGGCAGAAAGAGCATGAAAGTAGAATAAACGTGGATAACGTACACCGTAATCGCAATGATGATGTTAGAAAGAGAGTTGGTCTGAAAGAGAGCGTCGGTGTTAAAGTAAGAAGAGGCATGCTCCATTGGTTCGGACATGTAGAAAGAATACAGGATGAAAGAATGACGAAGCAGATATATTTACAATGCAAAAGTGGAAGGATGTAGGAGCCGGGGAAGGCCAAGACTTACCTATCATGACCACATTGGTCGTGTTCTATCAGAAGGTGATGTCAGGAGCTCTAGGAACCGGTGCGTGCATGAGAAGAGCAATGAATGTCAAAGAAGCGAGTGAGATATGTAAGGTTCGTGTCACGTGGCGCTCGGTTCTCTCTGCCTACCCCGCAAGGGATTTGCCGTGAAGTTATAGATAGAGGTGATTTCTATGTATCACAAAAAAAATATTTACGTATGTTTATTAGTTGTTTAGTACCCACAACAAAAGCTTCGCTAGCTAGCTGGCGCTGTGTAATTTGCCCGAATATATTTATCATTATTTATTTAAACAAATTTAACTTAGGAGGCTTAGTACCCACGTAACCAAATTTTCCTCAAGCATTATTTATAAAGTTGATTTTAAAAAGCCAGTTATACTCGTTGCAGCTCGAACAAAAATATGACTTCCTTAGCATGCCGATGCACAACTTATTAGTGGTATTCAAAGACGAGTTTCGCAAATAATATCGTTGGGTAGGTACATTTGGTTCAAGGCGGGTGGGCAGGTGGAACATCGGGTCACCTTCGCTGGTGACCTTTGTTAGACCTTCCTTTCCTCGGAGGAATTTCTACCTGCACGATTACGATGCAACACTGTGTAATAATACTAATAATCAATTCATCTCAATTCGGATTTATTCAAATGAATTTCGCATGAAAATATACGGCAGAGTCGATGCTCTCTACTACTGAGGCTTGAGGGAAATGAACGAACGAGGAAAATGTTACCTACCTACTTAGTAGGTACTTTACGGCCAAATAACTATATACATTAATATATTCATTTTAAAAGATCATATGCCTGGTTCATAAATGTAACTAAAAATATATTGCTTTAATAAACATTACATAGTGCTGAAATCAGTCCTATTTGGAAATTTAATTTATTTCTATTAGTAAAATATATAATTCAATGCTTGATTGTCTAGAAACGGCTTATGCCTAAAAGTTTCGGATAAGAGGTTAGTTATTGGTTGATAATATTATACAAAATCACTTTCAGGAGGAGGCTGAATATGACGAAGGAGACTATGCCGACGAAGAGGCACAAGAAGCTTCCACTGAAGCTGCACCGTCATCTACAGAAGGCAAAAAGCTGGTAGCTGGAGGAGTTAGGCCCTTCAGAAGCAACACAGACCTTTTGGAAACTTTAAAGAGAAGACGAGCTCAAGCTGCGGAAGGTAGGTTACTATTAGCACCGAAACCCTTTTTATTTTCAAGTGTTTCCAGAATCAATGATTTTTCGACTTCGTCGCGGTGTAGACTTGCTGGTGACAAGTGTTAATTTTGGGGATGGGAAATGTTAATAATTTAGTGGATTCTATTATAAATAGTTACATTCTTTTTACACTTTTTGTAAGCAGTATCTTATTTTATGTAATTTTATATGTATCATTTGTTTTTCTAAAGATTTTAGTCTGTATGCTTTAGAAAAGCAAAATGATCAAAAAAAAATATTTACATAAATTTTCATCATCATCCTTTGTCAAGGGTACGTAATATTTTTCTTTTGCAGCCAAGTTGCACAGTCACGCCACATCAGCCGCAGCCTCTTCTCAAGACGTGGTCACCGAGGCACCTTCGAAATCTAGTTACAGTAAGCTAATTACGCTTAATTTATCAATTCATACTAATACGCATACGATCCTTTGACTCTATCAATCTCACACACAATAAAATATATTAAAAGGAAATTTATTATTAAAGGACTAGCGACATTGATAATTCAATTTATATTTCATTTTCGTTAGTTGGTTAGTAATAACGTAAGTTATACCTATAGGTAATGGGAAATTAAATATTAAGTGATAATTCAATTAATATTTAATTTCCCATTACCTATAGGTTAATACTGACGTTGTTCCTCCTTCAAAAACTCCGCCTACTCTCCGCTTGGCACTCATTGCGTGCATGTCATAAGTACAGCGCTGTGGTACCTATATTATTCTGTGCATAGCGTTTTCTAAATGGCCACCACATTGGCGCTGGATATTATTTCATGTATACGAGTACTATGCACATTTACTCTTGCATGTACACCTAAGCATATCTATTTAAATAAATGAATTCCTTTCTTTCTTTCTACCGACATTTGTATTATTAAGTCGCATTGCTTACGGCTTTATTCAGGACATGACATAATTATTTTATTATTTAGTTTAGACTACGATAGCCATAGGTTAATAACCAGCAGCCTCTCAAATATACCAAATGCATGCTTACCAAGTTTTCAAGTCATTTAAAATGCCATCACATTTAAACTGATATGGTACTTACTCCATTAATATTAATGAATAAATAGATGTTTCAGGTAAGAAGCGCTTCAACACTCCTCCACGAGACAGCAATAACGAGGATGCCCCAGTCACCTCAAAACCCAGCAGAGCGCGATTTGGTAGGCGTAAGTATAAAAAAACAAACATTCCATTTCTTTTTTTTTATATATTGGCTCAGCATAGTGGCTCCGCTTCGTCTGTTGGTAAGCAAAAAGGGGAGCCCAAATTGCAGCGGCAACTGACAAAGGACTACAGTGCCCTGTCAGTTGACGCTACCATGCTGGCCCACAAGGTGCTTCTTCACGTTTTGTTTGAAGGATCCCATGTTGTAGGAAGAAGGAAACACATGTGCAGGCAAGGCGTTACACTTTTTATTAGTTCGACAGAGATAGAAGTTGCCAAACTTTTTAGTGCGAGAAAAAATGTCCTCAACAGAGAATGATGACAACGCAAGCCTACACGTGTGGTTCTATGACGGAAGGGAGAGGGTGGGATAAGGGAAAATAGTTCTTCAGAGCACTCACCATGGTACAGGCGGTAAAATGTACTCAGGGAGCCTATTTACCTACGAAGTTGCAGAGTTGTAGGTTTTTTGTGACCTCTTCGTCGTCGATTATGCGAATAGCCCGTCGCTGCAACCTATCGAGAGCCTCGAGAAGATACTGTGCGAAGCCGTCCCAGAGATGCGAAACTTAAGCTATGTTTATATACCGTATATACATTGACAATGGCACATACCGTTGAGGCAAACCAGTAAGGAGGGTTTTAGACTATAGTCAAAAGTTTTGCTCACAATTGCAGCAACGAGAGACAATAAAACTAACTACGAGTATCATACTCATATACTGTTGATACTATGATCGTAAAACTGCGTGCAAGCTAGAGTACCGTGTCTCTGTCTTGCACAGCTGTATCTCCGTAATTATTTAAGGTCGATTATGTATTATACCTCAAAATTGTCAGCCGAATTGCAGCATTAGGCACAAATTTATATAATTGCAACAGCGTGTTTAGCTGCTTCCGAGTCATTATTTTTATTTTTTAGGCGGGAAAAAGTTTTTGGTTTATAATTTTGGAGCTAAGAAGCCCAGAGAATTGAAATTATGTATGTAATCCAATTGTAACGTATTATCTGATCTTTAAAACGAAACTCTAACTTATACAGTTACAGTAATTCATTAAGTGTAACCCTTGTTACGTGTCACCAGCTTACACATACTTATCGGTTCGTGGCTCAAAAGCTTTTCGAGCTAAAGTTTTGATAAACTTGGAGGCTAATGCTGCAATTTGGCTGAGAATTTGAGATATAGTACATAATCGTATCCTAAATAATTACGAAGATACAGCTATGCAAGCCTGAGATACGGTACTCCAGCTAGAACGCAGTTTTATGATCGTTGTTTCTACAGTATTTGAGTATGGTTCTGCAATTGTGTTCAAAATTTCTGATTATAGTCTAAAACCCTAACTTCAATGGTTTGCCTCGACGGCATGTGCTAGCTGGATACACGTTTTTCCAGACATAACTCATAGTAACGAAATTATGGTTGTTGCTAAAATTATAACAGAAACGTTTGATTGCTCCTAATATGGCTTTAAAATATAACATGCTTAGAATTTCTCTTATGTCGATGAGGAAGCTGTAGACATACACATACAAATACTTGTTCACTATAGGATCCACGATACGACGGGATATCATTTAATAGGACACATTCCCGTATGGCATACCACGTTTGTCCTTCTCTGGTAAAGAAAAAAAGTCATTTGGCCTCCAAAGCAAAGAATTTTTATATTTATGGCAGCATGCACTATGTGCCACGAAGCGAATGATCGTTATTAATTATTAAGCACCGGTCTTACAATGATTCATTAACATTTAATTATTTGATATACTTACCTACTTTTCGAAATAAGATATCTCGTAATGTATAAGTGCGCCATGAGCTGCCAGCCCTTTTGCCATTTATTTAAATTTTTGCATGAATTTAGAATATAAGGTAAACATACTGTAAATTGTTCAGTGTTAGATATTAAATGATATTATAATAATTCTTTTCTAAAGGGACACAGTCTTTTAGATTATTATACTTTTCATATTCATTAACATGGGGGATAAGAGCCACTTTATAAGAATCATATTATCGTCATGGAGTACAGCCGACTAAAAGATTAAATCATTTTACATATATTGTGGTGTGTTTTTGCATTAACGGGGTTAACAATTTATGAATCAGACAACGTGGCTGTTAGTCTTACTACTTTTATATTATACTTGCGACCTACCCCGACTTCGCAGGGGTGATCTGATCGCTACCAAACTGCATAGGTTTACCCGCTTGACTAATTCCTAAAAACATCATCAAATTCGGTTCAACTGTTTTCAGAGTTCATACGCGACATCCATTTTATATATAAGAAGAGGAAGATTTAATATGTTAAAACATACATATTATTTTTTTATTTGTAGCGTCTTCAAGGTCTGTCTCCGAGCCAGAACCCGAAGAGCAAAATGAAGCTGCAGCACCCTCTTCTAGAAGCGGCAGAGCATTCCCTAGACGAGGGGTCAACTAGACTTATCGTCCACGCCACTCCTTCTCTAATTATTTCCTTTGCCCCATCCTTGTGAAGGACAGCATCAGTCGTGTCGCAAATTGAGTTTTAATCAATCTTTTACAACGGTTGCAATAGACCCACCTTTGAATTTGATCTATCTGTCGTCAAGCCCCTATCGACATTGGTAGAGAGAATACTCGGTTCTCTTTAACAACGAGACTCGGTATTATCAGATTTTTTTTTTCTTTTTTGGTTAAACATGTATATATATACATGTCTTACGTGCAGATTGGCAAAGCAATCCTGGATACTTTGCCAGGTACAGGTAAAACGTCCAATGAAAACTTCTATCTTGATATATTATTCAAAATTGTTTAAAAAATATGTAATTGATAGATTTTATTTCTGTTAGCCCTTTTTGAGATATACGTTCATTTAACATAAAACACGAACTCATTGCTAACTTTATTTATTATCAGATGTGTAATTTTTATTTCCTTTTTATGTTTTAAACGGTGCAGGGAAACGTGTGATGCTGACCGGAATGACTTAAAAGCTGACCTTGAATCCCAACCTTGCCAAATCCCTAACATTTTAAATTAAATCTATTCACTGCCATTGAATATTCTGGGCTAAACTCAGAATCTTTTGTCGATGAATAATAGAGGATTTTTCTACATACTACGTGTAAATTGTACTTATAAGTATTTTTAAATAAATAATTTTAAAATTAAACAACAGTTTTTATAATTATTTTTCGTATCCTATAAAGTTTATTTATACTCACATTTTCAAGACAAGTTTTATGACAATTTATTACAAAAAGCTTAACAGTAAAATAACATAGTTATTTTAATTCATGTTTACAAGAGAGAGAATTATATGAACGATGAGGCTGAATACAAAATGCAAATATCTTTTTTTACTTACATTAAAAGTGTCAATACAAACACATAATATATATATATATATATATACCTATATACACTTTTATTTTGATAAGAAATATTAAAAATTGTAGCTCACGTATATAAACCAGCTCATAGTCCACCACATAGTCTTCGATCCGCGGTAGAACTAAGCAGTTAGGAGACTTAAACAGTTACTTTAGTTACTTTCACAGTCTAGTACTCGTTCATTTATTTGTACGTTAACTACATGATATCTTACCTTATTTTCACATTTATTTATTGTAATACTAAAATAGATTATATGCTATGATTAAAAAAAATGTAATATACCTCTAAGTGCCCGAAATATTTAATAATAATAAATATTTATTCTGATTCGTGTCATCGTTCAGGCATCACTCATTGTCGAAAAGATATAAACTTATGATATGCTCAACTTATAAAAAAAATGGCAAACATAGGATTATTTGTTGAGAACTCTAGTGACTTCGGCCAATGGAGTAGAGTATGTTCCAGGTTTTACTAGATTTACTAGCTGCTCTGCAATTTCTTGCCCCACTCTCACTTGAGCTTCTTTCGTGGACGCACCTGGGAACAATATAGTTGCTATTTATAATATATGTGTATGTACCTTATTACGAATATTTCGTTGCCCAAAGCTACCTGGTAGAGAATGCTATTATCATTAAGAACTATTATTGTAGTAGTTGTAGCTTGACGGAGTATGCCACGCTTCGGTTGAAGGGAGAGGTGGTGGTACCCTTACCACCACACCAACTCTTAATCATTCCACTGACGTGGCATGGCATACTCCACCAAGCTGCTCAACTGCGTATAGGCGGAGGCGGAATCGCACAGTACGCAACAATTTCGATGACAACATGTGAGAATGAATTCAATGATGATGGCTGAAATAAGCTATGGGAATTATATTGGACAACCCCTCTGAACAACAAAAGCTCTCGTCAAACTTAAGGGCTCAATACCACGTGTAAACAAGAAATGTCCCATTCTCACAGCTCGCTTTTTAAACTTACATCACATATAGCCTAAGATCCCGCTGCAAAATTGAGTATTTACCTTTTATTTTAATTAATAAAACATCATTCAGCTAAATGTATTAATTCCGGGTTGCTTATAAAAATTAGCCGCAATGACGTTTAATTAAATGTTTTTTTTATACGTCGGAAGGCATACAAGCATACGGCCTACCTGATGTACAGCGGTTACCGTAGCCTATGAACTCTTGCATTAATAGGCGTAACTGGTGCGATCGCCCAAAGTGGACTAACCAATGTGCGGTCTGATGTGAAATTTGTGTAAAATAGTGTTATGGCTCGCGCCGAAGATCGGCTTTGTTCTGTTGTGCAAACAGAGTTTCTGAGACGCTAGCTTGACCTTCTCCTCCTCGTGGCTTCAGAACCGAACTTCGCTGGAAATCTCGATATCAAGTATCCCAATGCTCATGGCGATAGTAAGAGGCGTGTTCTGGAATTGAGGATCTATCTATCGTACATCAAGACCCTTGCAAGGTAAGCAGAGAGCCGAGTGCCATATGACTCGATCCTTACACAACTCACTCGTCTACTTCTTAGCGTCATCCTTGGGCATCCTGTTTCCAATTCATTAGGTATTGAAAACGAGATGTCTAAGGACTGCCTTCAGACCTCCACAACCCAGAGGGAAAATCAGATCTTTCTTAGGTACGGTCATACATCTCACGAAATATAATTTCTTGGATCGGCAGGTTTCCTCACGATGTTTTTCGTGACCGCTGAGTTAGTGATAATTACAAATATGTTACAACACTGCTATTACTCGCTTCTTTATCATTCAAAGCTTTTCTTTTCATCTTCAAACTTCCTCAGCATCTTCCGTGTCTTATTTCAATATTACCCAAATGTCAGAGAATAGTGACGATTAGTTGTAAAGTAATTAAAGATCCTGACCTAAATGTGGCGTAGCAATGACTGCAGGATGTTTAATGATCTCCAGGGTCAACGGATCTGTCGGGGGCTCCTGCTCGAACACATCTAGAGCGGCTCCGCCAACCTGTAATCACTCACATCCATGAACATTACACTTAAATGTGAAAGTAACTCTGTCTCTGTGTTTATTATCTTTTTACTACGAGTACTAAACCTCCGATGTGAGATTAAGTAAATGGTAGCCAGGGTTCTGGACACTAACTGGACTTAATACCTATCTACGATAAACAGACTTCACACTGGTGGAGCGCGAGCTGAAGCGAGTGAGGATTAGGGCATGGAATATCATCAGCCTTTGTCTACTCAGTGTTGGAAGCATGCAATCATTTTAAGACTTTCCTGCCCATCTGTCATTAAGTACTCCCAGATGGCACCACACTGGCACATCAGCTTGTTGACTTCTCTGCATCGCTTCATGAAATATAGCAAGTAAGGCACGTCAAGCTTGACACTTTGAACTGTACTTATGTTTTTTTACATACTACGACGGATAGCAAAACAAGCATACGGTCCGTCTGATGTAAAGCGGTAACCGTAGTATGTACGCTAGCGACAAAAAGAATGTCGCTAGCGCGCTGCCACCACCGCTGTCAATACAGCACCCATCTTCTGGTGACCACATTCACTCGCAGGAACGCAACAACCGTCCAGGGTGTTGTTATTTGGCTGCCGTCTTCTGTGAGGTGGAGGTACTTCCCCAATCGGTCTAACGTCGTGCCCTCTCTTTCGCCAGAGCCTCATCTGTTGATAAGCAGGGTGCACCGCGTGAGTTTGGTTTTGACTCTAAAGGTGTCATTGAGTCACTTAGACCCCAAAATGTACGTATTAAGAGTTGTGATCGATGTTCGAGTGTTATACGTGGTCTGCTCTGGAACTGTAGGTACAACCCGTATATATATTTTATGAAGCGATACATGAATAGATCCTGATGGTTTGTAGTCAGCGCACTCATGTATGAATTTGAAGTACAAAATAATAATAGGTGATTGAATGATTACACTCTACCTGTCCTGAATTGAGTCCGTCGAGAAGATCGCGTTCGTGGATAAGGCCACCGCGTCCCACGTTTATGAATTTGATGCCTTTCTTGCATTGTTTCAGTACAGCTGCATTTATCAGATCTGAAAATATAAAACAATCATTTTGAAATAATCAAATTACACAACACAATCTAGTTTCTATCTATCTATCTATAAATGCACGCCAAAATCCTTACGGGGCAGGCAGAGAGAACCGAGCGCCACGTGACTCGATCCTTACATACCTCACTCGCTTCTTTAACATTCATTGCTCTTTTCATGCATGCTCGCCGGTTTCTAGGGCTCCTGACATCACCTTCTGATAGAACACGACCAATTTGATCATGGTAGGTAAGTCTTGGCCTATCTAGTTTCGAACTAAGTTAACCCACTCTAATACTAAGTTAGTGGCAAACAAGGTGGTTCGCCTGACGTGACGTAACCTATGATCGTTGGAAAAACAAGGAGAATTGAGTTTACTGGTAACATCACTCAATCGCAGGAACACATCAACTCTACAGGGAGACGTTACTTGGCTGCTTGGCATGTCTTGTAAGTTAGAGGGGTAGCCACAGCCGAGACAACAGTAACGGTTGTACTTTACCTCTCTTTTGCTAAAGTGTCTTGTGACCGGGTGCACCATGTGCGTGTGAGGTTGGTTTCAATTCCATAAACAATAGTGAGACACTTACAACACTAAGTCGTACCGTGGGTATTATTAGAAACCTATTTAACATATTTGGAATATATGGTATGAGCATATATATATATAATATATAATAATATATAATGATTGGTATGAGCCAAATTCAGAAAATTTTACACAAAGAATTGAAAGTTCGGAAACTTTGTTGTCATTGGATCCCACATGAACTGACAGCGGAGCAGAAGCGGGCTCACGTGGAATGTTTGGGATATGGGTAGGTAGGTAGGTAGGTAATATATATAGGTAGGTACAACAAAATTGTAACTGACCGATGTTTGTACGTAGACAATAAGAAAAAATAGTATGAGAGCCCTCATATAAGTTTTGTACTCAACATCCTTTGTAAGAATAATAAAAGACAAAACAATAATTTTACAATTTTTGTTCTTCTTTCTATGTACATTTTTGTATGCACACCACGCTAACGGTAAAGCAACAAAGTTATACTCGGAGCCAGACCCCTGTATTTATTCATTTTTAAATTTTCGGCCGCCTCAGCCGCCCCGCCCGCCTTGATGGTAGTGCGATGAAGATGAGAAGAGGCCAGTGTGTCAAAGTAAGTTGCGTCCCACGCTAAAACCCTCCCCATCTTCTATGGAACCAACGACATACCGTCGGGTCGTTACCATCGACCCTGGCTAGTCCGGTGGGTTCCAGAATAGCTGGAACGTTGACAGAGGCGAGGGCCGGACGGATAATGTCGTTGAGTGCGGCATGACGGGAGAAACGACCGGCACTTTTTTGACAAGAAAGTCCGTGGTGTCCAAACTGATCGACATCACTGCCGCAGGGGCACTTGTGTGGAGCACATATTGGGACTCCAAACCCAAATGAATGTGTTAAAATATGTAGACATATGATGGTATTTTTTTTAACTGCGGTGACATAGATATATATAGGTTATTTTTTTACAGCTCCAAGGGATAGTAGACATTGATATTTGTTATTATTTTTAACTGGATAGCTTCACACATTCCTGAGAAAAAGTTAGACAGACAATCGGACGTACAAGAAAGTGATTCCGTCTATTTATCGATTGTGGAACGGAACCTTAAAAATATATTTTTTAAAATAGCTCGATAAAATCGCATGTCATGGAAATATTTCTAGATTAATATTGATAAGTCGGACCAGCACTTTGTATAAATTTTAAGATAAAAGACCTAGAAACAAATCTTAAGGAAAACGTTATCTTTTATCGATTTCATCTATCGGCTTTAATGACGACACTTATCATTCATATTTATTTCCCAAACATTCTATCTATTTGTATCATTAATTATTGCAAACAACTATTTAACATTAGACAATGTATGAACAAGATTACATTCCTTTGCATAGGAATGTAATCAGATTTTAGAGCGATGATTTTTTATGATTTTAAAAGTTCTCTCTCTCCGCAAGACTGTGCTGCTCGTCTTCAAAATGCTTTTGGGAGAGAAGTACCTTCTTTGAGCACCGTGAGGCGATGGTTTGCTGAATTTGAGAGAGGTCGAGTTTCTTTACATGACGAATTTCGTGAAGGGCGGCCTTCAACTGCCGTCAACGTAAATAATGTGGCTACTGTTAAGCGGCTAATTGAAGAAAACCCGCGGATTACCTGCGAAACAATTCTAGAACTATTGGGGATTGGTATGAGCCAAATTCAGAAAATTTTACACAAAGAATTGAAAGTTCGGAAACTTTGTTGTCATTGGATCCCACATGAACTGACAGCGGAGCAGAAGCGGGCTCACGTGGAATGGTGCTCACAGATGCTTCTGAAGTACGACCACGGACATTCTAATGCTGTTTATGACATTGTCACAGGAGACGAAACGTGGATTTATTATTTTGAACCCGAAAAAAAACAGCAATCTTGTGAATGGGTGATTGAAAATGAGAACAGGCCAACAAAAGTGAGGCAGGCGAGAAACGTTGGTAAAAAAATGATCGCGTTTTTTTTCTCAGCTACGGGTCTCATCTGCACAATTCCACTTGAAGATCAAAAGAGTGTTAATGCCGAGTGGTATTCTACCATTTGTTTACCCAGGGTGTTAGAAAAAGTTCGCGAAAGACGACCAAAAAGCCGCGTTCTCCTACATCATGACACCGCTTCTTCACACACGGCCAACAAAACAAAGTCATTTTTAACTTCCGAAAAAGTACAACCCGTTACCCATCCTGCGCATAGCCCCGACCTAGCACCCTGTGATTTCTGTATTTTCCTCAAAATCAAAGATTTGATGAGAGGTTTCACTTTTACCAACTCCGAAGAAGCAGTGATAGCGTTCAATCAGCACGTAGAAAACATGCCTTCAGATCTGTGGTCCTCCTGTTTTAAAAAACGGTTCTATCGCATGAAAAAATGTTTAAAATGTAAAGGAGAGTATTTTGAAAAGCAATAAAATATTTTGGTTATAACATGTTGTTTTTTTAAGTTACGCAAAACTTATAGTGTGACCTACGTACATTTTTAGTAAACGTTGAGTTAGAATTCCAAACATATAGTATTCGAAAACCGGAGTTTCTGTAATATGTCAATTGAATTTTCGGTCCAATGAAAATATAGAAAATGAAAAAAATACGAAACGTTTTCGGTATATTAAAATTAGTACAAAACCTCTTCGCCTTTATGTTACCTACTCGACTGCGGTTTTCCGTTAGATGACAATACAGTTGGGCTGCTTTGATACGATCTATTTCAAATGAAAACCTTTACATCAAGACAAGACCATCAGGCAGGCCACACGCTCATACAAAAATAAACTTACAAAAACAAAAGACATTCGCACTCTAATAGTTAACTAATATAGCATACATACAAATAGCATACATCGCTAGATAGTGCTGTCTGCTAAAATTTCACACACTGTAATGCTCGCCAAATTCGGTTTTATACTATTATATACCTATATATACCTTTTTGATTTATTCATATAATCGATTTGTATAAGACCAACACTTTGTATTTGACGTCGCATATTTAGGTTTGGGCCCTTCCCTAATAAGATTCTATATTGTATGCAAAAGATATTGCAAAAAAACATGATATTTAAATAAATGGTAAACTAATGCTAATAAATTGTACACCTGTCAAAATTAACGCCGTCCGCCTTAGGAAACTGCATGATATCCATAGAAAAATAAACCAGGAGAAACCTATGCACATTAGAAGGATCATCGACGCTATTTCATACCACTGTTCCATTATAAGAATATTATATACTGTAGTGCTGAGCTTACTAAACCTTGCTACCATCATCTTAATACGGAAACGGATAATATCATCGAGGAGAGCAAATTTTAAAGATGGCTAGTAGACTCAGCGGCCAATCTGCGCAACGCCGGAACCATCCCCAGATAAGAAGATACATCCCGCAACATTTTTGCGCGGTATTAAAAAATAGTTGCTCAACCAAGGGGAGAGGTGTTATACTCCGCCTCACTATTGAACCTACTGACTCTACATCACAAAATGTAAACGTATGTGACCGAAAATCGTACGATGGCGTAATGCTGAGTAAGCGGCTGTACGCGGCCACTTGGATTCTAGTTCTTGGACTATAACAGTGACGCCAACAGTAACGCCATAGCTGGCTGTTTGTAAAAATATAATTCCAGAATATTTATGTAATAAATAAAACAACGTTTTTCTAATTAAAAAATATATGTGAAAAGTAAAATTTATGTAATAAATTAAACAATGTTGTCGTGACCATATTTGCATGCTTTATTCCGTTTAAAAATCTTTTTTAAGTAGTGTAGGTAGCGAAATAAATCTTAAAAATTACATATTCATAAATTACAAATGCTTAATTTTTATATAATTGATAATAAACTTCTTGCCTTATCTGAATTCGCGGGTGTTAAACTTAATTGTACCAAAAATTCTGAATCTAACGAAAAGTTTTAGTAAATAGTCCTGCGGGACGTGCATCGATCCACTGCACATAAATTACGAGGTGGCATATTTGTTTTCGGAGAATAAGAACTAACAAAGTAATCTGAGCCTATACGCAGCGCAGTGGATAAAAGATTGAACGTGCGTCAACGCGCGCTTTAGACATTCCACTAAATTTGGATCACAGGTCTGACGCCGTCCGTATGCACGGTAGGCAAATAACGCGCCTATGCGCGTATGTACGTATGTATATATATATCCTATGTACCTATGTACATGAAGTACAGGAGGCCTGACATTACTGTCATATGAGATTTATGTGGAGGTACATGTTTAAGGTTGAATAGTAACAAAAGTAAAATTGTAGTATTTAAAGTGGAGAAATATCAACCGAAACATGTGGCGTGTATGGTTGGTGTGTCAATGACGAGCTCGGTGGCTCAGTGGTGAAACGCGATGTTACGCTACTTTGACACCAACGCTCGTGGGTTCGATTCCCACACAGTACAAACATTTGTGTGCATGAACATGTCTGTTTGTATTGGTCTGGGTATTTTCTATGTATAATAAGTATGTATTTACAAAAAAAAATGTATTTACGTATGTTTATCAGTTGTCTGGTACCCATAACACAAGCTTCGCTTACTTTGGGGCTAGGTGGCGCTGTGTAATTGGTCCGACAATATTTATTATATTTAATGGTAACGTGCAAATACTACATGGTCGACAATTTTGAATGACGTTGTTAATTGGGGGACCTAAAGGATGCGAGAACATTGAGCGTTATCGGGTTAATATATTCTTGCATAGATAACCCGATCCAGAACAGGCTGGTCAGGACAGGCGATTTATAGTCCGTTAGACATACCAATTCAGAACAAGTTGTTCTGGATCGATCCGTCAAACCGACTACCTATCGCCTTCAGTAACTGTATTACTGTAGTGGAACCGCTGCAATCGTAAAGCAAAAATTGTGACTATGTAAAACAAAGCATTGTAGACCCTCTGTGTAAATTAAAATTGTGACTGGAGAAATATGTAGATATTCATTCTAATTGATCTATTATAAAAAAATAAAACCCCTTACGAACAAAACTAATTTAATCTAACTGCAAAATTATGATTAATATCCACATACCATTTTTTCCGGCTACGAAACCCTTGCTTGAACGAATTCGACTTGCACTTGCTTTTTTTAAATTCATATCCACTCAATTCATTACGACATTACATTTTTTGCATACGTTTTGATATAAGGAAAATAATTGTACCTACAGTGATAGGAGTCCTATCTATTTTATTTATTGAGACTCCAGCAAACATAGTTATCGGCTGTCATGTCTCAATGTTTTGTCTGTTCATTCACTCCGCTGTTATTTACTAAAACAACAACGTGGTAGATAATTCTAATAAGTCGGCCGAGCGTTTGTTGGGGCATTGAATGTAACATGAAATAGCAAATTTTTACTATGTTGTCTCAATTGTCTGTATGCTAGCCATTCACTTCTATTTCTAAAGATTTTTGTTAAAACCAAGCGTCGTTGAAAGTATGGTGTTGAGTAAAAATGGTGGCTGAGTTTTACGATCTTAATTAAAGTTTGTGAAACCCACCATTTAAGTAAGGATGGAGTGTCTCTCTTTACTTGGTACTTTTAGAATATATGTCACAAATTATAAATTGAATCTTAAAGGCAACTAACTACGATTCGTCACCCATTTTGTTTTTAAGTTATCCTAAACTCAGAATATTAAACGTGTTACACAAGTACTACCCCTACCTAACATAGTTCCTTCCCTTCCTTCTTTTTTAGTTTTACTATCTTGCCTACTGATTTGTGGCGCATAGGAGTCTCACATCCCTACCAAAACTTCAAAGATGTTTGCTTCCGAAAACCGTTGCATTGTGAAACTCCCTCAAACCCGTGATGCACATTTCTGATCTATACCGCACATATCCCAAGAGACTATAGTTTCTTGGGAAATGTGTGCACATTTATACATGTTATAGCACATGTGGCTAATCTTATTAGCGCCAAGAGCATTACAGTTTGACAAAACTTTGTACTATACTATTCCGGATTAGAAAGGTACAAGATATACCCCTGGCGTTGCAAGTATCCCTAGACTATGGTAACTCATTGAAATCAGACAGGTCGTACAATTCTTTGCTACCTTAGTTGTTGCAATCAAACTAGCTGTGGATAACGGAGGACGGAAGGATATGGGGAATTTATAAATTGTTCTTCAAGAATTGAGAAAAGACAAAACTCTTTAAAGCTTCCTATAGAATCTTAAAACCAATTTTCCAGATGACAGTAAATGATCACACACCACTACAAATGACAGTCACGCTTGTGATAATGATGTGTTGTGGCCAAAATGTATATAAGGTATAAAAAAAAAATTACAAAAACTGACTAACCTATTTTAAGCTATTTTAGAAACTACTTACTTCGAGTAGACTCGATGAGTGGCGTGTGGAGAGTGACGTAGTCAGCCAAAGGCCAGATCTGATCCAGCTCCATTTTTGTAGCGTGAAATTCCTTGCACTGCTCAGCACTCACGAAGGGGTCGAAGCCAATTATCTGCAGGACAAATTCGATTTATTCAATGACAATGATTAAAATAGACTTTCATATAATAAATAAATAATAATAAAAATGATATAATAAACTAGTCAAGTGAATGATCAAGTTGGACGCGTACACGCAAGGGTTCTGCACCATTACACAATATACCGAAAAGTCTGATATTGTATATGTTTTTTAATTCATTGTCGGGAGGCACAGAACCATACCGCTCTCTGATGTAAAGTGGTTAGCGTAGTAGCTTGCAATATATAAAGTATCGCTCGACCGTTGCATCCCCTGCACAGCTTCTTAGGAGTTTTACCTGATAACCTCACTCACTCGCAGGAATACAACAACCGGGGAATTGCTATTTGGCTGCGGTTTTCGAAAAAAATACTTAGTTCACGTTTAGTTTAAATTACGAACAAATTTGCTAATATCCTCGTATATATAGTAATTAATTAGCTCGTAAATGTGATCTTTTTTAAAGTTATTTTAATCTTTCATAGGTATTTGAATTAAAATATTATTTTTGCGACTAATTCATTATCGATACATTCCGTCAAAGACAATTATGAAAATTAAAATGCCGCCTCATCGGCCACACATCGCCAACAGCAGTTTCACCGTGATATAAAGCATATTAGAATGTTATCTTCAATGCAATTTGATCTAACCTGCTTTGTGTGCTTCTGCCACTAATTGGTTAGATCAAATTGCATGTAAATTTGACTTCACAAAATAACGCCTGAATCTATTAACTATTTTATCTTCAATTTACAAGTAGACAAGTTCATTAATTTATTTCTAGGTACTTCTATATCTTTGCGTTTGACTAACGAATTGATATAATTAGTAGGTTGGTAGGTACAACAACTTTCGCTTTTAGTTCAAACAAACTTCGCAAATGGCACAGCTTCTTAATATAAAAATTGTCATACAAATCTCGCAAAAGAAGCAGAATAATAACTAAAAAAATAATAAACACAGATAAAAGTATGAATTGCATCATTTTAATGCCAATAAAAGAAAATCATAAACTGCTATTACTCTTCGAAATACTTGATGTAACGATGCTGCGAATTCTCTAATATACCATTGTTAAAGTTGTTTTACGTAATTCTTTCCACTGTTATGCGGGTTTTGATTTGTAGGTCTTGTACGCTTGAATGCTTCCAAACGTTAAAGAAAATTAAAGAAAGTGTATTTATTCAAGTCATCAAGCATGCAAGATTTACGTGCTTCATTGGAACAGTAAAAAAGCTAAAGTGACTTGCCCGTTTAAGGGCTTCTTTTACATATAATAGTTGACAGACACAGGAGTTAACATACTATTGCATGACACGTATCAGCGGCAGTTGTGCTGCTGTGAAGGCCAGCATAAGTTTTGAAATGTCGCCGACAACGATGCATAACCATTTTGGTGGAGACTATCCCTAACTGTGCATAATATATAAGGATATTGTATAGGTACCTTCATTCCAAACATATTCATCCTGATTGCGACCTCCCTCCCGACACGTCCAAGGCCTATCACGGCCAGAGTCTTCCCATACAACTCCGTGCCGGTGTACTTCGCCCTCTCCCATCTGCCTTCCTTCAGAGCCGCAGCTGCGGGCACCACGTGTCTTGCGAGAGCCATGGCCAAGCCGCAGGTCAGTTCACATGCGCTCATCGCATTAGCACCGGGAGCACTAAAGATTGACAATTTTTACTTAATTTTTGAACGACGTCCGCTTAAAACGCACCTTACAAGCATTGACACTGTTTAAAAAATCTATTCAACAAAATACACGTTTCTTATAATAAGCACATTACAGTATAAGCAAACTCATTACTCAATACCCTACAATTACCCATAAAAGTCCGCAATCAACGGAATTTATCGCCCGTCATGAGATTTAAATCAATTCATCATAGAGTCATAAGCAATTTAATACTTGAACAATATGCATATTGTGTCGACAGTTAATAAAATCTAAACACATATTTATATTAAAAGGAACTAATCAAAAAACAGTGCAGGTTGAAGCCCATCAATTAACACGATTGTACTTGTGCCTTTTGTAATTCAATCCTTATGTATTATATCCATACTGTAAATGCAGCATTATCTTGAATCATACCTACTACGCATATCGAATTACGTGCATGAAGTAAACAAACGAGATAAGAATGCATTGACCTGCATGCAATCAAGTAAAAGGTATTTATCTTTTTGCATTATTAACAGATTTGATGGAACTATAAATATTTTAAATTGACTTTAATAGAATTGTTCTGAAAAAATCGTAAAACCAGTTAAAATATATTTTTAACCCAAATGTCTTATTTTTTACGATTAAAGCATCCATTTGTCATAGTTCTCGGAGGGTTTTGCTGAAATGCTCTTTCTTTTAAATGAAACCTGGTTTATTTCGGGTTACTTCCGTTCCGTTTCCGGTCTGTAATAATGTTTAGCATAACATTTTGCGGGTTCGAGGGTTTTTAAAATTTATTTTAATCGTTTTCAGTGATAGCATAGTAACATAGTATTTTGAATGTATCAGCTAAACTGCGTATCTGTTTACCAATCACTTCATAAAAAAATGCAGTACTTATCTACCGAGTGGTATAAAATCAATATTTGTATTAAATAAAAACTTCCAACATCGACATAAACGTCTAAGAAATAAATATAGATAAAATAAACTGATGGTCTCGAATTTAAAGCAACTGAACCATAAGGATTAAAAATTTATTGATAATTGGTTGCTCACAAGCAGCTTTATAGTAAACACATCCCACCGGTACATTATGGCGAAAGTGACGTAGGGTAATTAAAAGCTTGTCTAGGATAGTACCTTCATCTTTAGAAGCAATGAAATAACAATTCCCCGGAAGGTTGTGAATTGCCTGACAGGTCACTAGGTACCTCCTAAAGTGGTGTGTACCTAGTACATCTATGATAACAGTTAAAAATCAAGCGAGTTATCCTAGTCGTAAAAAACAATGTTTTAGTTTTAACAGACTGCGTAATACATCATTCGCTGCTAAGATACTGAGCCTATATGAGGAGCCTACCTATATGAAAATTAGATGGTGATGCTGACAGGTCATAGAGAACTTCATAATTCTATAATCGAACGAGGCTAATCTGCAGGTCCATATGTCGTTATATTTTTTGGGTATAACTTATGGAAGTTACTCACTTGATGACTCCGACTCCTTTCTTGCCCGCCTCGGTAACATCGATGTTATCGACACCGGCTCCAGCGCGACCCACAACTTTCAACTTCGATCCAGCATCGAGAATCTCCTTGGTCACCTGTGACGCTGACCGTACGACCAGTGCATCGTAACTCTGCAGCGAAAAGTTGATAAGTTTAATACGAGACAGCGAAATAAATATTGTTAATAATGTTTTATTTTTTTTGTCAAACTTCTGTTGGCGCATTAGGGAATAATGATGAGAGTGAATTTTACGACACCGACATCTAAAATCGACATCAGGTAGTTGATAGCAAACTGACAGCTGAAATTGTAAATATCTCTCAAGTGTTATACTATATTTATGGTAGTTTTATGAATCTACAACTTTCTATATCTTTTTCTATATCACTCCAAATAAACTATATTAATAAATATTTGTATTAATATATCTTTAAATTATATACGGCAGTGAATGATATTCATTGGTAATTCATAATATTATTGTTTTGTTTTAAAAACGTATAGTACTGAAACGCAGAATGAAATTTTTGGAGTCTTATGTGCGTACACACACTTAATAATTATAATAATATTTTAAGTTCAAGTGTTAGTGTTATATTGTGTTTCAGTTGTTATTGTACCTCCAGCTCACAGAAAATCGCAGCCAAATAACAACTCCCTGGAGGATTATTGCGTGTGAGTGAGGTCACCAGTAAGCTCCTAAGGAGTTGCTGTGCTAGCAGCAGAGGTGACATTGCGCTAGTGATACATAATGATTTGGGAGCGTTCATAGGCTACGGCAACCGCTTTCTATCAGATAGGCCGTATGCTAGTATGCCTCCCGAGGTTGAATAAAAAAAGTTCTATTACAAATAATGGTTTGTACGCGCCATTATACAACAGAATAAGACTGTATAAATTAAATTGACTGACTGATATATACGGACAAACAATTAGCCAGAAACTATTAATTTTTCATTGTAAATCCACAAAAGCAGTATTATTGAAATTTTTCAAAGAATAAAACAATACAATGTCTCATCAAACTCTGAACGGTTTCTTCTTGATTAAATGCTACCTCATGTTATAGTAAGATTTTATTCAATGAAATGACAGAGTTGATGTTTCATCATAGTTCATTCTACAAAAAGTTATTATAACAAATAATTTTACTGAGAAGGTACGTAACCTCGACGGAAATGTGAATAAATTATTTAATTCACGCAAGCGGGGCGGCGCGACAGTGACATAGCAACAGCTATTTACCAGCAAAACAACATGGTAAACCAAACTGATAAGATTACGTATGATGCAATTGAATCCGTCAAAAATAAGTAGGGAAAATGCGTCATATAATATTAATTATCATGTAACATATCTGGAATGTAACTCGTTTAACCTTTTACAAACATCACAGACAAACGTAATCAGGGGTACTCCAGCGCAAAACATGATGACGATCCAGATCGAATTTTATTATGCCGAAGATCGAAGTCCGGCGAAAAGTGAATGAAAGGTAAAGGTACTTTTTATGAAGAGTAACTTATTTCATTGTCAACTCTACCAACTAAATTGTAATTGATACCTTTTTTCACACAGACGTATGTCAAAAGTACTCTATGTGTTATGGCCTGTTATGGCTAAAGCATCATCAACAAATTATAAGAAAACATTATCGCCTATCCATCCATGTACAGGGTGTTAATTTATATATTATACGGAGATAACTAAACATATTTCAATCACCAATAATGTACACTACTAAAGCAATTTGAGAGATTACTATGACATTGGGAAATTTTGTACATACTCGAAATTGATATCGCTCGATACATTCGGTACTATTTGATAAAAATCAAATGTGCCATTTCTATGGCCATAATATCATCTTATCTCTGATTCAAGTTGGTAACAAATAGCTACTATATGACTATAACATTTTTTTATACAACTAGATTAGCAAACAAGGATGCGGCCCGCATTAGATGGTAAGCGGCCACCGCCGCCTATTGACCTCGCAACACCACGGGGATGTTACTCGCGCGCTGCCAATCTTGTGACCTAAGGCTGTTTTGTCACAGTACCCAGTAATTTCTCTGCTATATCTTACCCTTCAAACCGGAACACAGCTATATAAATATAGCTGCTTGGCGGTAGAAACAGGTACCCGCCTTACATAGTTTTGTTCTGGTTTGAAAAGCGCGAGAGACTGCCAAAGGCTATATGTATATAGGCTACTTGTTGCTAAAAGGATCCTTCTTCAACTTGGCATTGTCATATACAAGTTACATGTTTCAGGGATTGTAAATGTATTTTTTCAGGAGACCATTCTCATTTAGCCACATATCTTGTAAAGCCTGATAGTTAACTCGTCTATAGAAAATAAATTAATATTATAAAATGAATGCGGAAAGCTCAGAATAACTAATAATACTAAGTACTTAGAGTAAATGTAACTATGCTGCCGCGCTGTAATTAACAATTCCAATTTATAAACGCTGCTTTAAACATCATTGTATACCAAAGACAGATGGAATCTCATCAAAACATGAACCCTATCAAATAAGTAAAAAAAGATTTGGTAATCGTGTTATATTTGGCGATGGTATGAGTAGTAGTAAATATTTTTATTTATGTCAGCAATATGCGAGTAAAGCCCTGGTGTTTATAAACTCGTTACCTTTTAGTACTACTAATCTTTATTTATTTGTGTATTTTTCTTAATTATTTATATTATTTTATCATTCTGATTCTAGACTTCAAAATTTAAATTCATACACTGTAGACATCAATTACCGTCTTACTTGTATATGTGTTCGTAAAATCGTCGTGAGATTTGTATAGGTTGCCTGACTCCAAAGTGAGTTGTGGACGCAAGTGTAAGGAAAATGTTCGATGCCATGTCGTGTATAGGGAAAGTGTTTGCTTTGCTTGTTCTAGCCTTAATTAAGTCTTAAAAAAAATCGGCCAAATGCGAGTTGGATAAAAATGGCAAAAAAAAACAGGTTTGTTGTATGGGAGCCCCCCTTAAATATTTGTTTTATTTTAATTTAATTATTTATTCTTAAAGTGAATATATAACTAAATATTCTGTGAATATTTGAAGCGTCTACCTGTTCCCGTGATCAATATCGAGCAAAAATGAGCAAAAAATCACGTTTATTGTATGGGAGCCCCCTTAAATATTTACTTTATTCTATTTTTTAGTATTTGTTGTTGTAGCGGCAACAGAAATACATCATCTGTGAAAATTTCAACTATCTAACTAACACGGTTCATGAGATACAGCCTGGTGACAGACGGACGGTCGGACAGCGGAGTCGCAGTAATAGGGTTCAGTTTTACCCTTTGGGTACGGAACCCTAAAAACGAAGACGAAAATTTCACCATATTTAATTGAATCTAACGCCAAATTCATCGCAATAAAATAAGTATCAGTATTAATTGACGAAGATATAGCATAACATACAAACATATATTAAATACAATCAAATTGAAATCTTCCGCTTATTTGAATTTGCTTAAAAGTTAAGACCATTGAAACAAGTGATGGTGTAATACTTACAGGAATTTCTTTAAGGAGATCTTCCTTAGAAATCTTCGGTATATTAGTAACTTTGATGCCATGTGCGTTGAGGATTTCCGTGCAGTTGTTTCCCACACCGTCCACCACCAAGACTGACTTTATATCCAATCCCATTTTTATCGTGTTGTAAAAACTGTTTAAGATATGTATATAATTAAATAACGTAGGCTTTTTGGAAATGTTTCAAATCTACATAAAATGTAGAAATGTTAGTGATAAGTTTTAACTTTGAATTAAAGGTGATCCCATCAAAAACATAAATGTCAAATGAGAGCCAAGTTCAATATTATGATATATGCCTTGGTTGTTGACTTCAACGGCAAAAGAAGTGAGATCTAAATGGGTGCCAAGTTCAATGGTCAGTCCTGAAATTTATTTATAACAACATAAAATATAATTATAAGAAATTATATTTTATGTTGTTATAAATAAACTTAACTACTTATTTTATAAACAGTGACATAAAAATACATATACTACCTACGAGTTGATCAAAATTAAGTGTAATTAATTCCTTCACTTGCATATCGACACAATTAACCGCACTATTGTAAGTATGTATTCAAATAACATTTAATTTTCGTCAATTACTGAGTACAGTTGAATGAACTACCCGAACAAGATATTTAGCGCCTACGAAACTTGTTGCTGTTATAGACTAACAGCACCAATTTTCTGTATTGTCTTTTAATAAATATCAAAAATGCAAATGTTTTATAAATACTCACAATTTGTCCGTATATTTGTATCTGTTCAGTAAAATATGTGTATGCGCTCTGATGAGCCGATTGAGACTAAAGAAACTACAAACAACTCAGAGTCGCTGTATAGCTGCCGGCAAGTGATGCAGCGCAACTGCGATGTTCTGACTACTGCTTACAATTCGACCGCTATAATGTGGTACCTCTTATCCAGCGTAGCCAACCACACGATTTTAATGACGAACGACGATATCACAATCTTGACAACCAAAATATTCCACTCAACTGAGAAGCATACACTACTACAAAGTTACATTCAAATTGACGTTACTGTAAAATTTGCTCAATATTAATAAATTCATCTCTTCTTCATCTTTGACGAGCTCGGTGACGCAGTGGTGAAATGCGTTGCTACGCTACTTTGGCACCAACGCTCGTGGGTTCGATTCCCACACGGTATAAACATTTGTGTGCATGAACATGTCTGTTTGTCTTGGGCTGGGTATTTTCGATGTAAAATAAGTATGTATTTACAAAATAAAATGTATTTATGTATGTTTATCAGTTGTCTAGTACCCATAACACAAGCTTCGCTTACATTGGGGCTAGATGGCGCTGTGTCATTAGTCCGACAATATTTAAAAAAAAAATCTCTGAGCTCACCGTATCATATCCTGTGGGTACGACGTATACGACGCTATCTTATCATGCTCATAAAAAATATGCACATTTTTTTATACCGCTAAGGTAGCAAGCAACTATACGACTTGTTTTGGCTAGTTGTAAGATCAGAGATGCCACTCGTGCGTGCCGAATCTACTTATATTAAATTTCGTCACGTACAGCGACATGGTTTGGTTGAAATTTACTTTTTGTTACATACCAGTGAAATGAAATAATAATTAAGTATGTTAACATGTAGATATAAAAATTAACTATCCACCTAAATAGTTTGTTTAATGTTTTATCGATAAAACATTATCCATATCTGTAGGCCAATTCTTCTAAAAGTTTAGTAAAATTGGCCTACAGCGGGTAAAAACATTCTAGGCAACAAAGATTTATTTTGGAATTTACAAAAGTAGTTCGACTGAAAACGATTACTTGAAAAGCACGATCACCTACTTACTAATATTTATAATATTTGCTAACAACTTTTAAAAATAAAATTTTCTTGCATTATTTAGAATATTTTAAACGAAAGTATTATACTCGTAAATACAATATTTTAGGCAAAATATGTGGCTGCTTATTAAGTTTGTGGTGCATACTGTTTTCTATAAAGTAAAGTTGGCATCACTGCCTTTATCATTGCATACCCTCTATCTATTACATCAATTAGTTATTGTGTGGTCTGTTGACACAACACAATACATTACGCTATTACGTCAGACGATGTTTACCTCAAATACTTTAGGATTTAAAGTCATTTGTCTGTATTCTGTAAAGACGAGACCCATTTTTACTAAGTGCGGAATTCTGATAAACTGGTTTGGTCCACGCTCCTGTCACTTGGTCAGCTCGGAAACCTGCCACACATAATCATGCATGCTTGTGCACGCCGATTAAATAAACCGTGGTAGGTACCTATAACTCAATTTTCTACAAAGCGACTTCTTGTTACTTGTTTGTTTGCTCTTCTGGCAACATAATTAATATTTAAGCCATTATGTGGAACTTGAAACAACGCAAATCGAATTTTGAGCTCCACGTGTTCTGACACGTATTTACATACAGATACAACGTCTTTCACTAATGAGAAAAAAGAAGAAATAAATCCTGAGACAGATTTTTTCGATCTGCCTGATTCTAAACAGCTTATCACTTTGCTGTAAAACAATCATGAACATGAAACTTGCAAACTGTCACCTTTATAATATACACTCGTGGAGTGTGGCCAATGTCTAAAGATAACCTACTGTAACTGCCTAGCAAAATTTAGACAATTTTGCTAGGTAGTTACAAATAGCTATAATGCTTGTGGCCAAAGTATAAAATGTAAATAAAATTACGTCTCATAAGTTCACATTCAATTAGTAATAAGCGAGAAAACGCTCTATTTTTATGCATTTTTTTATTTACTTGACGAACAAGAGCATACATAAAAATTAACCTGCTCGTTTAATTTAGTCCGTAATGCTATTATTATTACACAATATTTACCGTGCAACCATGCAATAAATATAGGTAATATTAAAGGTTTGTTTATGCGGCGGGGCTTAAAGGACTTAGTTTCAACCGCATGGAAAGTTTCTATCAGACCTATTCTATCTAGAAGGCCTAAAGTAAGGAGCTAAATAGCGTATTTAGCTCGTTCCTGCAATCACTCCCAATGGGTCCCAATGGGTAGAGAATACAATTAGCGTTAAGTCGGCCTTTTGTACATACTGTGTTGTGGTCAATAAAGTAGTAAATAAATAATATAAACCAAATGTAAACCGGGTCTAAGTCTAGTTCAAATTTAAACCGAACCATCGTTAAATATAAATGTAACCTAAACAGGTACATTTGAATGAATTAATACCATATTATTTACACTGGAACCTAACTGACCTAAGTTCGACCTGCCCTTGCCTTTGTTCTTCCTAGCGTGGCCCCGTTTCCGCTAAGGAATAGGCGGAGATACTAATGTTTATACATAGCGACAGCCGTCACACCTCCAAAACCCAGAGGGAATGAAAGCCAGACCTTTCTTAGGCCAGGTCGTACATCTTTCAAAATATCATTCCTTGGATGTGCAGGTTCCTTCATGATGTTTTCTTTCAGCTCGAGCAAGTGAAAATAACAGATATGTACATAAATCTGGTAACAGGAATATCGTGGTAGATGGACCCTACTCCAGAATTCGAACCAGTGACCATTCAGTTAATAGGCCGGGAATAATTCTTTATCCATTGGGCTATCATTGCTCTAACTCCGACCTGACTCTTACCTTAACTCAACATAACCCTAACTTAACCCAGATCACTCTAATGCTCCGAAAGAAAGTTGAGGAACGTTCGTCAGTAATTTATTCCTCTGGGAAAGGGGAGGAGAAGGGTGATCTATGGAATAGAGCCTCGTAGAAAAAGCCTATATCCAAGCCAATCCAATAGCGAAGTTTCTATTTTAATCCATTTAGCCATTCCTGAGATACAGTTGTAGAAATTTAAGGGTTCCTATATTATTTACTGTAACGTAAACTTTTCATACATAAAATTTCCTTGAAAGTCATTCAGTACACAAGCGATGCGTGCGCTAATAGCAATTTTCCAACAGAATTTTAAAAAAATGTGTGTGCATCCTTGTTTGAGTGCGTCATAATAAGTGCGTACATACGTGTGTATGTGATAGCATGTGTGGCTTCGTGGGTTACGGATACTTTGACAGTGTGGAGTCTAATATGTCGTAAATTATGTTATGATTTTGCTGCAGTTATTTTAAATAGATTGACCAGATGATTGATAAAGTTAAAGATAAAATAACAAGGTTTGTGTATTTAACTTAATATATACTTGAGATTAAGTATTTAATATATACTTTGAAGTAGAGTAGAGAAAAAATTTAGGTCCCTCGTACTTCGTACTCGTAAGTTAAGTACGATTTTTTTTAATGATTATGAAAGTTGAGAGCCAGACTCTCAACTTTCATAATCATTAAAAAAAATCGTATTCTTGAGGAATCATGAAGTCACCTGCTTAGATTTTTAATTTATGTTGAAAATTTAAGTTATAATTCAACGAATGTAATTTTTGCACTTTAGACCAACATTTTTATAACTTTCATCAAAGTTACATAGCTGATTATATTGTGTATAAAAGTACAAGTCATGAAGATTCAGTTGCAAAAAAATCTCGAAAAAGTCTTCTACTTTTTTTAGAATGTTTTTAGGTTACTCAGGTGGAAAATTTCTAAGATCTTAATAAATATAAAATTCTGATCTCGAAAACTACGAAAAGTCGCGGAAAATATACCCCACGATATGAGGGACCAAAATTTTTTTTTGACGTCTATGTTTCGGCCACCTGTTTAATCACACCGCTCGAGATTGGCAGGAGTTCGTCATTACGTACTTCATGTAGAGCATTTCCCTGGAGAATATTTTTATCGATGAGCGTAAATAGTTTCGACAGGATGGGCAACGCGCAAGTGATACTCATTTGGGGCAAGTTTCTATGTTGCGATTATAGCTTATCTCGTATGCCTATATTTTTACAGTCATTGGTAGTGAGGTCCGAGCTTATGTTCAAGGAACAGTCTATAATCAATGCAATAGTAACATATCGATTAAATAGACTTAAGTCACCAACAGGACTATAAGTAGGATTTAAATAAATTCTACTACAATAGACATATATCTTATTAATAACTTTATTATCACACTTAAGAAAGATACAAAACATATCACGATGGCACTAGCAATCAGTGCTTCAGCAGACAAAGTCAAATTTGTTGGTGATGGAACTAACACATACAACTTCGCTTATCCCTTAGGTATCTCATCTAATAGTATAAATAGAGAAATGAGTATAGTTTTATTGAGAATTTATTGCGTGACTTCACGCTTTCCTAAGTTTCCAAACCATCCCTGACAGCCCTAGCTTAATTTCAGATTTAAGACATAAGTATAAATATGCTGGTACCAATACTTGAAAGGATACTTATGTTAAATTTCTATGCAAGTACTAATTATTGTTATAAATCGGCATATCATATATTATGATACGGTAACTTTGGCGATTGAAAATACGCGATTGTGATATCTGTGGTGGGACCATCACTTGACTGGGCATTCTGTCGTCATTGAATCCCAAATTCGTTATAATAAAATATTTTACTACTAATATTTACATGTTACATTACATAAAATGTCTTCTAGTTAAAAAGCTTAGGACATAATAAACACAAATAATAAAGAAAAATGAGAAACCTAGAAATTACATATACCTAATTACAGATACTATTTAACCAGCGAATTGTCTCAGAAAATTGGTAAGTACGCTATATCTAGACAGTTTGGAGAATAAATTGACTAAAGAATGATGATCATCAATACCGAATGTTGACGATATAAATTATCGAATAGTTTTATGAGAAGTAAACCAAGGTACTAGCAAATAGAATTGATTACGTATTTTATGTTAACCAATTTAAATTTTTGCCTACCTCTACATTTAGCAACATTTGAGATTACTGTTACAGTAATGTTTACTTTTCTCCGTGAAACTGTTGTATGGTTCATAAGAATCATAAGACTATTTGGTAATTTGTGTCATCAGTATGAAGTCATTGTTTATTATTTAACCAGTACACGTGGATTGACTTAATTATTTAGGAAAGTGGGCTCCTCGCGCTGGCCTGGCAGGTCGAGCGCCAATGCCACCGGCAGCTCGTCTTCTTGCAAATAATGCATCGAGGCCTCGTAACGGGGGCGTGGGTGTTGTTTCCGCCGGCTGAGGCTCTGTTTCCGTTTCACTCTTTTCTTCACTAGCGCTGTCCTCCGTCGTCTCCACTGATGACTTCTTAGGTGCTTCTGTGGTCGCCTATTCAATAATAGCATCGTTTTTAGAAATTTTATATGTCGAGCAAGATATTAAAGTAAATTTTTTTTAGATTTAAAAAAATATACAGTTCTGTACTAAGGAATACCTCTATATATATCTTACCTCTGTAGTTGCCAGCTTCCTCTTGATCAAGGGGTTAGGACGACGTGGAGGAGGTGTAGCAGCAACCCGGGGTCTAGGTGATGGAGCAACTTGTAAACGATTGCGTAGTTTTATTCCGCCACGCTGCGGTGCCTCAGGAGCCGGTGTAGGCGATGAACCCTGCCACGAATATAATTTGACATTCAATCAACCATAAAGTTAGTTTGATTAGAGACTGTTTGCCATCTTAGTGGTATAAAAAAATCATGTATACATAATTCTATTACCTAAATTTATCAGGGTCCTAATTTAAATACCATACACGATCTGTATAAATATGCAAGGTAGTTTTAAATATTGAGAATACAGCTGATACACACAATTAGGTTCTCTGATTTAAATAAATAAGGCAGTAGTAAAATCTTGTAGTCGAAAAATTCAAGATCGCGTAACCCCTAATTATTAAAAGAGGTAGGGTAAATTAAAGCATCCCGACTTGGGAAGTATAGTGAATTTAACCTGGACATTCAGCTTATACGTCTGCGAAAATCGTTACATTCTTAGTAAGGAGCTGCTGGTACAGAACATATCCCAACATGGAAGGATTCCCAAATTATATCTTCCATTCGCGTATAAGTACCACTTACTCAAAGCGAATCGAATATTGATACGCCTGAACTAATAGACCTAGTAATGACAAGGATGAAATGCCTATCTACACTGTGTTACTTTACCTGCTCCCTCTGGATCATCGACGTCAGTCAGTTGAAAAAGAACAAGTCAAAGTTAATTAAAAAAAACAATAAACCCGACTGACTATTAAAAAGAACTAAAAAGATGTAGATCCCCAATTATTGACCGTTTAATAGTTTACGTCCAATGAATGGGCTTTGTGCTGACGTCATTAGCTGTGCATACTCCGGGGATGAAGGTTTACGTCCGCCATATTAATTATTTGCTAACATCATACAATTTATGACACTCCGGGGAAGAATTCGATTTTAATGACACCTCACTCTTCAAAATCGGTTAAGCCGTTTAGGCTACAGAAGGTCAAAATGGAACTAACTTGAAAAACAATACTCTCCTTTTGAGTCAGTCGGGTAAAAACAACACACGACCTACAGTTCAATTTTTAAATGTAGAAAAAGGAAATGAATTGTTCTCGGCAATTAGAATTGCCACTATCTAATGACGCTACTGCCTCAAATAAAACAATTTACTACTGCACACAAAATTCCGTGTCATAAACAAAATAAGTTCTATTATGTTAGAAATAGAACATGGGTATGGCTATAACCCGCAGTTATAATTTCGTCACTATTATTCCTTCTCCTCCAGTTGTTTACTCTTTCTTATTGATAAATAATAAATATAATAAAATTAATACAATTTTTTTTTCAAATTAGTGACCGTATTGTAACCAAAATCTTCTCCTCTGGTGAAATTATCTCCTTCGTAAAGTTAGTCTTAACTTTTGTTAAGCCATTTTTATTAATTTTCAAAATGTAATCTACAATATTGATAGTCATTTTTACAAATATTATTGAATTCTCCGTAATGTTTACGGTCTTCATAAAATAGTGCTTTACTTCTCAAGAATTTAACATTTTTTTATACAACGTCACAAACATACAAGCATGCGTCCCATCTGATATAAAGCGATTACCTCAGCCTATGAACGCTTGCAATACTACTTCCTCAGACGGGCTGATTTGATGTGCACTAACTCTTTTAAAAATATCTCTTGCGAATAGTGTATTAGTATCAAAAGTTTAGAAAATTATATTTTAAATAAAGTAATTTTGTTACTGATTTATAGCAGCCATTCGCCGCTCAACGCTGAAAAAAACAACCGTAGTAACTTGAATGATTGTAAGTTTAGATAGACAAACCTCTCCGTCAGAATCGGTGGAAGGTGCATCAGGAGCAGAGGTCTCAGCAGGAGCCTCCGGTGTAGCTTCCGTGGGCGTGGCAGCTCCAGGTCTCAGCCGGGGATTCGTTCGTAAATTAAGCCTGGGTCCAGGTCGCAAAGAAGCCGGTCTCAATCCTGGGCGTGCACGGCTGTAAATAGATAGAATATAACTTTGACTTAATTAACAATTCTAACTGTATCAAATTAATGATTTGTCAACGAGTTAGAGTCACTGAACAATAATGTAACCTACAATATAAATAAAAACTCGATTTATGTATAAGCACTGTATGTACAAATCCTGACGACGGGAATTGACGAACTCCTAAACGAGTTTTTCACCGCCTCGTTGTTGTTGTTGTAACATCTTTATTGTACGTTAAATTAAAAATAAATCAATTGAGGCAACAGATATTACCGAAATGCATTCCATTTCGGTAATATCTGTTGTTCAGAAAAAGATTATGAATTCGTTTTTCTTGACTCTGGATATCGAGAACGAAGGTACAGTCATAGGATCACAGTCGATTGTCCACGTCACGAATATGAATTGTCTCTTATAGGAAAGAAAGTGCAGTACAGAAATATAACATCAAACCAGTTGAGAATGCGCAAGCTTGCATTGGCAGAGGAACACCTGGCTCGTCAATTATATAATAACTCAATTTTTTTTAATTGTCGGTCATTTTGACCATGTTCCTTAAGAAATATAATATTGGTTTTAAGACATTGCTATTTTACTTTTTAATTTACTTTTCGAATCGAGATAGGAACGGTGTTCCTGAACATTCCTATTCTACTTTTTTATGCTGAATCCGAATCTGAAGTCAAAATTCGAATGTTCGAAAAAAAGCGACAGACAAACGCTCCGAGAAACATATAGAATTCGTATAGGAACGGTGTTCCTGAAAATAAGTTGAGAATGTATAGTTTCTCACGATCTCTGACAGTAACTTTAAGAAGTCTAACAAGAACGGTCTAGCATGTGTGATGTGATGGAGAGTTTCCAGTCGTAACTTCTGTAGTTTTCAGAGGGCACGTTGTGCTGTGTGTGAACGAGCGTTGGCGTAAAGAAAAGAATTAAAGAAAATGACCAGTTTCGGTTTGTCAGTGAGGCTATTTGTTTTTGAAATGTTTTTCCATCTGATTTAATAGAATCTTTTTTTTTATTCGTTAGACTTCTATATTTGAGGAATATCAACAACGACGACGGAGAGCACAATGAAGAATTTGGCTTTCCTTATTGACAGAAAAGATGCTGAAAATGAATAACATTTTTCAGATTTAATGGTGTACTAAAATTATATGGTGCAGATTAAGTTAATATTTTTTTTGTAAAAGTAATAATTTGTATAAAATAATTTAAGATAATATAAAATATGTATTGTATGTTGTAAAACCAAACACTTAAAATATATTTGCCCGTTATTTATTTAGCATTTTGAACTATAGAAGGTTAATAAGCACTATATTTTACGATCTGAGTGCAGAATCGCAGCAACGATTTATGTACATTAATATAACTGGACTAGGCTCCTATTGCGTGGTCCTGCGTCTTCTGGTGTGATTGGGTCCGATTACACCTTACGTTCGTTTAGCTCAGTCGTACTTTCCTTGCGTTACTTTTGGGCATTGTAATATAACTTGTAAAGTGGATTTAAAATGATAAAAAAGCTGTAGAAATGTTCGAAAATGAAATTTAAGGAGTAATATGATAAATTACAACACTCTATATTATTTTTTCTTTTATTTCCGAGTTTAGGCCAAATGTGATTTGTAGGAAATTGCGGTCCTTATGTTCAATCATAAAATCCCTATATTAATGAAATGAAGTATTTTTATTTATTTATTTAATAAATAAATGTTAATTTAAGATTTCTATTACGTATTGATTTTACTTGGATTAGGAGCTCTATGTTATTATTTAAAAAATGGAATTATTATACAGTGAGTTTTAATGGATCATGAAATCAGTAGGATTTTTAAATCCGGGTCGATTTATTTTGAATCTTTGTATTTGTAGGTCAATCATGTATTACTCCTACACGTGAAAAGATAAAGCCAGCGTGTAAACTTTCAATGGATATTGGCTAGTATTAATTACTACAAGATAATCAATAGACGCAGAATTTATCGCTAAATCGACGCTATTATTAGAAAGACTAGGTATTTAAAGGAAAAAACCAAGTTTGAAGTTAGACCTGGGCCCCGTAGGAGCGGTGAATAAAGTTTTACGAAATTATGAAACTATTTTGAAAAGTCGAATAATTAAGAGAAGCTTTGCTGTAAAGTTGGGTTGGGTTGAGGTATTACTTGGTAAAAAATCAATTTAATTTGAGGTTATGTACCTACATGCTTCATTCGAAGTCAAATAACAGATTTGCATTTGATTTGAACGGCTTTCTACACTAAACATTTTCTACATGGATTTTTATACTTCTAAAATTTAATTAATATCGTAAACATATTAGATTTTATGAAAATATAGAATCCGAAAAATTATTCATATGAACCTGCCTTCTTCCTTTTCAAATTTAAACTTATTATTAAATTGATATTAATTACTTTACTTTTCTGTACTTATGATATTCGAAGTTTGACAATACTATAACTTCACGCCAAACCTTTACGGAGCATGCTGAGAGTACCCAGCGCCACATGATTCGGCCCTTAGATACCTCACTTGCTTCTTTAACATTCATACCTCTTCTCATGCACGCTTGCCGATTTTTAGGGCTTCTGACATCACTTTCTGATAAAACACGATCAAGGCTTGACCAAGTACATACGTAAATATATTATTAATTCGTGGCAAACTTTGTAAGGATCAAGACTAACGCTACTAAATATGGAACATATACATTTTAGTTCCTTTTGTTACTTACCCGAGAGTCCTAGACGGCGCAGGTGTCGTTTCTGCATTTTCAAGAGGTTCGGAGTGGGCACCCGCTTCATCCTCACTTGATACAGGGGCAGCCGTGGTGGTGGTAGTCAAAGGTCTCCTCAGACCCGGACGAAGACGAGGTCTAAATAGGACATTTTTATAAATTTACTATTAAAATAAGAGTACTTGCTAGAGATTTTTTTCAATACTTTCCGTTCATATAAAAGGGCTTAAGGCGAATCATTGACATAGATATAGTACAGAAAGTAGTTTTGATTAACGAAATAAAGTCTATAGAATGACTAAATTATTAATAATTGCGTTTTATCAAAATTGATCAAGAATTATTTAAAATATACGTAAGCAATCCACATTCATGAAAAGTAAATTCGATATATTTTCTTATATAATACTTGAACTTCGCATACTTTTAGAAAAAAAATGCGCTATGGTATGTATAGGTAATTAAAAACCTGGGTGCAGGAGCTTCACTGGCTACGCTGCCTTCTTCCTGTACAGGTGCCGCAGTAGTGGAACTGGGTCGGGTGCGACCGCCAAACAGTCCGCGTCGCCCAAACGCCTGTAACAATGTACGAAAACTGATATGTGTATTGCAATATCTCGATATTGCTATTCCTAATTATTCGTATGTAGACACATCGATTCTACAAGCTAAGATATTGATTGTTAACTGTCTAATCGAATCTGTTGTATTACTAACTACTAACTGTAACATTGTATATTCGCATTGCTTATTATTCGCATCAGCAAATTTTATTAATTAAGGATAATAAACAACTGAGTACAAGTAAAGTTAATTAAGAATTGGCTTCAGACCTTTGGCTGTGTAACGGCTTTTTCTGGTGCCGCAGAAGATGGCGTAGAAGCTTCAACAGCAGGAGCTGCGGTAGTCCTGGATCGTGGTCCACCAGGCTTGTTGAAACGTCCTGCAGGCAAGCACTTAATTATTGCCATCACATAGACATATTATTCTAAACGTAAACCACAGGCAATTCATTGATAACTGCTAATGTAGACAAGAATGAATCTGACGGAAATAAGGCCTTAACACAAATACCAGCAGTTGCATAACTAATTAAAATTCTCTATGACATCTAAAAATGTTAACGTTGTTATTTGACCTCCAGCGAGGGTTACCCACGCTTCTTCGCCCACAATTGACCCGACCGTCAAAAGCCAATTAATTTGACTAAAACATCTAAACCATGACGAACGAAGCGCACCACCACTTCATAGCCACTTAGTAACTTATCGTAAAACAAAAACAACATTCGCATTTTAGCAATGAACACAATTTTGCAATAAAAACAATCGCTTAATCAGCACATCATGAATAAATTTAATATCGCTCATACCAAATACCACACATACGTATTGGACATATTAGCTCCGTCAAATTGTAATGTTTTAAATTAATAAGTTTTAAGCATCGGTGATTTATATTCTAAATAAATTTATTCAACATGTTTTTGTAAAATTATATATGTTGATGACATCAAATAATCTTACCTCGTACTCTTGTCGAAGTTTCTTGTGGTGGTTCGGTGGCTGCTGACGTTGTGGATACTCTCGATCTGCTACCCACTCGGCCCTTAAACCTGGATGGACGAGTTGACGGGGCGGGTGTAGTAGTCGTCGTTGTAGGTGCGGGTGTGGTCGTAGTTGTAGTTGTCGTGGTAGTTGTTGTGGTGGTGGGCGTTGTCGACTCCTCTGTTGTACTTAGTGCCTCTGTTGTCCAGAGATCGTCACTTACAGTTGTTGTTCCGTCAAAAGTTAATCCGTCTACGGTGGGGTTGATCTCATTATTTAAATTTTCTCCAGCTAGATATGCGTAAAGGTCGAGGGCCACCTTCTCCATGGCTGTCATGGTTGTGTACTCTGTCGTATCTTGCTCATAAGTAGTAGTCTGCTTGTAATCAGGTGGTAGTTTAGAATCGTCTGTTATTTCCTGGAATTTAATACCTCCTGACAAACTATGACCTTCTCTCACAGAATCTTTGGCATGAGACGGTTCTTTGGCAGTCGGTAAATCTTCGACAGTTTCTGTGGTAGTTTTACTTTCTGAAGAGTACCTGGATGGTTGTTCTTTATATTGTGACGGTATATCACCTGTTTTGAAACTATCCAAATCGACTAATTCTGAGCTTGGGCGGCTAAAATAATAACAAATATTTAGATTAAAATAATTCCTTTCTAAAAAGTATCAAAAAATTAAAAACAATATAACTACCGTATGTGTGCACGGGTTCTGCTTCCTCTTTGGCCTATAGATTCGTCAGCGATGTTGTCAACCTGAGGTCGCCCACGTTGTCGTACCGGCTCTAGAGTTACTTCCGGACCCGCAGTGGTGGCGGTGCTAGTTGTAGCCAAATTACGACCACGAGGAGGGAAGCGAGTACTTGACGGTAACCTAACAATTATAAAAAATACTGTAATATTATTAAACCATGGCTGGAAATATAGATACAATATCATTGAAAATATTATACCTATCTTCTTCAAGTTGTTCTTCTACTGGTGCTGGTACAACGTTGCGACTTCGCTGACGACTCCTACTTGTAGCTGGAAGAATCTCATTTTGCTCTGATGTTGTAGCAGTAGTGACTCCTGATCTGTCTATACTACTGTATTTGTTCTTATTCTTGCTCTCCTTTCCTATTTGGTTATCAGTCTCGACTTTCTGAGGGCCATCGTGGGAGTTATGAACAGGAGATGCAGTTGTCGATGAAGGTTTCTCCTTTCCGTCTTTTTCCTTTTTACCTCCTTCTTCTTCATCGTAATAGTAGTAAATATATTCGTACTCATAGTCTTGACCATTTGGTCCTTTTTTAATTTGAATTCGTGAATTCTGTTCAGAACCTGCTGTTTCTAGCTGTACGTTGGACGATAAAAGGCCAGTATTTATATCGTCGATGGTATCAAAATTTATTGGAATGTAGTCGAAAGCTTTCGTTGTAAATGTCGATGCAGTAGTCAATATTGGTTTTTGTGTGGTGGTGCCGGGGGAGTTACTAAGTTTTCCAGATTCGGACATAGCTTCGAAATCAACGTCTAATCCTGGGTTTTGGTCTGTCAGTTTCAAATTTTCTTTGATTTTTATCTCCTCAATCTTCGATACGGGAATATCGATTTCTATAGATTCAGATGCTTTACCTTTTCCATTTTTTTTAAATACCGCTTTCTTATCTTCTTCAATAGCTACGATTCCTTCCGATGGATGTTTAACTTTACCGCTGTGGAGCTTTTTAGTTATCTTTTCAGTACCATCTTGCTGTTTTAGAATGCGATGTTGAGGATGTTTATCAGGGATTTTATGTGATGTTTCGAAATTTCTAATTGGCGTCTGTTGTCCCGAACTAACTAAAACATATTCTTGTCCCAGTCGCGGTTCTGTGATAATATCTACATCGGCGTGCGCTTGATAGAAGGTGCAGACAACCAGACATCTGTAAAAAAGAAAACAGGGTTATGTATCACTGCATAAATATTGTGTTACGACAATCGCATTATATTAGACCCCCAAGAGTCAGTGCTCCGTGAGTCAGCAACACTATATCTGGGCACAGCGCCTACAGCTCCGCGATCGCAACCGAACTAAGAAACTCTGACTCATCTATTGTGTACATTTCCTCACTGCATTCTTGGCTTCTATAGTATAGATATATACATTATAATAAACCTACGCAACTGTAACCGCCTGTGCTGATGCAGTTTTAATTTATACATATGAATACGTATTTAATGTAGGTTTTGTGATTCGTTTCGTAATCGATATTGCATTTGCATAGATCAATCAATATATGTATTTGACACAGTTGCACACTGGAGCGCAAATAAGTTGTGAGAAAACTAGCTAGATGTCTACAAAACAAGCATTGTTCAGGGTAATCATTGCAAGTATGATGTGGTCGTGAGAAATTGGCAGCTAAAATCGGAGCGTGGGTTTCTTACGCATGTTAAGTCTCAAAGTGCGGATCGATGAGGCAATATGTTTGACGATCACTTTCGCTGAAGACACTCTCGCAATGCGCCCCACACTAAGCTTTCTGATTCTACGTAGGCATTCGTTGAATACTTTAGTTTTCCATTTAAATGATAGTATATTTCATTATTAATATATATAATAATAATATTCACTAGTAATAGAATCCAATTATTTTTGTAAATTCTGAAATTAAATTCTAACATAAAATCATTGCCCTGTTTTAATGTACCTATTTTTGTAACACGTCTTGCATAAAATTCCGAAATTTTGAACGTCCTTCCTAACGTCATCCCATTTACTTATGATCCATTAGTTTTGTAGGGACCACTACCTGAACATTTGGCAAAGATACTGTTATTAATATGCAGCGACTACCATCACATCTCCACAACCTAGAAGTTTCCCTATCTTATACTTTATAGTCTTCGACATATACTTTCATGGACGTACCAATGTGTACATAATTTCAAAAACACGTATTTATGGTACATTTCCACACTTTTAATAGCCAACTTAGAACAATCAAGTCGAAAGTTCCAAGCGTTCGATTTTAATTCTTTTAAAAATCCTTGATACCGATTACGCTTTACGAATAATTGGTGACTCATTCCGCTATTTCTGGATTGCCTGCAATTTCAATTACCTATTCCGACTCGGAAGGCGTACGTTGCTTCCGCACAATTTCTTGCAAACCTCGTACTTGGTATACGGAAACCAATGTGTGCCAGCGACGTGTAATAAATAGTTAACTATTCGCTCAAATTAATATTTCGTATGTTTAAGGAGTGTCCTGCTTGCTTTACGTTACGTCGAAGAGTTGTGAGTCTAGATAAGCATTTTTAGGGTTCCTACGCATATGAAGAGTTCCGTATTATTAGATCTTTGTTCTATGCGCGTCTACCAGTTATTACATGGTTGTATCTCGGAATCATAATAGCTAGACACGTGAATTTTTAAAACAATCTGTCTAAACGACTCGCCCTTGGCCAGTTTTTTAATTTAACATTCCTTTTGCAATTGCTGTAAAATAGACGCTCTAACGAGAAATCCAGCCAGTAGGTAATATTGGACGCAAGAACAGGACCGGTATATGACCGTACCGGTTCAATTTCACTAGACGTAAGGTCGCTCCGAACGCAAGGCTATGTGAGCGTATCTACCGGAGACCAGTGGACGTAGACCCCTTGCGAGAGTCCGGATCACTCTGACAGACACAACGATTTTAAAATAAAATGAGGATGGAGGATCGATCCGCACCGGTCTTCTGAATACCTGCAATAACCTACAGGCATATTTTTATTCATCATCCATCTAATTCACATTTAATATTATTACTAAAAGGTCACTGGAGGAGCTACTTCTTAAAACAGCTTTAAAATTAACACATTTTATTAAAAAATATAACATACGACTAAAAGAATTACGTCGAGCGCATTTGTACATGCAGCTGAGAGAGTAAATGTTAACGAGAGTGCGATTCAAATTCAATAAATTTATATATTTAGTATTGTTTTTTTTTTCATTAAACAATTCGTTGTATTAATTTTTTCATATCGATGTATGTACTCGTAGTTGAGTACTAGAAGGAAGTTTGCAACTTTCTTTTTGCAAGTCAAGAAAACATTAAACATCTTTAGATAATAATGCAGTGTAAGCGTATAGAGTGGAAACAAAAATAGGAGGAGGGTGGCGGGCAGAACGATAAGAAATAAGAAGGTTTGGTATCAGTGAGCACTTGGTGGTGAATAGGTTTGAACAAACAGACTTTAAAAATTGACCTCTTAGTGCATTCCACTTAGAGAATGGAGGTTTTGACGGCGTCACCCCAGGTCTAGTGCCTAGTATGCGAGAATAGAATGGTAGAATTCTGTATAGACTATTTTGACGTTATACGGTTCAAGCAAAAGGCTTTCAAGAGAAAGCCAGCCAAATAACAATTTCATGTAGGATTTTTGTGTTATTATGCACGACTGACGTTATCAATTAAATTCTGCAGAATTATTCCGTTAATTAAACCGAAGAGAAGATATGATAGATATGATACGTTGACCGCTTGAAATGCGGCAGGCAATATGCTTGTTTGCCATCCGATGTAGTACAAAAAAGTAACATAAAGAGCACAACAGGTTTTAAGTAACATTTTTGTAACCCCTCGACAAACTTGAAGTCTGATAAATTATCAAATTACTTTAACAATTTCTCGTATGTTGCGTGCAATAGTTATAAAATAGTAAATAGACGTGAAACTATTTTATAATTGCCGTTGTTAATAAAACGAGCGATGGGCGTGTTTTATTGCTGCCAGAGATATGCCGTAAACAATTCGAAAACAAAGGTAGAGTAGGTGCTTTTATGAACAAAAATCAGACATCAATTCTAATTTGAAAGTTTTCTTTTAGAACCAATTAAGTCGTATTACACATCAATTATACATGCCTAGACAGAACAATCATTATCTGATTGGAAAAAGTATAAAAAATATTATATAGTTTAAAATATCACCGTAAAGATATACTGCTAATTAATGTCATTGAAATGAAGAACTTGTAATACATATAGGTACATATCACGCGTTAAGTGGGGTCACCTACGCTGAGAAGCCCTCAAGTTTAAAGGGATACTTTCTCTTATTTTGTGCATCCTACCAACTGTACAATGGTTGTGTTTATTTTTGTTTGATATGATGTTCATGTCTTCCTTCTACAACCATACCCATTGTCGACGTCAGGATCTTCATCACACATTGAAATTACAATGGTTCACAGAGAGATTTTCTAGTAAGAACCGTTATGGTGTGAAATAAACGAGGTTTTGCCATGAGATGTTGCAAGTGATTGCCATCATGATGATGTTGACCTTCAGAAAGGGCTTAAAGTGGTATTTAGAAGGTAAACAACCTACGAGTGATACCCCAAGTGTTCATAGGCTATAGAAACTGCCTACCATCGGTTTGCCGTTTGCTTGTTTGTTATCATAGAAAATAATTTTATGGGGGACAAATTATTTATACATTGCAACCCCTTAAACGCATGTTGAAAATGTTGCAACATATCATAAAGAATACCAATAAACAAATGCGTGGTAAAAAAATTAAATGAGCTAAAAAAACAATTATGCGATTGTCCAGTGATATGAAGTCGAGTTCATAGACGAGGATGCTTGGAAGCATCGGCACGTGTATCATCATAACTCTGCTGATTATATCTGGGTTCAACAACCAGACGCTTCCTTCTACAGATGACCAATAAACGTGTTTAAGGGGCTCTACGGACCCACAAGCGCGACTCGAGTAAGAAAATTATAATTAGCGAATTACACAATTAAATAAAAAAATGAAAGCCCTATATTAAAAAAAACTTATAAAGATAATTGATATTATGCAAAGAAATCGGACTATCTCTGGCAACATTTTTATACGAAGCGCTATCATTCTACGTATATTTAAAAATAAGCATAATCAAACATGCATCATAATTTAGTTAGTTCATCGATACTGTGTGATCAGACTCTATTTCACAAACCCTGAAATATAAGGTGAAGGTTAATTATATACAACAGAAAGTATATATTCTAAATTATGTTATATAAATGTCAAATGTACAGAGAATGAATGTTGGGTGTGTAAGGCTTTCAGAATTATGAAGATAAACACATTTCTTATGAATAAATGTAAAAACAACTATTATATCACGAATTTCTATTATTGAGATAAATTATGTAACATTAAAAACTAGGAATGTAATAAAATGCATAATGTTAACTTAACAATAACTGGCTAATGTTGATAATGTAGCTAGGGTTACACCATATACTAGATTAGCCAATACGTTTAATACTAACAGTGGCAAGGCTAAGCTCATTATCATTTAATTAATTTGCTGTTTAATTATACAGCTAATAGTCATTGTAGGCTGCCGGGGCATTCTTTCGGAGCAGTGACTACAGCGCTCGCTGGTAGTTATGTCATTGTTAGCGAAGAATGGCCATGAAACACCAGATTAAAGATAAAAACGCTTATACAAATGATAACATTGAGTTACTGTATCCACCCATTACGTCTAGCATTGTAACTTTTACTTATATAACAAGTAATGGCAATAAAATTGGTACAGAAAGGCCGTAAAGTCGTTTAAACTCAGCCTAAAATGGTACAATTAAACGGAAGTCTGTAAAATATTTCTAAAGTATGACGAAACTTCCACAAAGTAATAATTAAATATTTCAATTACTTATATTTTTTAAAGATTACACATAATTAGACGTAGAAGTTGTTTTTGTGTTTATAGTCTGTGTGGGTTCCAGTGTAACCTGATACCTTGCTTTTACTCGTCTATTGTTTGTATATAATAGCCATGTAAGCGAGTTTAATGCCATTCTGTCGCTGTTGCAGTGATCATAACAGGACACGTTCAAACATTCCAATGCGCATATTTTATATTGCAGTCTGTTTTATCCGTACTACATTTTATTCGATTCAGTGATATTAGGTTTTAGGGCCGCCAGTATTATAAATATGTAATCTTGATTTACATTAATGGGCAAGGCAACAGAAAACCGGTGGAAAACTGGTTTCATTGGAAAACTTACGTAGTGTCGTTGAGACACTCGAGGCCGTCGTTTGGACAGGCCGGCGATTGTTATCCGTGAGACACCACTGCTGGGATGGAGCGGGTCAAGGACTGCCTGCATTTCCCACACATTCATACCTCAGCCAGCAGAGTGACGTGTCAGTGACAAAAAACGTACGTCATTTAAAGGTGTATATAAATAAAGACAGCACAATATACGTCGAAAGTATATACGTCAAACTGACTTCATTTTATGGTTAGGTTATAGACCCAGTGCGTGGCCCAAAGCGTGTTCTACATTCTTTGTTTCTTCTCCTCTATCTTCATCGAAATTTATTTGTTAAACGAAAGTTATTTAACTATTAATTTAGTTAAGATTATTTATCGTAAACTGACGTTAAAATTATTTTATTTTATTGTAGAAACAAAACACGCGCAGTTGGTTGACAAAAAAGTATCCTATCCTAAATGGCTGACATTTAAGAATTTAGTACCTGGACAACCGAGCTTGGCTCGGTTTTTTTTGGTAAATAAAAAATCACGAGTGCAATTAGTTTAACATTTTATTAGAAGCAAGTATTTACTATTTTACAGTTTATCAATCAATTACGGTCTAAAGCCAGTGAAGTGACGATAAAAAAAATATGATTTGGAGTAGAACCGCGGTTTGCTGGATTTGGGAAATGCTCAATTTCCCAACTGAGCTATTATAAATCTTGTCGGTGGTGGCAAAATTTACCTTCGTATTCTAATGATATTGTAGCAGTTTTTCATTGCCTGAAAACACGGATAAAATGTCGTTTTTTTTTTAAGGAAACCTTGATAGATCGATTTATCGCCCCCGAAATCCCCAGCATACTAAATTCCTCGAAAATCGTTGGAGCCGTTTCCGAGATTCTGATTACATAGAAATATACAAGAATTGCTCGTTTAAAAATATTAAATTTCGCTACATAGAATTGACTAATTAAACATCAGTCAATTCTATGTAGCGAAATTTAATATCTGCTCTTCTATCTAGCTAATTTTGACAAACTATTTGACTTATATAACACATTTTTTTTTCGGTCCTGTATTATCGTGGACTAACTTCTGGAAACACATCTGTAGCCTATGTCCCTAACAAAATGCTAGGAATATAATATCGATAGTGATAGATATGACAAACAGTGTAGTCTTCTGGGTTCTAATGGCGCGCTTTGGGTACAGAATTTGTGATAAAGGATTTCGTAGTTTACGGTCTGTAATTTGATGTGACGCGTAATTCACTAATGAATAGTCAATGTGGTCATATCTTTATAATGAGTAGAATAATATTAACTTATGAGATGAATAAAATAATCATTATGTAATTCCACGCCGCATTTGCAGAGTAGGCAAATGTTCGCGTAACTTATCACCGCCAAATATTCGGAGATGCCGTATTGCAAAATTATGCAAGAAATCTGGAATGCCAGCATTTCTCAGCAGGTGCAATTGCAATCATTGAAATTCCGTAATAGTTGATACTCAATTAGATAGTGTTCTTAGAAGCTAACTGGCAGTAAATATACTGTTTATCTATGTTACTATACTCGTATTATATCTTTACGACAAATCCTTTGCAAGATAGGCAAAGGGAACCTGATGCTTAACATTTTATGTTACATTTACGGAATATGAAAATTAACAAGTCTGTTCTTTTTTACGCACGCATTTGTACTACCTGATTAGAAAAGAACACCTCTTTTGGAGCATTCTGGTGATCTCATTACTTGCTCGATCACAATACTTTATACTAGATAGTAGGAATTATTAGGATTGAAGAATTGATTGCTAGGGATAGTCCAGTGGATAAAGAAATGACGGTCTGGTCCCAAACCTGATGTAGGTATGTACCATTAAAATGTGGTTTTCAGATTTATGAACATATTTGAAATTATTACTTACTCGGCTATGAAGGAAAACATCGAGAGGAAACCCGCAGGCGATTATAATTCGAAAGACGTATGACCTAACCTAAAAAAGGTCTGGTTTGCCCTTGAGGTTGTGGATGTTTGACGACATGGCTGTGTAAAAATGTAAAGCAGCTTAGCTAGCAGACCCTGCCATTCCTAATGTATTAGAAAACTGGATAACGCTAGGAATTTGGTTGCTCAAGGGCCGAGCGAACTATTTGCAGTTGCATTTATCAACAGCTTTATATAACTGCTAACCATTATGTACACAACGTATTTTTATTTGCCATCTTAATGGTATAAATGTAAATATTTGAAATGCAAACAAATTATTGACAGGATAAAACCCCGCTTCGGCGCATTGTACCCATCGATTTTGATAATGCATGGTTTGAAGTTAGTTTACTGAATATTTTTTTAATTATTTACGATTCTCTGATAGTGACCAGGTAGCCAATAGTTTTATATACCTACTTTTGCTATTTACTATGTGGCACTTAACTGATGATGGTAGAGAAAAATTAGCTAAGTAATTAAAAATAGTATCAATGATTCTCTTATACCGCCAATCGGATTAAATACTATCCATGAGCGTAGATGAGGTTCTCAGCAAAGGATTTTAATAATTCAAGATGGAGACAAGCTCACTTCCTGGAACACTACTGCCATTTACCATAAACGAGTCTTTTGAATAATTCATCGTATTTTCATTTTAAGCTGTTATTTACCTTCGATTTTATTCGAAACATCTTTTTATGAGTGGTTTGTGCAGTAAGGAAGCGGCAAGGATATCTACTATTTTGAACCGTTATACATAAGCATACAATTTTTAAGCGATGCATTTCATTGAAGCATTATTTAATTCTAACAAAGCTAACATACGGATGTCAAGTCGTCACGTCATGTAGTGAAATGTATCAGAATTATGCCTAAGTCGAAACATTCGTGGTAGGTACTATTGTTCTTATTTAAATGTTGTATAGTGACACCAAAATAATAAAATATAATAAAAATACAAAGTAATGGCCGATCGTTATACAATCTGAATCTTGTTGTGACATGAAACTCTGAACGTCTCTTTAATTTGTGTGCATTTACCTATATGTAAATGTATTTGCGATTTGGCCTTAAACAATCTGAAATAATCAAAATATGTTGGACTTTTTTTCATATCGTTGAATACTACATACTTGATTTAACGAGTGTCATATTTCTCCAAAAAACCGTATTGTCTGACGGTCCCTAGTTCGGAGTCTAGTGTAGGCATGTATCACTAAGTTCCTATTTTCTAATATATTAGTAATTTAATTATCACTTGCTCGGCGTGAAGGAAGACATTGTGATGACATGTACGTTCAAGAAATTATATTTCGAAAGACGTGTGCCCTAACCCAAGAAAGATCTGGTTTTCCATTTGGATTGTGACGGTCTGACGGCGCTCGCTCTAATAAATAAAAATCAGTATCTTCGACAAATCCATAATGTTAGGAAGCGGACCCCGCCAATCCTAATGCATTAGGAAACGGGATAACTCTACGGGACGGACGTCTGTTTGAGCTTAAGACAAATAAACCAATCATAAAACAGGCTATGGTAGAATTAACGTACTTACGATGAAAGTCCGTCTGACTTTCTTTGTTGCACCAACAACCAAGTAACCAAAAATATAAAATTATTACGAAACGTGGAATAGTGCGCATACTTTTGTAGTTTCATTGCAAACTAGAGACAAGATGCGTCTTGTAGATAAGCCTGTTAGAAAGTTTATCTCTTAAAAGGTTTCAAAAGGTTAAGAGAGATCACTTGCATGTATAAATATACGTTTCGTTCGACAATCTGTTTGATATGATTCGTGGACCTAAAATCTAAAATACGTTGGTCAATTGACTAATGAGATACCACGTAGAGAAACCGGATCTCAATAATAATAATTTCACTATCCGGATGCCAGATTTATGTAATAAACTGGCACTCATTAAACATTGTTAAGTAATATTAAATGTGCACTTTAACGCGTACTGGCAATCGCTTCATCTAACCGTTTACGAAAATAATTTTAATTTATTTATCGCGCGTCGAAAATTGCACGAAATTTAAATAAAGGTAGGCTTGCACATTGCAAAACAATCAAAGTAATTACCGCTGCTAAAAGTTATTATTAGAAAGTACAAAGCATTATAACGTTTTGATCGGACATTGCTCAGGGTTACAGCAGCCTTAAATATTATTGGGAAAGATTTTGCCCAAAATTTGAGTACGTTTCGTAATATTCGCTTGGACACCCAGTTACGCATTTTATATGTGACTAACGTTTTTATTGGGTGGCAAATAAGCGGACGACCGGCCTAATGTAAATTAGTTTCGTAGCTAGTTGATTGCAACACAAGTGATGACAGATCATGCATGGCTACCACTATTACATCGGCGACACCTTTCCGAGGTCTCTTTAGCGCCAATATGTGAAGTTATTGAGAGTTTTCCTGTTGGACCACTGGCAATTAAGGGTTAAAATTGTGCCCTGACTCTCTTTAGATAGATCATTTTATTGGGTTCACCACTTGAAGCAGAGCTTTGGGTCTAAATATGACAGTGAACTATATGTATGACTTATCTTATCATATGTTTACTTTTGGTATGTATTACTTTATGAGGTAATCACAGAGGACCAATACCCACCATACTCGATCCTTACATATCTTAAACATTCAACGAAAAAGCTCACCTGTTCTTAGAGGTTTTCTCTTCTTTCTCTTTACCATTATCCCATTGCCTAATTCATTAGATTCGGCGAGGTATACCTAAGCCTTATGATTTGACGAACATACTGATTTTGACATGGAGTGATTGCCACATCCCAGAGGTACAACCAGAGCTTTCTTAGGTTAGGTCACACGTGTTTCGCAATATAATTTCTTTGACGTCCCGGATTCCTCGCGATTTTTCCCTTCACCGCAAGTGATAATTACAATTGTGTACATAAATCTGAAAATACGAATTTAGTTGGACATGATCACACCGGAATTAGAACCAGGACCCATCAGTCTAAAGCTGATTCTTTATCCACAGAACTCTCGACCATAAAATACGAACCATTTGGTAAGTGAGTTTCGCCTACATCCAAATTTCTACAAAACGACATCATCATCCTTCCACTTTTTACTAATACGATCCAAGAGAACAATTGGCTACTGCTTATCGTCTTTTACTGCTTTACTATTTTAAATTATAATATTCAAAACAATTAACAATGTCACGAATGACGAACCTGGGAAATCCGAGAACCCAGTAAGGTACGGCAAGTAGGATACGACCTTCAAATCGGAAAGTCCTTTCAAGGTTTATTATAAAATAAGATCTATTTATTCACCAACTAGTTTGTATTTCAGTGAATTGCACCTAATTTTTTATCTACGTTTTAGTGTTATTTCTAAACTCCGCAAATATACTAACAAGAGACAATATATAAAAAGTAAAAAAAGAAGTGCAGATACGGAAATCTCTTTTGTTCAGTTTATGTGTGCCTGTAATGGTTGCAAATTAGTATGGGAGTAGAAAGGTGTTTACGAAATAATAAATAAGGCATCCTTTTAAAAAATTTAAGGCTACAAAATGCTCTGAGTATTAAGTTCGCCTTTTGTACCAATATCTTGCGACCTATGAAGTGTACATACATATGTAATTTAAAAATAATTACATATAAATATTGACATGTCAACTATCAAGTAAAGGGTGTAAGTACCTCATTAGCATATTTAGAGCAAAATTCTAATTCACCTACATGTGGTGCACCTTACATATTAGCAAACGAAGCTGTGTGCAGAAGGGAGGTGACGGAGATATCGGGAAAGGGAGGTGACCTCCACCTTTCGGAAAACTCCAGCTAAAGAGAAATTCCCCTATTGTGATATGATAATATGAACTATTGTGGTCCTGCCACTGAGTAACGTAGTTACACGGAGCTCTTGCGTAGTTTGCTAGTTTGCGGCGGGCCTGGCAACGGGTAAGAAATATTCCTTCTATTGCAAGCCCACATAGACCGCCTAATAGAAAGCGGTAGCACTGTCCACTGTCGGGCTATCTTTTCTAGTACAGGAATATAAAAGAGAAAATAGTGAAATTAAAAAAGTAAAATATTTTCTAATTCACTTTGTGGCCCATATAACATGTATATAAGCGTAGGTAAACGTATTTTATATGGTATATAATTCCGTGGAAATAAAGTGTGAACCGCCGCGAGCTTCATTATGTTTAGTAGAATACCCAGATACAATCAGGTAGGCGAATTCTGAAGGTTTGAGAACTTTTTATTGATATTTTTATTTAACGACTCTGATCATGTGGGGTTACGACCCCGAACAAACATTTGTTTCCTCTTTTATACATAAGAAACCGTCATCAAGGTGTGCGTGTATGTGTGTTAGTGAATGTTTTTACTTATACTGCCGTGATTCTTTATACCCTAAGTGCGTTTTAGTGTAATGCGGAATAATTCGTTCACGCGGGGGCTGTTCCTCCCACATGCAGGAATTTACTATGAAAATCTCGCGTGTGTGTGCAAATCTGTACACTAAAAAGCTAATATTTACTTAATTTATAGCGATTATCCTATAATCGAGATTAGATAAACAATAAAATATGCGTGTAATAAATATATTTTATGATGAATAATTTCAAAACACTTATAGGTATGGCTTGTCATTGTGTCTTTCCAGAATTATACAACTAATTATAGAATAATGTTAATTTAAATTACATTCGTGGTTATTATTGGCAATAAGTAAATTACCTCGAATCTATGATACCTACATGCTATCTTAGACTCGACGTTATTTATGTACTGTACAAGATATTATATTAATTATGCACGTATACGGTAGCAATCGGAAATATAAGATAGTTCAAGAGCACTACTTACTTCCTAAATAGAACACGTGTCTTGGCGATCGCCATTCGCGTCGCGGCATACCTATTCGTTTGGCTGGAGCCGTCCTGCCGCAAGGTCTGGTGCCCGTCATACTCCGAGGTCGCCGGTGAACGTACGGGGGCAAATATACACGCGTAATCAATTGCCTATCGCTACAATATCTCTCTTTTACTCGTTGAGTGCGTGAGAAAGAGCGATCTATACAATGACACACGTTTCTTGTGAAATATCACAATGGACGCACTAAAATGCGGAACATTATTGTTATTACTGTAAAGATCGCGTTAAAAAAGTTTATTAACATGCAACTACGAATGGTTAACGTTAGCTGAACTAAAGGGAATTATTAACACTTAAATGATCGTTGTAAACGCAAAGCAACTTTTGTTTAAATAAGGCTTATTATATAAATTGAATTATTATTTTATAAATTTACTTTTTTTATAAATTGAACAGAAAATAAAAAATAAATACTAAGGCGCCTGGTGCTGCTATCGGAGCACCAGGCGCCTTAGTATTTTTAGCGAGTAGGACGACGATGCAGATCACAGCGAAATGAGAAGAAAGGCCCGCGAGGTAAAGTATTATACAGATCATAAATACTATTATTACACGCAAGGCAACGTTCGTTTAAATAAGGCTATAAATTGAACCGAATAATAAAAAATAAATACTATGGTGGTATTTGTTTTTTCGCCTGGTGTTCTGAAAGTAACACCAGGCGCCTTAGTTTTTTTTATATACAACTATATTGGCAAACAAGCATGCGGCCTGCATTAGATGTTAAGCGGTCTCCGCAGCCTATTGACGCTCGCAACACCACGGGGATGTTATTCGGCGCTGCCAATCTTGGGACAGAAGGCTGTTTCGTCACAGTACCCAGTGTCGTGTTTGTTATATAGACGATGTTTGTTATATATTATGTTAATTATAGTAGTTAATGTCATTAATTACCTAAAGAAAACAAACACAGGATTTAAATCATATCTCATACGATAGGGAGTACCTAGCGACCGCACGTTCAAGTATCCCTTTGGAGCCGCTTTTTTCAACTTTCTTACTGTTTTCTCGCCTTCTAAGAGTCTATGTATGTAATATTGAATAACCTATAACCGTCCTCAAGAGTCGGATTATAAACTGCAAAAAGAATCAAATCTGACTGTTAGTTCCAGAGATTAACGCGTTCAAACAAACAAACTCTACCGCTTCACATATTCAAGTAATTTATTACATATTTTAACGAATTTAGTAATTTCTAATAATAATGCATAAATATTTATGTAAAGTAATAATGAAAAATATTTCCTAAAGCAAAGTAACCGAGACACGGAACTAAGTTCATGATACAGCGACTCAACGAGATGAAATCGAAAGGAAGCGTTTATCTACACTCACTTTCAGCTGAGGTAATCAGAAAATAGTCACTCATGTTTACACATCACCCGTCATGAATAACACTCGTGTATCCGGGCTGTGACTATGTAATAAACTTTATACAAAATAATGTTCAGACTTTTCAATTCTTGAAAAACGTTTGTCAGTACGTTATTACTTTCGTATAAGTACCCGGTGATTAACCTTTTTCTTCATCGTTCCTGTAAAAACTCTTTCTTTCTCTGTATGGATATGTAGTGGATATTGTGTGTATAGTAGATATATGTAACTTTATATGTACAAGTGTATACGCTCTTTTTTCTGCAGGTTTTTATAATACGTTTGTCTAATTTTTTTAAGTTTATTTTCTTCATATTAAGGTTGTTCGAAATAAATTGCATTAGCGATAAGGTGACTATATGAATATATTGTACACTTTATTCTATTTTAGAAATCTTATATGTATTTTACTACGTCGGGAGTCATACCAGCATACGGCCCACCTGATGTAAAGCGGGTACCGTAGCCTATTAACGCTTGAGATATATTAAGTCTCACTCGTTCGATGTCTCCTCTGCTGCTTACATAGCAACTCCTTGGGAGCTTACTGGTGACCTCACTCACACACAGGAACACAACAACCCTCTAGGGAGTTGTTATTTGGCTGCGGTTTTCTGTGAGGTGAAGGTACTTCCCCAAGCGGGCTGCTTTGATGCGCACTGCCTCTCTTAAAATATTTCTATTACTGCAAAATGTAAAAGTTGTATGAACATCTATTACTATTGTCCTGCTATTTTTAAATTTTATTAATATTTGAAGTGCTAACACTTGTGTGTTGTTATGTAAGTCACATAAGGTTTTAATTCACGATAATCTTCCCGGAAGTAGATCCTCAATTCACCTTTCCCTTACCGTTATTACTGTGACTCATACCCATCTGCTTCCATTTCTCTCTTTGCTTTAAATATCTCATAATTCAAATCACTACATAATATTCGAGTGAACTTACGTTTTCCTACCTTGAGTGGTAATCGATAATTACTCCAATTAATAATTATGTATATGAATGTAACGTATAACGAAAAATGTGAAATAATAAACTTAAAAAGATATGTTAAACATATCTTTCTGCCAAACTTCAAAAAATAATGTATATAGGTAAATAGGTCTTAAATTTATGTTTTTAAAAAAAACGTAACGAGAACGCTACCTATGTATGCCCTCTCAAAACATTATTATTTGCCTGAAACCCCTCATTAGAAGTTAACACAAAAATATATGTTCGAGGTCTACTTACTTGTTCAGATGTTAACAGTGCATTTGACCGTATCACCACGCATCAGTAACCAAGCCGAACAGCCTATAATGTTAATTATACGTACACAAAGTGGCTTTAAAAAAATAATAAGTTAACCCCAATCGAGCTACCCATGAGCGGCGTTATAGAACCTTTATTATTTTCTAATCAAATGAATTATATGACGTCGAAAATAAATTTGGGGCTTTATTCAGAGAAAATTTTAAATTATGCAGTTAACCACCGGTTATTCCCAAGAAACTGCAGAATGAGGTTTTTTCAAAACCATTTTTCAATATGCATATTCTACCAGATTGACTGAAAAGGTAACTAGATAATATTTTTTGCCATTTTATTTTCACTTGTCATTTGTTTCGTATTTATTCACAGAATATTATTGTTTGTATTTTATCAAAAAGTGATGTCAGGAGCCTAATGGAGGATTTACACGAGTGACTATTGCCGCGCGATTATTGCCGCACGACGAAAATCGACCGTTCAAATGGCGATTCGGATACGCTGCAGGTGATTAAAGACGGAAGTCCCAAAATAGGCTAACATCCGATTTTAGCCGTGCAGCGATCGCCTGCATGCGGCTAGTGATTAATCTATAGTCTAGAGTAATAAGGATCTTCTGAACTCCATTTCACCAACATAGTATCCAAAGCACGAGTCGAGAAATCCAATCCAAAATCTATTTTCTTTTATTCTTTCCTTCTTTTTTATCTCCAGTGATTGTTCTTCAAGCTATTCTTCGATAAACTGATTTTCAAACTATTTCGATACAGGCACATTAAACACTAGTCACTTGTGATTTCATTAAACTGAAAATGGAGTAGCGTTGCTGCTTAGTGAGGCGATTTGGAAGCGAGTAAACGCACGGCGAAAATAGACCCGTGCAAATACCCCTTTAGAATGCGGCGAGCGTGCATAAGAAGAGCAATAAATATTAAAAAAGCGAGCGAGGTTTGTAGGAATCATGTCCCTACAAACCTCGCTGTGACGCTCGGATTTCTCTGCCTACCACGCAAGGGATTTGGCGTGAAGTTATAGATAGATTATTGATTGTACTCGTACCTATGTCCGTTTTAGACTTTGATACCATTCATCCGATTAATAAAACTTCTGGGTTGTATTTAACACATTACCGAGAAGGAAGAAAATAATCCTGTTTTTCCCACGGCTAATTATAAGTTGCTTGCTCCTGAGTTGGAACGCCGAAAAATATTTATGTTTACACACATACCGAAAGAACTCAAAATATTGCTAGCATTAAGATAAAAAAGTTAAATATACAAAATGTATTTCCTCTTAGCGTAGCACACGCCGTGTATCCGCTAGTATGACATAAACTGTATTTAAAAATATACGGTAAAATATTTTTAATTAATCGTTTGTTTCAGTTTAGCCGCAGTTTACGAAATACCGATGAGAATAGCCACGGGCGATATAACAGTATTTGTAAAAACTTGTTGAAAAAGATTTCATAATTAAGTAATAAAATGGTTTATATTTTTGAACAAATTTTTCACAAGTTTATTCTGAATATTTTAAGAAAAAATATTTAGAAAAAGTTATGGCTGCTTCTGTCCTACAAAGTAAAAATACTTTATTGACGATATATAATAAGGTGATCAAATACTAACTACTGTTAAGTCTTCCTGTATTCAATGGTATCTCAGGACAGTGGTATTCCAAACGAATCGATAGAAACTAAAGTGATGCTGCATGTGTTCCATTTTGTCTCTCAATACCAAGACTCGTGCCGGAGGCCTGGAGAGAGGCGAACATTCAACACCCAAAAAAATGCTCGGTCTGACCCCGCCAACTACCGACATATAGCTGCCACCTCCATTATCTGCAAGTTATTAGAGCGGATTATAAATACTCAACTCCTCGGCTACCTGGAAGATCCCTCGTTGATTAATGAACGTCAATACTATTTCAAACCAAATTAGTCTACGGGTGATCTAATAGCCTACATAACTCACCTGAGAATCTTTGGCAATCAGCCTAAATATTGCCAAAGCTTTTGATCTGTTTTGGCATCGCGCGCTTCTCTCCAAGCTTCCAGCATATGGTCTACCACCTCGCTTATGCTCTTGGATCGCTGCTTTTCTCCATGTACCCAGCATACAAGTACTTTGCGACGGTCAGTCATCGCAGTTTCTGCGTGTGAACGCCAGAATCAGTCATGTCGCCTACTTGTTTTTACTGCATGTCAATGACATGTTATCTCTTGGTAACATTCACTGCTATGTAGATGATAGTACCGTTCATGCGCGATATGTTAGACGACCAGCGGCAGGACAGGCTGAAGTAGAGGATAAAAGACGTGCACTTGTCGTAGAGCTCGACCTGGTATTGATCGCATTTCTCGATGGGACTCCGACAACTTGGTTGAGTTCAACGCTAAGAAAACCCAGGCGTGCGCAATTAGTGCCAAGGTCTCTCCATTCCATCCTCTTCCCTCTCTTCAGAGCACCCCTTTGCAGATACATGATTGCCTTACCATCCTCGGTATCAACATCAGGAGCGACCTCAACTCCAAAGACAATATCGCGAGCATTGATTTCGTGCCAACAAAGCGCAAGTTCGCCCATGTGTGGAGTAATGTTCTCACCTTTGGACGAGTCCGCCAAATACCTACTTGATGCTTTCGATATAATGCAGCGCCGCGCTATACGCATCATAGATAGCGCTGAGGATGACACTAACTCCCTTGAACCTCTTCAGCTGCGTAGGGATATTGGTAGCTTGAGTGTTCTTTACCGTATTTACCATGGGGAACATTCTGATGAGCTTTTTGACCTCGTCCCTCCTTCTTCCTTCCTCCTCGGGAACACTCGCGCTGGACTGAGATCATATCCACATAGAGTTGAGTTGCTGACCTTCCGTACTCAGTTCCGTAGTAAGTTCAGCAACTCATTTTTCTGTCAGACTGTCAAAATGTGGAATTCGCTTCCGGAGCATGTGTTACCACCTCCTTTAATCCCGGGACGTTCAGACGAGGTGTGAAGGGGCACCTTGTCAATGGGAGGACAGCCAGCACAGCGGACAGTCACTGTGACTGATGCTTGCCATCAGGCGTAACCAAGACATTTTGGCAGGCCATATTAAAAAAAGTTCAGATTTATGAATGATACTTTTCTAGCAAACTCTGTTTATTTTCCTTTTATAATTTAAATAATTTCTCTTCATTTTCATTTAAACAGTTTATTTCAGATGTTTTGCTATTATGATATTCCATAGGATCTAAATATTTTGTTTGTGATAATATTAGGGTATTGTTATGGTGGGTGCTCACAAATTGTTCCTGTATTTCTTGGAAGAAAACCTAACAAGCATGATTGTATGCATTGTGCAGGTATTTGGCAACTTATGGTAGCTAGACAGTGAGAGGATAGTGCGCTCAGCAGAAGGCGCACTAATCTACGTCTTATTTCCCGAGATTTTGCTAAAGCAACGCTATAAATCTTTTTGTATTTACATCGGGAAATAACTTGCAAGGAATACTGTAATTACCTATATTATGTTTTTTCAACGTACTCATAATTATAGTCGAACATGCAATCAGCTATTGAATAAAACGCGACATGTGAGCGATTGGAAAACGACTGATAAGTTAAAACGATAATAATGGATGATCGGCCCGGGTGTAACGCACGAAACGGTACCAGGGGTCATCAACCATAACATCAAACAAAACGTTCACGTAACAATTAACACTTCGATCGTGAGTTGAACATTGATTTAATTTAAGTATAAAAGTCGATGATGACTATATAATGCACATAATATTAGCACTTGATAGTTTACTTTGGAATGCCGCTTTCTTCATTTGTTTATTAGGGGTAACGTCAAAACTGATAAATCTATTCACATTTTATGTGTATATTAATATATATTTAGATTATTCTAGGCTAGAGTGTTCAAAGTAAGGTTCTTTGATATAAAGCATACCTATGTGTAGATGCAAATGTTTTGGCTTTCAGCCAGTGGTTTCATTCCAATGTTGCCGACTGAGAATAATTTTCATAGTAATTCTTTGTTTCATTCTACTCTGGTAATTGAAATTAACGTAGCAAATAATAAATATATACCGATATTCTCTCCAAAATTATTGTGTAGTTTCACACCTTTTTATTTAGAAATTTGTGGGTACAAAAGAGTAATAACCTAAATAAGAAAAATATTATTATCATATAAAGAGAGATTACAATACGCTTGCGTGATAAGCCTAATAACTTGATCAATATTTATTATTTATTTTATTACCTATATTATTTTATTTGCATGTTGGCCATCGTAACAAATCACAGGAATACTGAATTTGTATGCTAATAAAGATTATCATTGACAATGGCGACAAATAATTATATTCTCATGGCACTCAATGAACTCTTGCAGTTAATCGACAATGATGTATGGTGTGATTAACACCGTCTGTAAACAAAGAAAACCCGGTTGCAATTATTATTTAGCATACCTATTTATACCTAGCCATTGCAAAAGCTATATTTTTGGGTTTAATCTTTATTCTATCATATATTTAGGAAAGTAAGAGACCGTGATTTAAAACAAAGCCATTGTATATGTATTGTATGTGATTTTTATGATCTTTAATAGAATAGCAGAATAACTATTAACATGGAAAAAGTTAACGAAAAAAAAATATTGTGATACTCGTATATGTATCATAAATTTTTTTTCGTTAATACGCTTCTATAAAGCAAATGCTTTGCTGCCATGTGAATTACATTTATTTTATGTTTTATATAATTAAAATACTTCTCATTTATTTTTTTGAACATTTATTATACCTACTTAGTTAATTTTGACTACTCTTAATGGCAAACTAAATTTATTCTCTTACCGGGCCAGCTTCATCATAAAAATGTTAAACTGAAACGCAGAAATGAACACGCTGGTGTCCATTTCTGCGTTTCAGTTTAACATTCATATTATTATTTTATCACCTGACATCATTATTATTATTGGTTTCTTATGCTGACGTATATTTATTGCATACCAATGGATAAAAGAGCTATATTGGTAAATTTCTTTCTTTCGTTTCTTCTTCTTCCATGATAATGATTAAAACAAGAAAAACAAAAACCATGAGAGATTAACAAAATACAATAAGATATGATTTAATAAATGTAAGTCGTGTCTAACTGCCGTCTAGGACCTTATACTCGTAGCATTTTTTTTTGTTACATTTTATGCAAGTTCAAAAATTATCATCTACAGCATATTTTCATTACTGAGTCAGTCATAGGTAAATGATTGTCCAACGCTAAAGCTGCTTCCTAAGACCCTATAATAATTATGATAATATTTAACTTCATTTAATTCAGGAAGTAATGTAGCCCTTGCTTTCGAGGCATATCTATTTTAGGAATAAGAAGGCCAAACGTGAATGAGATAGTTGGAATTGCAATTAATTTTTGTTATTTTAAATACCTTCGAAATTCCCATTTATAATCTTACGCGTATCCTTGACAATAATATATACAGAGATATATGTATATATTATTGTCATGGACTTACCATATGAAACCTCGCAGAACGTTCGCAGAATCTGTCCAACAATTTACTGCAACTAATTCTAATTGGGAATGAAACTTAATATAGATATGCCTAGTTTTATATATTAGTTTTCGGGAAAGTCAAAAGCATTCTTTACATTGCAATGTTATAGAATGTTCACGAACAGTATAGACTTCGTATATATTAAAATGGAATAAGTATGGAATGAACGTCGTCGTTTTTACATCACTACACCTCCGGAATTGAAATATAAGAACATAAGATGTAACACGCAGTACGTGAAACTTTTAATAATAGCCGATTTGGTACATGACTCACAATCGACGTTTTTACGATGATGCTCGCGTTATTTATCACAATATTCAGTGAATGCGAGAGCCACATTATATTATAACTTTTATCGCATTCGTATGCAGCTACATGCCTGTAGTTATCTCTGACGAAATTACACCTACATGCAAGCACTACACCAGTAGCGAAAGTTTCTCTTCACCCCCGGAAGGAAAGCGAGATAAATTGTGACTATCGTTGTTGAGCCTTGAAATGAAAAATCTTTTTATTACGAATTTTTTTTATATTCCAACAACTTTAAAAATAGTAATACATTTTCGCACACAAAACTACTTTTCTTTAATTTAGTTAATATGAGCGTCTATTAGTATAATTAAATTAATACTAGTATAATTTAAGATAATACTTGTTACTTATTATCTTAATTATTTTTTCTACTTGCTAGCATTGATATTTCACGGTAAAATCGCGATACCCATTTGTTATGACGGTACCTTGAACCCTGGAAGTCAAAGGTTATTTTCCCAATCTAATTCTCAATTCAGCGCAATCGCGGGCAGGAGTGACAGCAAACTTGATCCAACTTAAAAATAAATTAAATGTTTAATGATTCGTGATTAACGATGATCTAATTTAGTTTTTTAGCAATATAATAGTCTAAACGTCTGCAAAAATACCAAGTCATAAACTGTGAACTCTAATAATTTTGACACGTTAATATGGTAAATAGAAATCGCAAATATGCTGCTTACGTAGTTGGAACATGTATTATATAGAAGTTTAATAAAACTATATGATTTATTTTAAGTTCCTTTATTATCTATTATGGATATATGGATTCGCCGTATGACCTCTTGATATAGCAAAGATTTTACACAAAGCAGTATAGATCGAATTACGTAATTTTGACTTTCGGCAATTTTTTTTTATACTACGTCGGGAAGCATACATTCATACGGCCCACCTGATGTAAAGCGGGTACCGTAGCCTATTAACGCTTGCCATATATTAAGTATCAATCGCGCGATGCCTCTTACTTAAACAGCAACTCCTTGGGAGCTTACTGGTGACCTCACTCACACGCAGGTACACCACAACCCTCTAGGGAGTTGTTATTTGGCTGCAGTTTTCTGTGAAGTTGAGGTACTTCCCAGGCGGGCTGCTTTGATGCGCCCTACGTCTCTTAAAATATCCAGACCAAGACAAACAGACATGTTCGTGCACACAAATGTTTGCCTTGTGGTGTTAAAGTCGCGTCATTCACGACTGAGCCACTATTAACTACTCTTGATATAGACTTAGCATTTCATATTCTAAACCTTTTAGTAGGTTAACCACATATCACCCTGTCTAAAATCCGTTGCAGTGATCCAAGACAAATCTTCAGAAAATGTTACGTTGTTTGTTATAAATTCTTACTTGGAGAAGCAGAAACCTACTTAGAATACAGCTAAGCCAGTGATGACTTATTTTCTAAATTTTCGTAGTCATAATATTCGCTGTCTAATCAGACGTAGCTGCATTACTATGAATATCTTACAAGACTTTGATAATTTCTTCTACTGTTTATAGAATTTATGACTCACATACATACATACATAGCGGCCATTGGCGAGTTGGTCTTAATAGCAAGAGTTCTATTAAACAAAGGTGTAAATATACATGAAATCGGTGGTTTTCATAAATTTCACTTACTGTTTTATAATCTACCGCCATAATATTTATCCGCAGCACGCACCGCGCCAGTCTACGCCTGACACAAAAATATAGCCTATACGCTGCATGAGAATTTTTAACACCTGATTCACGCAATAGCCTCTGGCACATCGTGCATATGAATAAAAGTAAATAACATTCTTGGTGCCCTGCGGATTACATTCAAAATAAAACCGTCAAATGCGAGTCTAGCATCGCATTATGCCTCCGTGATTCATTCTCTTCTTACATTCCATCTAACTATGAATAAAAATGTAATGAAAGTTTGTTAGGTTTTTATTTTATTGACAAAAAATAATTAATAGATAATCTGCTTCATTACAGGTATCACGCATTGTTTGAATTTTTAAATTAATATCTAATTATTTTTACAATTTTACATCCAAGTTTCGGATGTGTAATCATCGCTTCTCAAGATACGGACGAAATACATGACCAGTCGTTTTGAAGTAAAAGTTATGAATGCTGTAACCGTGTGCTTCGCTTAGAATAGCATATTTTTTGATGTGATGTCACTCTCACTACCCTTTTTAGAGTCAAGGCTATGCACGCCGACAATAAGAGAAGTAAGAACTACCTTTTCTTTAAACAACACCACAGTCAAATAAATACTGGCTGGAAGGATATTGTGCAAACTCCTGATAAGTCGCTGTGTTAGCAGCGGGAGTGGCAACACTCGAGCTACACTCCTTGTATTGCAAGCGATCATAGACTAAGTTAACTACTCTACATAAGGAGGGCCGTATGAGTCTTTGCCTCTCGTCGTTGTATAAATAACAACTGCCCGTGTTTCGAAACGCAACATTTCTTTGTAGTTACTCGTATTACGTGACATCTGCTGGGGTTACTAGATGACAACGGTTAAACCGAGATAAAAGGTTTTTGGCGGCTTGAGAACACTGGCGTTCTCCAACCCGCAGTGGCAGTGGCGTAATACGCTCTAAACTCCTTCGTTAAAATAATGACCCGTATACCAACAATAAGATGAATACCTATGGGTTGAATTAGTGTTAGGGCGTTGGCATATGACCTTAATTCACTATCGTTAATCGTTGCCAGTGCCCAAATTCACGTGTCAAGGTCCATTACTCGCCAAATACCTACACTTCCCCAAGCAGAAATCAACTTTTACCACAATGACGGCACATAAAACATGTTTCGTAAACAGGAACTGCTCACGCGTAGTTACCGACTACGGCACACCCTTTTCTGTAGGTACCTACCTACTCGCCAACTAAATACTTCACTACAAATACAACTCTTCTTCAAAATGCTTCGACTAAGTCGAAATGAAACATACAACTATAAGAAACTAGTGGATCTGTCTGATGTTTTCCTGTCCTAAAAATAAAAAATACCCAAGAAACCAACTGCAGTAATTTCTACCCCGTCCAATTGTGAATATAAATCGTCCAGATATACACAAATAATCAAAAAATAAAATCGATCTAGCCGCTTAGGAAGAGTTCAGTGACTTACAAACATACCAAAAATTACATTTAGAAACATAGTATATTTGGAGGAAGTATAGTGATGTCTATTTGTATATATTTATTTCCCCATATCCATAGGTTTCCACTACTGCCCCTTCTTCATGTTTTCCTTGGTCATATACAGTACTCCTATAGATAGTCAACCTTGTTACTAATGCTGACAGTTGCTTGAGTAATGATTAATTAGCTAGAATTGGCTAATGGCAAGCAGAATCATCAAGACAGAGATTTATTTCAACGTTTAGTTACTTGAATCATGGGTCTGGAAATAACCAAGGTCAAAAAATATAATTTGGCTCGAATGACAGAGGCGCCCGTCGCGCCGTGTCGGCCCGAGCTGGCGCCAAACGACCGACGTACCGCATACCGCAGCCCTCCGACGATGCTTGCATCGTCACTTCTCATCCATAATCAGGATTCAGCGACTCAAATGTTGCAATGTACTGCAATACGTTACAAAGGTCAAAGCTACATAATACCCCAATTTAATACCGGTTATGATAGTCGTTAAGTGCCAAATGTCGCTGCTGCCCAAACAATACTAAGGTACACTGATAGCACACTATGGTCGAACAAATACGATGTTTTATTCATCGGTTATCTCATAGCGCATTCTTCGAAAGGTCGTCGGCAGGAAAGTGAAACTGGTTGACGCCGAAAGTGAGGCTTACAAAACGCGAATACGCACATAAATATCTGTTTATGTACAGTCGACTGCCGCCCGAACACGAACCCGGACTCAGCGCCATAATGTTACTGATGCAATGGAGTTAATCCAATGTCATAATGGCATGTGTCTCTTCACAACACCACGGGTGATGTGCGAATCGTCGTGATGAAACGATGTGATATAATGCAGTTTGCGCAAATATGCTAGTCAGTTATTGCAAGTTACCAATTTATACGATTTGTAGAGACTGTCGAACTGCATCCAAAACAAACTCGACTAGTATTCCTTTTTAATCCGCATTTACTTGAATAAAATTTCAGTAATCTACATACGTACGTATCTAGCTACACTAAAATAAAAAATAGTATGTGGAATATTAATTTAAAAACAGATTTCTTTAACTTTGCGTCTGTCTATTGTGAATGTAACAGGCAGAAAGTACTGGGGAGTTTCATTATACCTTCCACGTTAGTATCTTCGTTCTATTTCACAGCTACTGTAACTATTTCGTCCTATACCTTGAAAAAAGATTCTCAATGGGAGTCAAATATACTGTCATGATTTATCTACTTAAAATAATATATAATAAATTATATATAATAATGAGTCCTGTGTAGTATTAAAAACAAGTCATTCGTAGGTACAATAATAGATACTTATTTGTTACATAAACATTTTACTTGAATTTTTATTTGAATGAATATAAAAGTAGCGATATTTATATTCTAGACAACTAACTGTGTTGGATATAAAAGCAAATAAAATATTAATTAGCTAGTAAAACCTGCCAAATAAAGGACAGTACATTTAAAAAGTCAAACATATAAGAATTTAGTGTAATAAATAAATAAACACTTGATTTCTATTTGAAAATTGATATGTGTTGAATTTAAAATATTTCATCACTAATATTCGTTTAACAGGCTATGTAAGGAATGTAGAGACACGTAATATAATTCCAGGTTTTTTTATTTTAACATTAAACGCTGGCGATTATTTTAAACATTTATAATTCAACTGAATGACAACAAACGGGGTTATGTTTTTCACACGTGTAAGGACAGAAAATGTAAGAATCTAACACATATATCCAGTACGTATATGGGATTCTTTATACTTGTTCATTTTTTTATTTCTGTTTTAATCAATCAGGTGTCGTCGAATTTGTCATGATAGTACAAGTATCACAGAATAGGTGGCTTTATATAAAAGTACATATGTCGCCAATGAAACCATTTTGTCGAAGTGTCAACATCCGTACTGTTGACAATATAATTAAAAGTTTGTTGAAAATTAGAGTAATTTTAGTTTACAAGTTTTACGTTTGACCTCTAAACAGGAAAATATTCTAAATATTAGTTTGAAGTGTAAGCTGCATTATGTAGAGTCGATCAAATAGATAGATTTATTAAAAATAGTTAATATTTTAATATATACAATATACAAACTCGACACTTGGGATTTTATTGCATGTACAGAATATAAAAGTAGTACGTAGGTATGACACAAACAATTAACTAAAGCTTGCGCACCACGAGCATGATAACTCATATGATCAATATCGTTTACTTTTCACGCTGGAACTTTCTTTTGAGAAGTGAGATAGCAATTCACCTAAAATGTTTGGTCATTATTCCTAAATTGCCCGAACGCACGAATTGGCTATTAAAACATTTTCTCGTTCGGTCACTTTATACTTCCCCTTTTACACATACAATGCTTAGAATGCATTGTATTGACGTACTATTTGATTGTGATGTTTGTATTACATACATTTTATACTAGTATTCAATAGTAATTCTTCCTACAAACGTGATGCGTACGTATTGATAAATAGGTATTTATTCATGAACATGTGTAAGCACAAGATGGTAGTAACGGTAAAATACTTGAAGCAGAACACCAGGGTCTGCTTAGAATATAAAGATCAAGGCTAAGATTCATCAAGTAATGCCCACTGTATAAAAATAATTTCAATTGTTTTAGGAGTTCAGACATACTTACGAACTCATCAGTATACGCGCACACAAAATAACTCACTCACTGGCGTTCTCTTAAAACATTATTAAAATTATTTGGGGCAATTGCAATAGATTTTACGTAAAGATCTTAAAAATAATAAAAATTTTCTTTGCTGAAACAATTTGTTCAAATCCAACGTTTGAATTTACACACGAGTTATATACGAGTATGTTGATTTTATAATATTTCAGGGTCTAATATTTCAATGATTAGCAATGAACTATTTTCCGGTATATTTTATTTGCAAACGGTGTAGTTAAATATTTATTATTACAGAAGTCTAACACAACTTCGACAGTTTCTTATGTCGATAAAACTTCAATGTTTCATTGAATAAACCTATTTTTTACAACTAAGATGGCACAGAAAGATAGCCCTCTCTGATGTTAATAGCTGATGTAGTTCATGCACGCTTGCATCACCAGAGGCATAACATGCACATAACCTATTCGGTAATATCTTGAAAAAACATCCTCAGAGAATTATGTCACAACCAAAATATTCGTGAAATCTTTCGAGAACTGCCAACCTACAGTCTACGACACATAAGGTCGACTGTCGGTATCGTATCGAACCATTTTACTTAACATGACCCATACACAAAGGGATTCAGAGTATCTCAAGATTTCAATTATATAGTACCAAATGTATACGATTACGGATAATACCAATAGTGTAAATAGCGATCCAACCACATTCCTTATTTGACACGTCAATAAAGTTGCTTTCAGTTGCAACACTCGATCGATTCTATCATTTGAACCACCGCAACTCTGAAGGCGCACGCCCTGAGAAAATGCTCCTTCAATTTTCCGCTACGAGGCTGACCGACTTGGAACTATTGTAATTATGGACATTGCGTCAATTATTGGAGGGTTGGCAGTGCTGGAACGGTATGTAGGCGCATTGAAGTAGACAATCGATGCATCTTCGTTGCGCAAGTGGATTAGCGGGTGGCTGGCTATAGGTCGTGAGTTCGTGACCTATACGACCGGCTAACCTTGACATATCGCCCCGCTGGCTAGAAAGTGCTTCAAACTGGCCACAGTGGACACTAACAATGAAGATAGTGTGCAATAACAAACAAGTTGTGATGTTATCTCAACTGCCAGAGATATCATTAATATTCTAGGTCAGTTTGATAAAGTAACTGTCACCAGATGGCATGCAGAAACATTCGACTGCTACAAAATGCATATGCTACGATGCCCATACTTTTGATCAGTCCAAACAACGCCTGTTCCGTGATGATGTTACGCAAAAACTAAGTTCATTACCATCACAATGATAGAAGGCTGATTGACGGGTCGTGTCTACAGGCTGTTCAGCGAAAGCGCCGGCGGATGTATCTGTGGCCAACACTGATGAGATGACGGGATAATACGATGTAGAACGCGCGTGTACTAAACGAATAATATGGTAGATACCATTTAATACAATTTTATTTGCATATACAATTTGTCAAAAATAAAGACCAAGTAAGTCTAGCATTAAGCATACTTAAATAGTTTCCAACGTGACGTAATTACCACTGATTGGTATTATGAATACGTTACAACAGCTAGTTGCATTGTAAGGCTGGCACGCGGCCACTCTGTGAACGCGTTATATCCACGAGTAAATAGCTGCTTCGCTTGTAAAAAGCGAAAGTGAAGGTCGTACGAAGACGCGTCTGATCTGTGAGTGGACGCGTCGAGCGCAGTCGCTGGCATATGTTCATGTTTAACAGGGATGGCAATTTACATTCATATTAAATATCTACTTTACAAAAGTCCCCAATGTCCCAAGAACTAACGTCCTATGCTATCCCGATCTCACAAGTGAAAATTAAAGCTAATACACCGCGAATAATTGAATTAACTGCATAAAATCCATCACAGGTAAACTTTCTAACTGGTATACTTCTACGTGGGTATTATCGCCATAATAACATTCTAATTTTCATCCTAAATCTAAACTTCAATCATATAAGAAGAATTCGCATATGAATTGGTTTATGTCCTATTCAGGTCTTAAACTGCCATTCTACTAAATTTTGTTACGACTCGTTCAGTAATTTGGTCGTGTAAAATTGGCAAACAGACATACACGCACAAAAATAAACAGTAGTATATAATACTTGCGCAATTATATTCACGATTAATATAATAATAACGGCTCTATTTAAAAGTAATTTTAAATATATTTACCAAATATACAGTCGCTATGTTTAACTTTAAAATATGTGTAACTCTGTTATTAAATAATTACACATAAAATAATTGATCTCAGGATGTAAATAACTTTTGTACATCAAAGGTAATGACATCAAAATAATCTCACTACATACCTACTTAAAAAAAACAGTTTTTTTTAAAAAGGTTTTAAACAAAAATTTCTCTCTGAAATAAAAGATAACAGCGGACGTTAACGTAACGAAGAGAATGTTAGCAATGCCACTGTAAATACATAGTAATTTCACTGTGTATAATGATTACTTGGCTTAGTACGAGTAACTAACAGAGTATGGTGAAATAGTATTATAATATCTAATAATCTCACTCCGTACGCTCGGTATTTTTCGGGTCTAAACTAAAAATTTTGCAAAGTCAGTGTATACAATACGAATATAATTCTGCTATATATGTATATATGCATTGTAGCATAGGGTTGGCGCATACACATGGGTTTCGATCGCAAAAAAGAACGTAACGAACGACCCATAATTTATAAACTATTTCAAAAATGATCAAACTTCAAACGTTTATTCCTGACTAAAGGCTTATGTATTTATTTTTACATATCTAATTTAATTATCAGGAACCTTAATACAATCATTCATTTCTTATTTTAGCCTCTATTTGGATGAATTTCATACGTATTGAATATTTTGTATATACATAGGAAACGAAACAACAGCCATATGTATATGACTTAACTGTGAAGATCCCAGCCCTGTCGAGGGTATTACAACATGTTTACAGAGTTCCGGGAAAACCCGTTGCTTACCGTGCGCGCGCCGGCGTCGCTGGATATCCGGACGCGAATGCACTCACAGCTCGAAAATGTGTTTATACTATTGAGTGATCACATGAGTGGCGAAGCCTTGGAATCGTTGAACATAGTAAGTTTGATTATTCGCGACTAAACCTATTACTGGTGAAATTTTTATTAAGCTGCTGTTCAATTTACGAGAATGTGCATACATTCACTTTTATGCGGATAGATGAATTTTATTCTTATATATATTTTATAACCAACAACTTTGTATTCTACTAAACCGATTACTAACGATTAAGAAGACTAAATTTTGGGGAGTGGTGTGTGGAGTGTGTGGAGTGGCATTAAAATACATAGTTACTAATAATCCTTTTTCATAGAACACAATTTTGTTCAAATTCGTTATCGTTACATACACTTTCTACAATATATTAATTTGATGTTAATATATCTATTATTCGCTTTCATTTTCCAGAAAATCCTGTGCATTATAGCACGCTTTAAGCAACTGAAATTATTTAGTTGTCACTCTTTTCTACAGGAATGTGTCGTCGAATTCCTAATTTACTGCCCATATATAAAATGTTTACATGAAATATGACTGTTTTTGTTGAATGCGTCTGTAATTTACTTTATAATGGCATATATTTGAAAAAGAAAACGGCAGTAGAATTTGTTTCAATTATTTTTGGATAATGAATATTTAAAATTATGAATGTATTATAATAATAATAATACAGATTATGCAGAGAGTAATTGTAATGCGCATTATGAAATTATTACGTAATTCAATTACTGTATCACAATCAAAATCCGTCCAATATTGACATGAAATTAACTACAAAAAGATTTATTACTTCTTTATGTTAAATGTTGTTGTTGAAGTTGTGTTGACCTTCTGTAATTTCAAACTCCTTTATACGTGATAAAGGAGTTTGGGATATTTGGATATAAATTGCCAGATATGTCGCGATTTCAGCACAATGAAACAATGATTGATGGACGATACTAGCACAATCTCCAACCAGTTGTTGAAAGATATCCAGACATCACTCTCACTAACGAGATTATGAAGCGGCGCGCAATCAAGATATCATTAGATGAACATATCGAGGTATTTGTAACGCATCTATATTTACTATAAATTAATTCTCTACCTATACTCAGCAGTGATAGGCCAGTAGATAAAGAAGCAGCCTATTAATCGATGATCCCTGCTGGCATGGATATGTGCCATTAAATTAGTATATTTGGATTTATGTATGTATTAGAAATAATAACTTACTCGACGATGATAGAAAACAACGTGAGGAAACACGCGTCTATGAAATTATATTTCAAAAGCAGTGTGATCTAATCTAAGAAAAGTCTGCTTTTCCTCTGGGTTGTGGAGGTCTGTGTCTGAGCCAAAAATTAAAATTAGTATCTTCGCCAAATTCTTTAACTATTAGGCAGCAGATCCCTCTAATCCTAATTAGTTAAGAAATAAGATAATGCTGTGAACAATAATTCTACACCCATACTCAAAATATTTCTAAACTAATATATGGAAAACGAAAGTTGTTCTTAAATATGTTTCTTGGACGTAGGAAACTGCTTGTACATTAGTGGCAATTCTTACACTAATAGAAAGTTACATAGTCCCTGAGTATGCAACTTTGTATTTAGGGTTTCTGTGTACGTGGGTGAAGTCACAGAAAGCGTCTACCTTGTTAATATTATAATCGTCTATCATAATCTGATCATTATACAAATACTGCGGGCTAGTTTATTCGAAGAAATTCACTAAGGTATTTCAAAACAGAAACTATTTTACAATGGACTAGAGGTGCGAATATCTTTGTTACTTACTTTTTAATAATGGTTTATGGCAGCAAAATTTTATGTAATAAAGTAACTTATTTCTTTTAATGATATCCGTAGTTGCTCATATAGATACTTATACAACTCATGTCTCATGCAATCATTGTTTTCATGGTTAGCGTAGACGCAACGCAAATATAGATGGTCGTTTTAATGGACTTTCTTTTTCACACATTCCGGTACGTAACAAAAATCTGTATCATTGAGAAATGGCCGTAGGCAATTTGTATTCAAAAATCAAACCCAAGGTATTTCGCAACCAGTCTATGTTGCGTTATTCGATAGGGAAAGTAAAACAACACATTAGTATAAACAATTCTAGGAGCGTTTTTAATCTCATTAGAAGTATACGGTAAAATAAACAATTGCTTTCTACCTCGATGCCATGACGCGAGACGTAACTTAAATGATAACAATTTAGCAAGTTACGACTCTCTTCCTCAAAATAAACAATGCCCCATAACCGCGAATTACAATTAAACGTCAGGAGTAATTGTAATATCATTAAATATCATTTAACTTACATGAATGTCAACAATGAATAATGATTTTCACAATTACAAAGTAATTGTGTATGTAGACATAGACACTGGTCACACAGCTATTCAGATAATATTTCTAAACACTGCAAGTCTACAAAATACATGCAAATGCAAATCATTTGCATTTTTTTACTTTTTTAACCCAAATCAAAGTTATCTTTAATTTGGACTCTATGCTCCTAAAAATAAAGATAGACTTTTAAACAGCGAAAGTAATCTAGAGTATTGCATAATTAATATTCTCAAATGTAAATATTATACACATATTTTTTTTACTCTGATTCTTAAATAAGTGTATTGATTTGTGTTTCTGTGTCATATACGAGTAGATGTAGTATAACTTGCATATCTTACTATTACGAGCGTATACCAGCTACGTTATGAAGTTGTATGAGAAAGGAAAAGTATAATAAAGGAAATGCGTTTCCTTTATTTTTGCTTTGGTTCTAGGTGCGGTGACGATTTACATATCAATAGACGGAAAGTTTCAATCTAAGTCATAGAATTTATTGTTTATTTAGTTTAATAAATTGATTATTTACTTTTAAGGTACGATACTTAAATATACAAAATATATGAAGTGAACTGTGGTTAATGTATTAAAATTACATAAAACGCATTGAAAAAATATAACGCCATATGCTCTACTCTACATAATATACATAAATAAAACAAATATAATTAAAAACACGATTCTATAATATGCGATAATATATTTATAAAATTCTTAAATGGTAGATATTCACACGAAAGAATTAAATAGTAAGTTAATGTAATTCATAAAATTTTACATTAGCGTTATTATTTAATGATTTATACATCTATTACGCATAAATAGTTAAGCGTATCAGATTAATATGTAATTTGTAAATTTACGTTAGCCAACGAATAATGGGCTACATGCACAGTCTTAATGTTTCCATCCTGTACGTACACACTACATATAAATATTAATAATATATAAATATGAAAATATTTGATATACATAATCTTCATACACGAAATATGCTTACATACTGTTGGAAACATAAATAATCTTATTTTATTATTTTGCCGCAAATAAATCAGAAATAAAAATCAAATGCATGCTAATTTGAAACTGCTTAATTTTTTGGGAGTACGATCTTTCTATATTTTTTGTTCCTATACAGTACAGTGAGTGAGTGGTATCTTTGAAGATTAATATTACACCAGCTTATAACAGACAACCGCATAATAATATAACTGTAATTCAGTGAATTAATAATGTTGAAGTTTTAATATTTCTTTCAAGTGTAATATAGTAGGTGCGTACTTATTTTGTGTATTTTAATTTTGTGTCATTATAATTATTTCTGTATTTACTTGCACCATTTCATCAGTGGTCATATGCGTAACATTTGGATAAGACAACCCTCGTTAAAAAGAATCTATTTTTATTGATGACCATTGACTGTGGTCACTTTAATTTCAGAATAAATCGGTAAGTAAGGAAAATGTCGTCTTTTCTAGAAACGGCGAGCATGCATGAAATGAGTTATGAATGTCAAAGAAGAGAGTGAAATATTTAAGGGCCAGTCATGTAGCGCTCGGTTTTCTTTACCTACCTTGCAAGGTTATTTGCTTGGAGACATAGATAGGTGGATAGATGTATAAAAATTTGTACATTTGGGGCACAAAAGATCAATGTTTAGGTCTATAACTCAGTCTCTAGAAGCTAGAGACTATTGACATACGGATGTATCGAGAGCAGCGAAATAGCAATAATGTAGCGTTTAATCTTCTGGGTACGGAATCGAAAAAAAACTGAGTACAAAATCACCCCACTTCTGATTTATTACCTAATATCTCTTACATTTAATCGCTAACGCAGTGATAAAACGCCAAATATAAAACTTTCATGTTCAAATGTATGATAATGTATAAGTTATCAGCAGTATTTATGTGAAATTGAAAGGCGTTAGTTCCAGTTCCAGTAACAAATTTAACAATAGCTCGTATGCACACAGCAATAGAATCTATTCTGAAAGATATTATACATCTAACGTTATTATTGTATCCGTGTATTATGTAGTCACATCCGTACATACACTTAGTGCCTATGTCGCAATATCAAGTGTGAGAGAGAGCTTTGACAATATGAGCACAAAATCTGTTAGATCACAACTTTGACTGTTTACATTTTTGAAGATTTTTAACTGCGTACATATGTACTAATACATAAAGCTAAATAATTTATTTGAACGCGCTAATGCGCTCTGGAACTACTCGTGCCCGTCGTATTACAGTCGGGTAATTATAATAAACTTATTATATTGATAATCCCTATTTGGTCGTAAGGTGAAGCCTGGTCTTCCTAGACTCCTACATCCTTCCACTTCCGCTTTATATATCTATTCCGTCATTCTTTTTCTTATTATTTCTACATGCGCAAACCAACAGAGTTTGCCTCTCCTTCTCTTAAAATCGATACTCACCTGCAGATCAGCTCTCATGTGAATAATAATTAGTACATATTTATGCACTCTGACCTTCATTTGAAAATGCGTTATGTAGACAACACGCCTGGATGACTTTTATAAATCCATCCAGAAGCAATTTTCGTGGTTAGTAAAATCTTTACTTACTTATTCGAACTTACCTATAATTTCATTCAATGTCGACATATTGCCGACATTAAGAAAATAATAAGCTGCGTTTACTATATTTTTTTCATTAGTATTTCTTTTTGTCACGTCAAGTATCATTAATGCAATCAACATCGTTCCCAAATATTTTGTTAAGTATATTATAGATTGCTTCCAAGTAATAACTTGGAAGCAAATTATAACATATCTACTATTTCTAAATTCAAAAATATGTTTTATATTTCTCATAGGAGACAATAAATAAATACAATATGCTTTTGATGCCCTCTAAACGTCTAACCGAAGCCTATAGGTACGTGGTGTGTAGCGGGGAACACAACAATTATCGCTCCCGCATTGGCACCCTGGGACTACCGCTGCAAACACTGCATTTTCTTAAGAACTTGTAAGTAGTGACCTTACTTACTCGCAGGAAATCTACAATTGGTAAGTTTCTTTATCACACAATAACTACTAAACCTCTTAACCGATGTAGATGTATGGGGTTTCGTTGGAATACTTACTTTATGTACGCGTGTATATTGCGGATTATGTAACAAATATTGTGCTGACTCGATCTATTGAGTCAGCGTGACACCCCTGGTGTTAAGGGTTTTGAAAAGTGATCTCAAAAATGTATATAACTTAAAACTTTAAAACTACTTTTTAATTAATGTAATATATATGATCAATTAACCTTGTTCTTAATATTTTATTCATTAGATTTTTTTTAATTCTATCTACACCGCTACAAATGAATGTAAATTTTTGCAGTGTACGAGTTCAACTCACTTTAAGCACCGACTGTTAATCACGAGTGGATGACGCTCGAACCTTTATTTGAAAAGGATTTTATTACGCACCTTGATGACCCCTGTCATACGGATTTCGAAGAAAATGACGCAAAAAGTTTCATGATTTTAATTAACATCTCTCGAACTCTAATATTAGATCATTTTGGATTAAGCGTATTCAAAATAAACTAAAAGTAGAAACAAAAATGTTTATATTATTAATTTATATTGTAATAAGCCAGATTTTACTAATAATTAATATATTGACACCCAGGACTAACTAAGCTTAACGTGCCCTCTAACTTACGGAAAATCTTGATATGACTAAATCATCCATATATTTTAGAGTCGTTACGGAATTTCCTTGGAATTCAGTATAATCAGCATACACACGCAGATATATATAAATATGTCCATTCGTACAAGGTCTTAGTTTTAGTGCTAAGAAGTCTAGAACGTTGGCATAAGTTATACTAGCTACAACTTAATGCTGGGGTTCATATGGGAGTTTAAAATAATTTGTATACAATTTAAATTCACGTATTAAAATTATTTTTTTTCATTTACATATACAAAAAATAACCTTACGGACGAAGGGGTGCAGCCCAAACTACTCAATGTGCAAGACATGTATAACTTGCGCTTGATTTTTTTAATTTATATTTCGGTAATAATAATTATTAACCTAAGAAACATTACGTATGTACAGCTAATATGATATCTTTTAACAAGCTGTACAAATTTTGATTGTAATCTAAAAATCTTAAGCGGTCTTATGAATCTACAGTTAATTTTAAGAGAGATAGGGTGCATCAAAGCAGCCCCCCTGGGGAAGTACCTCCACCTCACAAAAATCGCAGCCATATAACAACTTGCAAGAAATATTTACAATATGTCTATCAAATTATTTAACATGTTACCCCAGCATTTGAAGGATCTACCCATGAATACCTTCCAGAAGGCATTGTATAAGCTACTTAGTAGGAACAGCATCTATGACAAATGAATTTGCAACATTCAATTTTAAAGATATCAACCCCATTTATAGTAATTTACTCGATAATGTTAATTTGTGTACAATTTAGACTAATTTATTTTATTACAATCGACTCAATGACATTGTTACATTATTGTTTTTTTACTAATTTTAACTAATAAATTTTTTTTACATGCCAATTGTTGGCGCAACATGCTGATCAATGTTACATAAGATATGTATATGTACTGTATACTACCGTCTTTGCCTGCAAATAAAATGATTTGATTTGATTTGAACTTTCTAGAGGGTTTTTGTTTCCTGAGTGTGAGTGAGGTCACCAGTAAGCTCTTAAAAAGTTGCTGTGTTAGCAGCGGTACTTAATGTATTTCAAGCGTTCATTGGCTACGGTAATTATGTACTGTACATTAGGTGGGCCGTATGCTTGTATGCCACCCGACGTTGCATAAAAAATGCAATTTCGACAGCTTTTATGTGCATTTGCTTGTTAGGCTTTATTATCCACAGTAAAAGATAAATATAATCTGTCTTATTTTCAGACATAAAGATAAACTCAGTTGTCTAATTGGTACGTGGATATGTTCTAATTCTATAAATTCATATAAGGGATCAAATTAACCAGCGCCATTAATCAAGATATGTGAAACTTCTCTCCAAGAAAACATTGCTTGACGTATTTTATAATCGAGAAGCTTGCGAGAGAGTTGCAATTGCCGCCTATGCGTTCTATGCATAATAAAATTGTAAATAGCCAATATCATGACATGTAGGAATTTTTTCAGAAAAAATAAATATTTCGATTTTTTGTTTGTCTGTATACCTATATGTTTGTACGTGCATCACGCAAAAACTACTTCACGAAATTGGATACATTTTTCGTATTTACATTGCTGGCGGTCTAACTTATTTGGTGCATGTTTCATCGTGACAAGCCGCCTAGAAGAGATAGTTATTTTTTCTTTTAGTTCTTGATTAATACTTATGCTATTGGCTGCAAATTTTTGAAGATATTAATCATTATGATGGAAAAGTAATTGTTTTTCCTATTTGTATTAAACTTACATCAGACTAAAATAATGACATGCTATCCAAACAATGAAACGTATGAAAATCTATTAGGTAAAAACATGAAGTATATGAAACTACCTTAAGTACTTAGTCAAAGAAAGCGCATTGTGTTGCTATAAAGGGATTCGATGGTTGAGGAAAATTCTTCGCTTAACTTATATGTTCAACACCGCAGACCCACAGTGCGGTTTTGCTAAACATTATGTTCATCGTGAAACCTAGGAGATGGTGATTGATGATTATGAATGTACATTTGATTGTTGGTTTTTATTTTCTATAGCATGTAGTATAAATAGGTAGTTATTTGGAGAGAAGAGCGAAGACACCGGCCAGCCACAGGGCGCGGCGACTTGGCAGTTGCGCGTTCGGCACGCCGCCGCCCGGCCCGTCAGGGGAGACAATATGCACGCGCGCTAAGTCGTGCATATTTTAAAAGCAATGTTTCGTAGCCTTCATTGAGAAATACGCGCCCTCATTCGTGATGTCGGGCGGCTGCCGTTGAGCAATGAAAACCTGATTTCCACACGGCAAATCAGATCAGATTTTCGAAGTATCCGATGAAGCGTTCGTCATTAAGATCCCTGTTCGTATGACGCAAATTATCTGTACTACACATACGCAAACATTCAATGAAAGTGACAATATTCATGCTGACAGGCTATGACTTGTAATAGTACAGTCATGACTGCGGCGCTTGTTAGAAAGTTATTAAGTAAAAGTAAATAATATCTACTCGCACGTATAATAAAATCTGTTCTATTAAATTCCATGAGACAAGTAATTTACTGACTAATATAGTATCAGTCATTGAAGATATGTATATGTGAATGTACTTACAGAGTTATCCTGGCGATCATGTTGACGGCGGCTCACGACCGTGTGGCGTTGTGTTGCGTATGAAATGTGGCGCGCGCGCCTGCCCGGCTCACTCGGGCTGCTGGCTGCAACAGAGACCTCACGTCAGCACACGCGCCTTTCCCAAACTCCACAAGTTGCGACAGTGAAGCTCAACGAGGAAGCTGCATCGCACATTTAAATGCAACGCTAATGTCAGAGAGCGTATAAATGCCAATAGCGACGACCTTTCGGTTTTGAACTGGGTTGCGCAAGCGAGGATCGCCGGTGATCGTGTGAGAAAGGCGAGTGCGTGCGGAACGTGGTGGGGGTGGGACGCACCGGAGGGTGGGTGACACCGCTGGCGACGCGCTGCCGTACGGCGACTAACCTCGCCGCAGCGCATGCACCTCTTACTTATAGCCGCGCGCCCACCAGGCGCCGGCGCAGGCCTCCAGTTCGCCCAGCTGGCATCAGCCCTCCGCGTTCTAATCACGAAAATCACCCACCAACCAGTATATCCTGCATCCCCATTATATGAACCAAAATTATACGAACGCGGTATCAGAAAAACAATTGTACATCTTATACAGATTTTAACAATTTCAAAAGCATTAAATTCTTTCATATCTCATAATCCAAATTTAATTTCTCATCCTTTGCACCTAAAAATTTGTACGTAATAATTACGTTAAACAACTCCGCTCTACGAAAGACTTCAACGCGTCAATACTACGAGTATAATGTATAAATTGTCTGAATTCTTAGTTTCCTTTAACAAACGCATATCTCGCGGAACGATTATGCCTACTTATAGTATGTTGATATTTCTACATAACTGCGTTATGTAAGAGTATATGTAAGTATCCTCGCCGAAATATTAAGCTATCAACGCTGCACATCCTGATCATGTCTGAGTACTTAATAAATTCAACCGTTAACTTTAAACCCTACAATATTCACTTCTGTGCCATAATCAAGCTTCGTAATGAGTAAACGAGACTCTGGCCCCAGAGAGGTAACGCTTCCTGCGTTGATGCGATGAATAGCAAGCCAGCAGTAATGAAATATTCTTTAATTATCAATTTACGAGCCGATGAAACTAAGAAGAGGAAATCATCTAACACAATCAAATAGACAGTGTGTTATCAGATAGTGCTCTCAAGAACCCTAGGAATTAGCAAGCGTGCATGAAGCGAGCTATAATGTCAAAGAATTAGGCGATTAGTTCTCTTTGACTACCCCGTGATGAAGTTGACGTGAAGATGTTAATAGGTTACTAATCATTTTAACTAAAATACAAAAATATGACATAAAAAAAATACAGACGACGTCTCGAGGTGTTGTTTTACTTAGTCTGTTAATGGATTTATGTATTTCGAGTTCTTCTAAATTTAGAAGGCACGTTAAACTTTTAATTCTTCAAAACCATTGTTGTCGGTAAAAGATAGCTATTAAAACGAGTCACAAGGCATTAGACCAGCTTGAATGCAATGGTTTTGCCCATTGTAATGATACGTGTATACGTGGAGTTTACGAATATAGGCTTAACCCATTCCATTCCAGGGAGATCTGTATACCAACATACCAAAGGGATAATTGAATTCAATTAATTAAGTAAGTGAAATTCCCTGCTGATATTTTGTGATTATTAACATAATACGTGTTGGGGTTTATGCACGGTTGGTAACTGCTTACCACTAGAGGGGACGAATACTGGTTTGCTATATAGTGGTATAAAAATACTTTTATTTCAATTTTTTTTAAATTAGATTGATTTTTATATATTATATAATTGCCAATATTTGGTCCCGACATTGAAGGAGCTTGTTTCCTAATGGAGTTTCGGCAAATTCAGGCTTCAATAGCATTAACAGCCTTTGTAGTTCTAACGGCACGTGGTCCCCGCCATTTTTTATGGTCTTCAACAGAGGAAGTGTTGGTATATCTGTCGATAGTACGATATACGGTCATACGGAATACCAAGCTTTTGAAGTGTATTGAATATGACCAACGGCTCCATACCCACTTTGTGCAAGGCAATCACTACAATTATATTTTCTTTAACACCCCATTCCATATTGTAATTTGATAATAAACACGAAAAAAAAAATGTAAAACTACGGGAAATCTAAAGAAGTTTTTAACATAATAAACGAGTTCCAAATTCAAAATAATTAAAGAGTTAATAAACAAAGTTTCTATGTAACAGGGTTTATGGCCAGACTAGTTATATGTACTTGTACGTAAGTATATTTCGTGTATCTCGGAAACAGCTCGAACAATTTGGATAAAATTTTGTATGTGAATAAGATTTTACTTTTTATATGTATGTCCTAAAGTGTTAAAAGTATGAATGAGGTATATTATAAAAAAGAAAAAAGGTAACAAATAAACTTGAAGCTACCGTGATGGCAAGCTCTAAAAGTCAGCAAGCATGCTTGAAAAGAGAAATCATGTTAAAGAAGCGAGTTAGTAAGTACCGAGTCGCGTGGCGCACGATTCTCCCTGCCTACACCGCAATTAACTTGGCGTGAATATATAGATGATCATTATATATTGTATATTGATGATATTTATTGTTCTCTATCAGCTGATGGATATTTCACAGGCAGGGATAATACTAATAAAAGATAGGGCGCATCAAATTAACCAGATTGGAGAAGTCCCTCTACCTCACAGGTAAAATATAATAAGCAGCCCTATAACAACTCCCTAGAAGGGGCTGTGTGCTGTAATTGAGTGATGTTATCAGTAAGATCCTAAGAAGCTGCTGTACTCGTATTAACAACCGGATGCCATCGCATAAGTGATACTCGTTGTTGAGAGCGTTCGTAAGTTACGGTAGCCACTTTATATCAAGTGGGCAGTATGTTTGATTTCATTAGAACGTGGTATAAAAAAAGGTTCTTCATTCCCAAGACATACGCGAATAACTTGTGTATGAAAATAAGGCTACTTTGATTACAGTATCCAACTAAACTTGATTCAAGTTCAATCCCATGTGGACACCTATTTATTCACTAGCTAAGAAAACTCTACAACTTCGCTAAGAGCATTGATATGTTTGGTATAGAGATAAAAAGTCAAACTTGTGTTTAAGACACTTGGTGTGCTAAACACAGCGACACATTATTCCACAAGGAGCATTGACTTATACTTACTATAATAGTTTCAGTTCGACCGTACATGGAAGTTCTATTGTTACCTTTGGGCCAACTAGGACTTTTGAATCAAGACACGTGGCACAGAATTGTAGTGTAGTTTCTCTAGACTGTATGGACTGAACCCAGAGAAGTTGTTCAATCGCACTGTTCGCGAAGAAAAGAAATTTGTGACATCTTCACGGGTTGAAACAAAAAATTCTTCCACAGGAATTTCTTCCGCGAACGCTTAAGTATGTTGTAGTATGGACTCCCTGCCGAGCTTTACCCAAGGCACTACAGCAAGGAGTTTTAAAGACACGAAGGAGCCATTTACGGTCATCAACAAACGAACGATGTCTCTGATGTTGCAAGAATCCATAAACCACCATAACTAACTTTAAAATCTGTATGCCATCCGACATTGTATAAAAAAATCTGTTTACAACCAGGCAAGCCCGTTCGCTAAGTTGCTGCTTAAGTGGTACAAGATACAGTAATAATTTTCTAAAGACTTCTTGTCTACTGTCACCTGAGTAACCTTCAGGAAGTTGATAAAGAGTTGCTACATTTATAACTTATGTGACATGCGGGTAAAACTCCTTATGTTACAAGCGTCCCTAGGTTATAGCTACTGTAGTATATTATCTTGGGTTATAGCAATTTAATTTCAGGTAGTTTAAGAGTTTCCTCGTAAGTTCTAATATAAAAAAATTATAACAATCACGTATTGAAAACAATCTTACATATACTTGGCAATGTAACCGTTATTTTTACCACCTTGTTTTAAAAGTGAAGTTTGTTAAATACCAACGACTAAATTATTATGAAATCATATAATTGTAGTATAGGTAACTTAATATGAAAATTGTATTCCTAAACACGGCATCCAATGCAAACTTTTTAAAGATTTATGTTTTTATTTCTAACTGGTTTGAAAAAGAACTTGTATGAAATAAGAAAAAAATTACATATTGGCCTATAACATACACACATCAAAAGTGTCTAGGGATCAACATATATTTTTGCAATAACTTTTCTCCTGATTGATATTAATTAAAATTTTCTTTAAGGATTCATCAAATAAAGTGTTTTCGTTTGTCTACAGTAACGATAAACCAAGTCACCTTTGCATTAATAAAGAAATTTGCCATTTTCATAATAAAGGGATTTTTGACATTTGAACCACTAACATTAAACGCTACTGTTTCCCTACTACTGATTAAAACCAACGTTATTATGGAGCGGCGACGTCATTTAAGCAGGGAAGAAATGCTCAGAGCCGTGGGAATGATAGAAGCTGGTTCCCGGCAACGTACTGTGGCTTTAGCTCTGAATACAAGTCAGAGTGTTATCAGTCGACTTTGGACACGTTACCGAAGCACTGGTACCGTGGCTGAGCGCCATGGAGGACGGTATCGCTGCACCACACGGAGACAAGACCGATACATTCAAATCACAACTCGAAGAGCTCCAACAATAACCGCCATGATGTTAGCCGTGACGCTTCATCACTCTTCAGGGAACTTAATTAGCGACCAAACAGTCAGAAACCGCTTGCATGAAGTGAACCTTCATTCCCGAAGACCGCTAAGGGTACCACCTATAGCAATGCACAATCGTAGGATTCGATATCAATGGGCTCTTGAACACAGAAATTGGGCAGAAGAACAATGGCGTTTCGTGTGCTTTTCTGATGAGTCTCGTTTTGGTATGAGACCGGATACAAGACGTATACGACACTGGAGAACCCCTGGACGCCAACAGCGATTAAAATCCTGCCAGGAAGTCCATCCTTATAGTGGTGGAACCATCATGGTATGGGCGGGTATTTGGATCGGCGGAAGAACTGAGTTGATTTGGATCAGAGGCAACCTCAACGCTCAAATTTATGCTGAGACGATTGTATCAGACGTCATGTTTCTCTACAAGTGCAAATCGGTCCCTTATTTCAGTTAATGCATGATAATGCACGACCGCACACCGCAAGAGTTGTAAGACAGACTCTCGCCGCAGCTAACATCAATGTCATGCCCTGGCCTGCTCAGTCGCCAGACTTGAACCCGATTGAGCATGCATGGTATATGCTACAGAGAAGAGCTCTGCCGAATATGGAGGGTATCCAGTCGCAAGAAGACCTTTTTTTGTTGTTGCAACGAACATGGGCGGCCATTCCACAGCGTGATTTGGATGAACTCATTTTGAGTATGCCAAACCGATGTTCTTGTGTTGTTAGTGTTCGCGGTAGAAACACGGATTATTAATTGTTTAAGTTACCCAATAAAATTTTAAAGAAAACTGTTATTTCAGTCTTTTTTTCGAACTTTAATGTTAGTGGTTCAAATGTCAAAAATCCCTTTCTTATGAAAATGGCAAATTTCTTTATTAATGCAAAGGTGACTTGGTTTATCGTTACTGTAGACAAACGAAAACACTTTATTTGATGAATCCTTAAAGAAAATTTTAATTAATATCAATCAGGAGAAAAGTTATTGCAAAAATATATGTTGATCCCTAGACACTTTTGATGTGTGTATTTTTGTTCATATTTGATTCGTTAATTTATAACTGCTGAAACAACTTAGCAAAATGCGTTTAAGTAAAGAAAGTGAGTGTTATGTTGATGGCATCTGAAATTCCAAAGGTAGTAATAGGAAACTTACCTATAGTTAGCGTAATTACGTTTCCTAAGACATTAGGATTGCTTGGGACCGCTACCTAAGACTAAGGATTTGGCGGATATACTGAATTTAACATTGAGCAACTGTCGTCAGATCTAAACAATTCGGATGTTAAACCAGATCGACGAGCTCGGTGGCTCAGTCGTGAATGACGCGAATTTGACACCAACGCTAGTGGGTTCGATTCCCACACAACAGCATTTGTGTCATGGTCTGGACGATTTTAAGAAATGTAGGGTGCATCAAAGCAGACCGTCTAGGGAAGTACATCTACCTCACAGAAACCGCAGCCAAATAACAACGCCCTACTAGAGGGTTCCTGCATGTGAGGTCACCAGTAAGCTCCTAAGAAGTTGCTTGGTTAGTAGCAGAGGAGGCATCGCGCGAGTGATACTTAATGTATTACAAGCGTTCATGGGCTATGGTTCGTGCATGATTGTACAAACGTCAGTATCAAGTGTGGACGTTGTAGTAGTTATATGTGCGGGCATTGCCTTCCGTTGTATAAAAAAAGCTTTCTTAGGTTTGGTCACACGCCTTTCGAAATATATTTTATTTGGACTTGCGAATTTCCTTCACCGCCCAGTGATTATTACAAATATGTACATACATAAATCTGAAAACAAGAATTTAGTGGTACATCTCCATTGAATTTCCGGCCATTATCATAGAACAGTACTATACAAACCTTGGCCGTAACTATGTATTGATGTACTTACTTATATCTGATTCGGCTTTGTCTTGACCCACATTATTTCGTCCTTCCATCATTGATGAATGAAGCAGTAATGTACTCAGGTTAACTTGCACAGAATTATGTAGATTGTTTTATACCATTGTGGTGGTAGTCAACCGATGGTAAGCTGTTACTGTATAATATGGACGTAAGTTATAAAGAATGTACAGTTATCAAACATTTTATGCTACCATAGGACATAAAAATATCGAGTACTTCTCAAGGTTAACGATATTGGTAAGGTTATTGACGTCGTCAGTTTAGTGAGAATGATATAAAACACCAAAAATGCTGGCAAGAGATCTTTACTGAGTCATCGTAGGTTATAAGCTTGAATAGGTGATTAATTAATGCATCATATTACATCGATTAATAATAGCCAATGAATTCTAATCACTTTGTTTGCCTATAACCGACACCGACATCGAAATATTAATTCTCCGTATTTTGCGCAATCATTGCTATTTGTTTTTTTTTAATACAACGTTTCCACGTCCTAAGTCCACATAAAGTGGTAATGATGTGCTGGTACGGCTACCATAGACAATAAACGGTTGTAATAAAGGAAGTATGACTCGCGTGTTGTCACCCCTGCCGTTAACACAGCAGTTCTTCAGGACCTTAATGGTAACCTCAATCACTCGCAGGTTAAATTGTTATTTGGCTGCGATTTTTGTACGACGTCGGCAGGCACACAAGCATACGGTACACTTGATGTAAAGTAGTTAACGTAGGCTATATATTACGCAATAAACACTTGCAACACATTAGGTATAGTTAGCGCGATATTACCTCTGCTGCTAACACAATATCTCCCTACTTCGCAAAACAGCAACCGTCCGGGAAGTTGTTATTTGGCTGCGGTTGTCTGTGAGGAGGTGAAATAGGCGAGCTGCATTGATGCGGCCTACCTCTCTTAAAACACCAAGGCCTATAAAAACTGACATGTTCATGAACAATGTACGTCTTGAGTGGGAATAGAACCCACGAGCCAAGTTAAATTAGCATAGCTAACATCTCCTGCACCGGGCCTGCACGGTGGAGTTGCCCGTTCCGGCTGTTTTGATGCTGGCTACCTGATTCACGTTAGCTTGACGATAGTCATCTATCAACAGCCATGCGCGTGACCGAAGTCTTGACGTGCCTTGGGAAGCTTGGAGAAATTCGAGACAACTATCCATCTACACTGCTTCAATATTTATTCGAAAATAAAGCCTTTACTGCCGTTTTATATAATTAATTGTATCATATTTTATACTATTTCGGCTGAACAAAAAGCATACGGCTCGCCTGCTGTAACATGGTTACGTAATGCGAGGAATGTTATTCACGTGTTCCCTCCTCTGTTTTTTTAAATACAACTTCCGGCGGCATACAAGCATACGGCCTACCTGATGAGAAGCGGTCACCCTAGCCTATGAACGCATGCAATACATTATTCTTAATGCAAACGATACTTCAAGTGATACTTCTTCGCGCGATGCCGCCACTAGGAGTTTAGTGGTGACATCACTGACTCGTAAGTACACAACAATCCTCTAGAGAGTTGTTATTTTGCTGCGGTTTCCTGTGAGGTGGAGGTACTTACCCAAACGTGCTGCTTTGATACGCCCTACCTCACTTAAGCTCCTGCTGCAGCACTAACCCCTCGCTCTCAAGAAAGTTCGTTATTTGGTCGCTGTTAACATCTATATTTCTCAACATCATGGGTATATGCAGTTGCAGATGCATGCCTTTGACTCTTTAGTGACGAGAGTTACTATCACCTCAAAACACACCACTTCACATACCTACCCCTATATTATATTTTCATACCTGTCATAAAAGATAAACATTATAGAATTCTACGTTACCTATGTTTCTAAAAAAGACTGCTATCGTTATCCCGTTATACCATCAGTGGACCCTGTAAATCCATTAGGATGTTTTCCATTTACAGGGTTAGCTGATTACGGCATGGAGCAATTGCCGTCAGACCTCCTGAACCCAGGGAGAAAACCTGACTGTTTTTTGGTTAGGTCGCACATCTGTCGAAATATAATTTCTTATGCGATTTCCTCACGACGTTTTCCTTCACAGCCAAGCAAGGGTGTAAGACACGAATTTAGTGGTACATGCTCACACCAGATTTCGAACCGGGGACCAGTTGGTTAATAGGCGGGTTCTTTATCCACTAGGCCATCACTGCTCATAAAAGTGTGCATGAACATGTCTGTTTGTCTTGGTCTGGATGTTTTAAGAGAGGCAGGGCGCATCAAAGCAGCTCGCCTGGGAAAGTACCTCCACCTCACAGAAAACCGCAGCCAAATAACAACTCCCTAGAGGGTTGTTGTGTTGTGTTTTATATTCTAATGATTTTAAAAAATGTGTGTAAAACATATACATATTGCTGTAAAAAGCGCCTTGCCCACGGCAGGGTGTACGAATTAGAAAAAAAGAGGGTTGTTGTGTTCCTGCGTGTAATTGAGGTCATCAGTAAGCTCCCAAAGAGTGTTGTGTAAGCAGCAGAGGAGGCATCGCGCGAGTGATACTTAATATAGTGAAACCGTTAATAGGCTACGTACCCGCTTTACATCAGGTGGGCCGTATGCTTGTATTTCTCCCGGCGTAGTATAAAAAAAGACATTCATGTATTTTTACATCGTTAAACCATACTTGTCGAATATTAACTACTCTATATACTCCGTAATCAATCATAACATAACTCTCCTGTAACTAATTCTCGATGGCGAAAATTTCAAATAGAATGCATTATAATCAATAAAACATTTCTCGTTATCCCCCAAAACACAAAATTTCTTATCAAAATATTCCATTGCAACATTTAGGTACACAACTATCTAATTATTACCGCCATGATAGCCACTTTAAGCTTCGAATGTCAAGGACGTTAATTTTAATGTCAAGTCAAACTAGTTCTCGCATCTCCGCTTTGTATATTTGCATGTATTTTACGGGCCGTCGGTGATATGATGACAATTCCCGCCGCGCCCATGTGGTGCGAGGCTCATCATCACATAAGATACATAATGTATGCGAGTATAAAAATTATTCGTAATAGGGCTGCTAGTTCTACAATGCAGTGCAGTTGCAGTTAACGTCACAATTTATCTTAGCGTTATCCCGTTTTCTAATCCAATAAGATCGGCGAGGTCCGCTATCTATCTTCGGCAACTCCTATCTTTGTCGTACCATCTAAAAGTGGAACGCCTTGCCTGCACATGTGTTCCCTCCTTCCTACAATATGGGATCCTTCAAACGAAGCGTGAAGAAGCATTTTGCGGGTCAGCAAGGCAGCGTCAACTGACAGGATAAGGGATGTAGTATGTTGTCAGTTGCAGTTGCGATTTGGGCTCCTCTTTCGCTTACCATCAGGCAACGAGGGGCCACTATGCTGAACTAATATAAAAAAAAAAAATCTAAATCTAAGGATTTGCGAAGATACTGATTTTTACACGGAGCGAACACCCAGGGGCAAATCCTGACATTTCTTAGGTAAAGTCATCTTTCGAAGTAATTTATTGGAAGTTTCCTCATGATGTTTTCCTTCACCGGCAAGTTAGTGACAATTACAAATATGTACATAAATCCGGAAGCACGAATTTAGTGGTACGTGCTAGTATTCGAACGGTAGACCAATTGAAGAGCGGTTCTTTATTCACTAGGCTGGACTTTTCGCAGCTTAACAGACATTCCAGTATCATGTTTTCCATGAGGAGCCTGGTTTCCTAGTTCTCCATGGCCGGTAGCCAATTACAACCCGCGCGCCCCGGTCGCGATGCGGCGCCGGTTGCTGTATTCTGTGAGCATTAAGTAGGGTGCTTTGATGCGCCCTACCACCCTTAAAATTATTATGACGAGCTCGGTGGTGCAATGGTTAATAACGCGGCTTTGGACAAACATTTGTGTGCATAAATATGTCTAGTTGTCTTGGTCTGGGTGTTTTTAAAAGGTAGGGCGTATCCAAGCATGTTCGTGTGGGAGAGTCCACCTCACAGAAAACCGCAGCCAAATAACAACTCCGTGTTTCTGCGAGTGAGTGAGGTTACCAGTAAGCTCCTAAGCAGTTAAGTCCTGTTTTAGCAGCAGAGATGGCAGCGCGCTATCAAAAATTAATGTATTGTGTATAAGCGTTTATAGGCTATGGGGACTACTTTACATCAGGTGGCCCGTATGCCTATAAGCCTTCCGATGTTGTATGATAAAAAATCAGCCGAGAAGCTACTGCATTAGCAATGAGGGTGGCAACCCGCTATCGATAGCACGAAGCTACTGTAACCACTTTAAGCCTCCTTTATGCCGCTGTAGATAAAGCCTTGCAGTCGGTGTTAATTTAATTTCACGCATTTGACGAATTTTAAACTATATATACTTGTCCCCATATGGTATAGTAGAATCTGTGCCCTAACCCCTCCCTAAAGGTATCAAATACTAAAGTTTCAAGTTAAACTTTGTCATTTTACAGCTCGGATGAAGTAGTTGACTGTGAAATTAAGTTAAAAGAGAGCCTATCGATAAATAATATTAATTCGATTATGACAGATAATAGGAAGAGACAAGTGTTTCTGGGATTCGTCCTGGACACTCTATTAAAAAAGATCAGAGTAAATGGTACAACACTGTATTTATTTATTTATTTTATTTTTACACTTTATTGCACCAAAACAAATACATTCAATAGACATAACATAAGAAAAGTACAATAGGCGGTCTTATCGCTAAAGCGATCTCTTCCAGACAACCAAACAAGGAAGAGAAATAAACGTTAATAACAAGTAGGTAGGTGGCGCATTTATGATAAGTATTTACACACATGTATATATGAACATGAATACATACAACCCACATTCTAAACAATTACATTTACTCTCGAATAAATTATGTAAAAATAACTTTGATGTGGAAGACCATTGACATAATGGTCAGCAACAGGTAGCAATACCAACGTAAGTTATTATAAATATACACATATATAGTATCATAGATATACATAAACATAATATAAGCTAGATAGAGAGAAAGTGTGACTTCACAAGATTTTTAAAGGAGTCTAAAGATTGTGCACACCGAATAGAAATAGGCAAAGCATTCCATAATTGCACAGCTCGTACCGAGAACGACTTAGCGTAATATTGCGAAGAGTGAGATGGTGTTAATAGACGAAGGGAAAGAGTACTACGGGTACCGCAATCGCGACGATCCCGTACCTCACTGAGATAGATAAAACGTTCCTTCAAGTAGCCAGGAGAAGTAGGATTGAAAAGAATAGAATAAAGAAGAGAGAGAATGTGCAAGTTGCGACGTAACCTTATAGGGAGCCACTTGAGCTGAGAGCGAAATTCGGAAACATGATCATATTTACGAAGTCCAAATATATATCGAATACAGAGATTTTGAAGGCGCTCAAGTTTGTTTAATTGGTCTTCAGTGAGGCTAAGGTAACAAGAGTCAGCATAGTCAAGGATAGGAAGGAGCAAGGACTGTACGAGCGAAATTTTGGTGCCAATGGGGAGAAAATTACGCAAACGACGAAGAGAGCCAACTGCAGCAAACAACTTTCTGCTGACGTTGGCTATCTGCACCGTCCAGGAAAAGGTTCTGTCGAAATAAATACCTAGGTTTTTAACACGGTCACTATATTCGATACGAACATTATTAAAAGATATTGGTGGAACAGTTTTCCAGTCGATTAAAGAGATTAGGCGGGAACTGCCTATAATGATAGCTTGTGACTTTATAGGATTGACCGTAAGGCCGTTAGACTTACTCCATTCAGATATGCGTATAAGATCTGAATTTACTTTAGTGATCGTATTGGGCAGGTTAGTCATAGAGTCATGTGAATAAATTTGCAAGTCATCAGCATAGAGATGGCAGAGGGATTGAAGATTAGACGTAATAGAATTAATGAATATACAAAATAGAATAGGAGATAATACGCCACCCTGAGGTACGCCAGCAGTCGTAGAACACCAAGAGGAAAGCTTATCGTCGAGGCGTACACGCTGCCGGCGACCATACAGGTACGAATGAAACCAGTCAATTGCTGTAGGAGATATGTTAAGAGAACGTAGTCGCTCTAAAAGTATGTCAAAATCGACTGTATTGAATGCGTTACTAAAATCTAATAGACATAAAACAGTAAGTTGCGACGAGTCCATTGCAGAGCGGATATCGTCCGTGATTTTAACTAAAGCACCAGTCGTACTATGACCTGGACGGAAACCAGACTGTAAAGGATTGAGTATATTGTTTTTGGAGAGGAAGAAGGTAAGTTGTTTTTCAACAAGGCGTTCTAGAACTTTGGAAAGAAAAGGAAGAATTGAGATTGGACGATAATCCGAATGAGAAGAAGGATTCGACTTTTTAGGTAAAGGGATAACGTAAGCAATCTTCCAAGCGGACGGGAAAATACCAGAAGTAATGGAATTGTTAAGGATCAAGGTTATTACAGGAAGGATAATGTCAAGGATAGGTAATATCATATGACGACTGATGCTATCGTCCCCCACCGCATTCGAAGCTACAGATAGTACATTCGTCTTAACATCACATTCAGTAAATTGACTAAAGAAAAAAGGAGGATAGTCTGGAGTTGGAAGTGAAGAAATCTCGTCAAGAGTTTTGTCTTTAGCTTTGCAATTAAAATTTGCCGAAGAAGAGAAATGCCAGTTAAGGTTATCGATGTCAATATTATTAGGACAGTCGCCACGATTTTTTCCAACTCCGAGTGACCTTAGAAATTTCCAGACCTTTGCTGGATCACCGTTTTGAACAGATTTGTGGATATGTTGGCGTTGGGCATCCCTGCACATCCTATTGCAGATGTTGCGTGTACGTATATACCTATCGCGATATTTCTCAGGGTCAGTTTTATATTTAGCCTTAGCTCTATTTTTCTTTCTTATCAGTTCTCTAATATCGTCCGTTAGCCACGGAGCAGGAAGATGCTTAACTCTGACCGGGCGAATAGGGGCATGTTGGTCGTAGAGATGTAAAATTTTGTTATTAAATAGGTCAATTTGCGCATCCACAGTATCAGCTGCGCCAATCGCCAACCAATCAATCTCACGCGCATCAGCACGCAATAAGTTCGTATCAATGGCACCAAAATTACGTTGTAAAAGGATTTTAGCCTTAGATTTAGGAGGACGAATTTTATAGGAAAGAAAAATGAGGTCATGGAATGAGAAAGCCTCAGCACTACATTGTCCATGTTTAGCAACATGCTCAGGAGACGACACAATGATTAAGTCAAGAAGAGACGGTTTGCAGTTAGGAAAGAAATGAGTAGCATTGAGAGGCAAAAGTGTGAGATTGCAACCATTAACAAGGGATTTGAGAGATTGAGAACGCTGATCGTTTCTGAGTAGACAGGTATTGAAGTCACCCAATATGATAGAGTGGTTAAACGAAGGGGTTAAATTTTCAATGATGTTTTCAAGAGAAGAAAAATAATTAATAGTAGGAGAGGGACTGTACACTACACCAAGCAGTACATGAACATGAGAGAGTGTGACATCAAGAAATAGATATTCTGCCTCATTAGAAGGATTGGAGACGTGAGAAGAAGCGATAATATTGAAGGGGATATGTGCACGTAGGTAGATGGCAACACCACCTCCACTCTTCCCAACGCGGTCATTTCGTATAAGCTGAAAACCAGGCAAGGAATATGCAGTAGAAGGTAAACAAGGTTTGAACCAAGTTTCAGACACGAGTACGGCATGAACATTATTTAAGTCGAATGACTCGAGCATGTCAGTGTAATGTGCTGGTATACTTTGAGCATTTATATGCACTAGATTAAAGTTTTTAGGTACACCTAAGAAATGTGAATGCAAAGACTCTTTCAGAGTTAAAGGAATGCTATGAAAGCTGTCACTATTAGACGATATAGATAAATATTGCTCCTGCTGCTCATCATCCTCACTCATAATACCGAAATGCAAAGCCAACTGAAGATGCAACAGTTGTATGAGTATATATAAAGCAAAGTGTATAAAAAAACAGTAACTATATAACAAAAAAAAAAACAAATTATTAAGTATCAAGGTACAGCACTAATCAATAAAAGCTGTACGTTGCACTAATCGTCTACCTGACAGCAGAATATATAACATTATAACATAAATATTCGTACGTAACAAAGAAGTACAACACTGTATGTGTGGCTTAAGCTTAAACTATAGTTTAAGTTTAAGTTAAGCCACATTATGTAGATGTAGTTCGGTTCAATATAGTATAATAAAAAGTAAAATAATAATATAATGTGTTAAGATGTTGCGTAATAAAAAGCAACAGTATGATATGGAATTAAAAATAAATGAAACACTGGAATGTGTAAAATTATATTTCGAGGCAGAATAATGTTGGAAAAGTCAAGCTCTCTCATAAGACTCATATGAGACATATGAAGAAACGATAGGTGTCGAGAATGCGAGTTCATAAGTCAATTCGAAGGTTGACATGGCGCAACCATCGACTTTTTAATACTATATATACGTTGAGGACACGATAGCGTGCAACAAAGGGCTAAAAGTAGTATCTCGTCCTTTTCGAATAGCTCTTGAGGACGGTAAGTACATCTTGAAGCTAAGGGAACAAACCTGGACATGCATACAACCACCACCCGCTACCATGAGTAATCTTCGAGTGTCATTAATCTGAAAAACATGAGCATAAAAAACATATAAACATGATCTTGGGTGAAATTCAAAAGTGTTAGAAAGTTTAATAAATTACCTGTAAAAAGCATTTTTAAAGACAAGCTTTTATAAACTCCGAAAAGAATAAGATAAACTTTAAATTAAATCAATTTCAACAATTTATTACACTACTAAATTGTATTGTAAAAATTGTTAAATTTGATATAAAAGCTTGTCGCGAGATTTACCGATGTAAATTTATTTTATGAAATACACACATTTTCTTAAAATTAATTGTGTCAGGATGATATTATGTGCCGTAATTCTGATACTAATTACACAGGAAAATCTCGCGACAAGCTTTTATATCATATAAATTGTATACAATTGTTGAATTTGATTTAATTGTGTTTTTGCTGGGCATGTTTATAAGCCTGTTTAGGTATTTCTTATAATGCGTCAATGTTGCATGGTAATTTTCCTGTTCATTAAATGCAGTCTAGTACCTACTCTAATGTGGATACCTCAAAGCGATATGACTTTTTTATAACACTACGGTGGTAAACAAGCATACAACCTGCCTGATGGTAAACTGTGTCCCTGTAGGTGTGTTTCCCTGTGTCACTCATGCGTTGCCGGCCCTCTAAAACCCTCTTCACTTTTTTTGAAGCACTTTCTTTCTTGAAGAACCCCATGTTGTAGTCCCTTGGGAAAACCTTGGCTGGTAGTTAATTCCACAACTTGAGAGTTCTCGGAAGAAAACTTCTCTGGAGCCGCACAGTACGCGACCATTGCGGTTCTAGCGTGTGAGGGTGAACTCCCCGCCGTCGGCAAACGGTGCGGTTATAAAAAAATCGGCCAAGTGCGAGTCGGACTCGCGCACGAAGGGTTCCGTACCATTATCTATAAAATGGCAAAAAAAAAACACGTTTGTTGTATGGGAGCCCCCCTTAAATATTTGTTTTATTTTAATTTAATTATTTATTCTTAAAGTGAATATATAACTAAATATTCTGTGAAAATTTCAAGCGTCTACCTGTTGCCGTTATCAATATCGAGCAAAAATGAGCAAAAAAATCACGTTTGTTGTATGGGAGCCCCCTTAAATATTTATTTTATTCTATTTTTTAGTATTTGTTGTTATAGCGGCCATAGAAATACATCATCTGTGAAAATTTCAACTGTCTAACTATCACGGTTCATGAGGTACAGCCTGGTGACAGACGGACGGACGGACGGACGGACGGACAGCGGAGCCTCAGTAATAGGGTTCCGTTTTACCCTTTGGGTACGGAACCCTAAAAATGATGTCGGTATTATATCAATCAATTCTTTAGAACACAACCCGTTGTACTCTCCTTATACTTAAGGGTTCAATACCATGTGTAAGCTTAGGATAGTCGACAATTCTCACAGCTCGTCTCTGAACCGTCTCTGAACACAGTCCAAGCTGATGTCCAAGTGCTCACGTGACTGCAGTACTCCATGTGCGGTTTGACTTATTTTTTTTAATTAATTTATTTTGTGAACATAGGTGATAACTGATGTACAAAAATGGGTAGGATTCTCTATGTCCCGCCAATGGCCATACAAAATTAATTTTACAATACATAATTTACATACAATTGTCATCAATATGGTATTAAGTCAAATATTCGTCCAAATTGTAATACGATTTTTGAACTAACAGATCGTTTTAAAGGCATTCATTATTGGCTCTTCTCGTATGTATCTTAGTAACTTGTAGTAAATTTGTGGAGCCATGCAGAATATACTTTTGTTTAAGAGAGCCGTTCTCGAAGGTATCGTACGTAACCTATCCAGTAGACGAGCACGCGTGTGGAACTCAAACAGTTCCTGGTTGTATTTTACGAACTTAGCACTTTCTAGAATGTATAAGCATGGCAAGGTTAGAATCTTTAGTTTTACGAAGTATGGTTTACGTGAATCCATTTTGCGTAGGTTGCAAATTGCTCTAATGCATCGCTTTTGTCCTCTGAAAGCATGCATTCTATCTATGGAATTTCCCCAGAATATTACACCGTATCTAAGTATTGATGCAACGTACCCGTGATAGACAGTTAACAATGCCGATTCATTTACAGTTTTCCTTAGATTATGCAAGGCATAGGAAAATTTATTTAGTTTTGAGCGTAGATTTTGTATATGTATTTTCCAGTTAAGTTTGTTGTCGATTTCAAGTCCTAGAAATTTTGTATTATCCGTGTGCCAAATTTTAGTATTTAAATAATTAATGTCAAGTTTTTTAATGTCCATAGGTTTTTGTCCGAATTTCATAATTTTGGTTTTGTCTAAATTTATTTTTAAATTATTCTCGTTAAACCATTGTATTATTTCAATCAATGTATGATTGGTATTAGTATGAAGCGTAGGATTTAGGAGGTTATTTTAAGTGAACAGAACTGTGCTATCATCAGCAAATAGCGTCATGTCATATTCCGTTACTGTAGGCAAATCGTTTAATATGTAGATTAAAAACAATACAGGTCCCAAAACGCTCCCTTGTGGTAGACCATATTGTACGAGTCTAATATTGGATTGATATATAATGTCATTTTTAGTTTTCGGATTGGGTCTATTAATTTGAGTCAGTTGTCGTCTCCCTGTGGGATATTTGAAACTTTAAGTATATAACATAAGCTGAAGTAGGTAGGTACTTTGCTCTGTTGACCACACCAAGTTTTTTGGATGCGAGCTTGATCTTTTCCTCCAGGTGACTGCGATATTGAACGTGACTGGAGATCCTGACACTAAGCATCCTTTACTTAAGGCTTCGTCAGTGACGAATTTGGGTCTGAATAAACTGCATTACGTGTATAGTGCAAGCACAACTTAATTAGCAACATCCTTCTATCACCATGAGGTCCTTTGACTATATTTTGCTGAAAATTGAAAGAGTTGGGTTGAAGAAGGTAGGTAGGAAGAACTTATTGTATGAATATCGTTTTCGGTGGTAAGTCTTTCTTACTGTTTTAACTTTGCTTTCTTCCTTTGTGTCGACCCTAGAAATATCTGTCCTCGCAGAGTAGCATGTAGAAGGGTAAGTACTATGTATAGGATTTCCCCAGTGTCCTGAGGTGGTACATTCACGATATCATGTTTGTTAAACCCAATTGCCTCTCAGTGTGCGAAACGATCTCCGCTTAGGTGTTTGTATGCAAGCGCCACTTATTTCAAATCGAAGGTTACTTATAGGTACCTAACGAAACACAGGTTTTATTTTGGAGCATTCCTTTTCCTAGACAGCATGGAAACCTATTCTAATGACGCCCATCTCGCCAAATTGTACAAATAATATATAATATGAAGCCAATGAACGTGCACTATCTGTTAGATATTGGAACCGACTATCATTATTGAATGCATACCTATACAATATATCGTACTCTATTGTTTATTGATCGTTGAACTGTTTTTTCTTCACCCGGAATCCAGCCCTGTAGGGGGTATTCACATTGCCGCGATTCGAATCAGATTCGAAAAGTTGTCTATGAAAATATATGATTCCGTTTCGAATATAGCTTCCCGAGGCAATGTGAAAATACCCACTGAGCACAATGTTATTCATGGTGAAAGAAACATAAAATGAGTGATCACAATTTAATCTTCTTGTGACACTGAAAGTATCGCTCGCGCGTTACCATCCTTGCTCCTAATATACCAATTCCTGAGCTTACGGTCAACCTCGCTCACAGAACATCCCTCCAGAGAGTTGTTATTTGGCTGCGGTTTTCTGTGAGTTGGAGGTACTACTCCAGACAGGCTGCTTCGATGCACCCTACCTCTCTTGAAACACGCAGACAAAGGACATTTTCATGCACACAAATGTTTGTACTGTATGGGAATCGAACCTATAAGCCGCCACTTGGAGCCTGTGCTGTTAACCATTATGACCCAACTTGAGTGCAGTAGCCCGTCATGGTGACACTTAGAATGGGTTGTTAAAATTGAATCCGTCAACAACATTTAGTATCCGTGCTGTTAGCCTTTATTTGCATTTAATTCTGGATGTCGGTTCAGGTCATGCTTGCCATAAAATGCATTGTCATGAATATTCAGCTCAGTCGGACACCGGGAAGTGGGTTAAATTTAACTACAAGATTTGATTACGCACCGGGATAGGTTAAACTAAGTAAAAGCTTGTAAAAATGGAACACCTCAGGTGAATACAATAGTATTGTTGAAAGCTCCGGTTTACAAGAAGTTTCTTGTAAACCGGAGCTTTCAATAATACTATGACGTACATTAATGAATGTAGCAGTCATTCAAACTAATAGTGTAGATATATCCGAGTGTAACTGTCTTGTTCTTCGAAAAGGGCGATGAAAACACAATGAAGACTGAAGTACAAACGAACGCTAGCACTAGGTTTCATAGCTACAATACTTATGTACCGTAGACAGTTTTTGTCTAGATCTGCGTATGTATCATATAAAATGTAGTATAATAATATGTTAATTCCCAGGACACTATTATCATGTATGAACTAAAGACTGTAGATGTAGGTTTATGTACCCACGAAATACCTACAGATGCACTCGCTGCCGCCTGACCCCGTACATATCTGAAGAGTACGTGATCTCTTTCTATCATTAGTTAATAACCTACTTACTATTAATAACATTCCAAGGATTTTGTGTTCCATGTTAAATTATTCAGTAAAATGAAATGGATGAGAATAAAAATCAATTTCTACGTATTTTTACAAATTATATCTATGATTTAGGTATATTATGCAATCCAGTAACGATAAAGTGAGTATATTACTTTATAATTATATAATAATAAATATTTTAACAAGATACCTACCTACCTAGTTAATGATTATAAGAACTACTAATGATAACAATAATAATTAGACATGGAACAGGTTGGGTAGTAATGGGCACAAATGAAACGACGGGTTATTTTTCCACTTTTATGTACAATTGCGTAATTTACCCATATGGGCAATGATGTCCATTCATGTTGAAAAAGAATCATATGTGGAGGTACAACAAAAATCAATTTTAATATCTTGATATCCGTTTAGAATATTATGTAACTTATTACAACTCGTGCAGACAAAAATATAATGATATCACAATACACTTACATCCAAAGACTTACCTACTCATAAATTGAACTAATATTTACAAATTTGGTTAATGATACTAAGGAACACGTCAAAAAAAATCTGGTTCTTTTACGTTTCCGATCAGCTTAAGAAGGCCCGAGGCGTCATGGTAATATGAAAATATTGCTCATCTCTGTATACGCTGACGTATACAAGATCTGACAGCCACCGCTCGAGCATCATGCAATTGTAAGTTTGTTCAGATTTATATACATAGGTATATTCAATATAATATGAACAAAATGATCTCAAACTAAAGAAACCTAAAGGGTTTCTACCTCGATAATAGAAATCCAGATGATCCGACAGTACCGACTCTATTTGTGCTAGTAGACTGCCTGCGTTTTATGTTACGAGGAAATTCACTGAGATTCGCAATGAAATATATTGTCTTCTATATTGGTATTTTATGAAAAAGATATGAATATTATAAAGCTGAGGCTTTAGCACTTTTCAATTTAAATGAATATCATATAAACAAATAGACATACTTTTACCTTCGATTCGATTTTAGAAATCGAACTAGCGAACTGGGTTAGGGACGTCGACTGTATCACAAGTAAATAATGGTATTTGCAATTAAGATTTCGAATCGATGAAAAAGAAAAATACTAAACTAAAACAGTTATGGCATTCAAATACGATTACAAAAGCAATTTTATTTCACATACTATATAGTTATCGTTAGTATGGAACATATAATTATTAACTACCGCATACTGAAAAGTTCTATGTAAACAACGCGAGCTGAAGGTATGTAAGAATAATTTTTTTTGTGAAAATATAGTACAAGGTCTGTCTAGCATGTATATAGAAGTGTATAAAACGTTTTGATGTATACAAATAAGTTTAAGCCAATATCGTCTAATATTTTGCCACTGCATTGATTTAAGAATAAAGGAAAACTGAATTGAATTTGAAAGCCACTAGCTTCTAACGAGAAATTGACTGAGCTATTTGCCTTATTACAATGTACACGGCAGCTCAAGTTAAACAGATTTCATGTTTTCTTTTGTGACATAAGATGCAAAGGTGTATTAAAGCTTGATCTGTCGTCGTATGAACGATGTAAGAAATAATTATTGTTAAAAAAAATCCGCCTATAATTTAAGATGAGCATAAGATTTTCGTAGCAATATTGTCCTCAGTGTCGCCAAAATTCTATTTCTCCTCTCGCTTTCGCTGTTTCATTGAATGTAGGGGAATTTTCATAATTATAACCGGCATTGTTGTATCATCTGGAATTTAAACTACATAGGAGATATGCATATTATCTGAAAGTATATAACAGTTGTCTGAACGCAAATGTGCCTTTCCATGGCACAATAATATAACAGGTGAACACATCACGAGACTACATTATTCACGTTTATCTATTAACTAGGACATATATACATGTAAATGAAAATACACAATTCGTTAGCATTAGCAGTTAATAGCAGACAAATATATTAATTTTAGCAAAAAGTATAAGGACCAAAAATATGTTAATACATTTTTATTGCTATATTATTTCTTCGTCTTAATATTGTATTATCTTAGCCTTTACCGCGCAATTTAACACTAACAAAATAAGCGAACTCGAGATGATGTTTATATTGTTAATAGAATACGTACTTAATATTAATTTGCCATAAGGTACACACACCCTCGGCGGCTAAGTAAATAGACTAGAATAACATAGAATTATAAAGTATTGTAATAGATCAAATATATTAAGCCTGTACTGAAAAATGTATTTTAAAGTTTACATCTGTGGCAACGAAATAATCTCATTTGCCACAGGCTACTTGTAAATTTCAAACGAATGCTTTATCTGTAGCACTTACATATTATTTCGAATAATAATAAAAATGTGCAAAAATACGCATAGTTATTTAGTTAATAAATAGCAAAATTATTATTTGGTATTGTTCGATTGAAATGTAAAATTTTGACAAGCACATTGTGTACGCCGAAAAATATAAATTTAATATTATTATGTAAAATAGGCGCGTGCCCTGAAAGCCTCTTCGTAGTTCTGTTATAATAATATAATGTACACTTAGCAAATGCCAAGTTTTAATTTAACGCAAGTGATCGATTAATTCGGTTTCTTTTATTCATGATAATGTGTATTTAAATCAAGAGTATTAGAAAAACAGTTAAGAAGTTTTAACAATTTTAGGTTAGGCGCTTAATACAAAATCGTCCACAAGTAATGGTCAAAAAGGAGAGAGGATGATTTTACTTATTTATGAGAAAATCTTTAATAATGTGCAACTTTTTTCGGTCAATGACTCTATATAAATTAACTGATTGAGATCTCTTTGAAGGATAAGGCCTCCTATGTACCATTTGTTGTTAAATGTATAATACCGTCGATGTATAATGCACATTAGACAACCAAACAAAGCTTTTACTGCGGTACTAACGAAATTGAAAAAAATGGGTGTGATGGCTGGTCATTTTTGTATCAAGTTTCTTATTTATTCTGATATCTTAACCACAATGCATATTAACGAGTAGAATCATCCCATTTTATTGTAACTGTCACTTTATTTATAATCATAACTTTTAGTTGTACAACTATTCAGTTGTTATCCATTCAGTAAATAGATATAATAATCTCTGAAAAGCGTGTCCACCGTATTGAATGACACGTTCAAAACAGTGTACACAACTCGACTATTTTATTAAATACATGTGCCCAACCTTACCGTATTGTTAATATTAACATTATGTTGTACAATTAATAACTATGCAAAACAGCAAATCTTTTTGTATTGTACAGTGTTCAGCGCAACATGTGTATTTCCTTCTTATTAATTTGAGCCCACTTGCTGTATAATTCGTCATAAAAAGTACAAAGTTACGTCACACAATAAATACACGAACACTCAAAAATTCTGCATTTTGACTCCGTACCATCGTCAAGAGTTACACAATTGCACCTTTTGCGTGACTCCAACATTCTTGACTACGGTTTAATAATGTTGAGTAAACTAGAATAAAACGAAAAAATTGTTTCGCGGTAGTAACTAGTATTGATTATGGGACTGTCTGTGTATATATTTTTGAGAATAAATATGTAAGTGCAAAAGTTATACATTACACATTAGACACAATGCTAATGCAATATAACTGATAATAAAAATATGAAATGAATTCCAAACCGTTCTATTCGTTCATTACGTTCCTATCATACTAAAACATCTGTTACTGAAAGATGCTCATTGTTTTTTCTCTTTTCACACAAACACGCTCTTCACATAATACAAATCACGACGCAATCCATCCATCCAGCAGCTCTTTCAGACAAAATCAACAACAAATTTACGACTAACTATAAGTACCTATTCATACTATCACTATAATAAATCACAAAGTAAGAACACACAAAATGGAAGCATACAAGGAGAGAAATCATATCGTATGGTCTTAATACAGACTATTTTATATTTTTAGATAAGATTCATACAAATAATCAAGATTATTTTATGTACTGCTGTTTTTCTTATTATTATTCAGACGAACATGCACAAATGGATTTACATTTCCCGCTGAAAAAATATACTTTTTGCAATTTAAAATTAAGACAAATTTAAAAAAGAAACGCATGGTATAGATGCATAAAACGACTCGCTGTAGCGACCTTATGTCGTAATTATATTTTTTCTTCTATAGAACGCAAAGTAATGATTTCCTAATTCAGGAGCGTCGAATTCTATGCAACAATAGTATGGTACACTACACGAGTAACATTATCATTCTTAGGAACATACGATACGAGTTATACAAAATGTATAAAAATCACTTGCGAGGTACTCCATTAAAGAAAATATCTCACTTATAGTTTCATATTATTTATCCATTTAATATCCAAGGTGCACAATTATATGTTTGTCATCGAAAACAGGGACGGATAAAAATGCTAATAGATTTTACGAGAATGAGAGTAAACGTATTATTCATACCCATTATAACTACCACGTAATAATAATTTAGAATCTAGAAACAATATTGTCTTACAATATGTAATGAAAGTTTATAAGTTCACTTTGAATATTGCCTACAGTATACAAAGCGCATTGCAGAAATGCTAAAGCGTAATAAGACGTATTACTTCATCATATATATTTTTTTATAAAACATTGGTTTAATCATAATCTAATCTTACTAATATTCTAATAAGCTATTTCCGTAGGCAATTCAAATTATTGTACAAGTGTTTCACGTCGCCATTAGCCCAACCGGAGTCAAGCCATTAATAATAAAGAGAAACAGGCACATTATGCCGCTCTGTAAAATACAACGAAGTCCACGCGACTCTATCCGGACAATATCCTCATCTGCATGATAGACGAGGTTTTGGTGACAAGGAAATAGAGCAAAGATATATTTAATAAATAGCCCGACTTGAGAACAACTTTCAGTAAAGTTACTGAAGACCGCAGTCAAATTGTATAAACAAGCCAGGGGTCCTGGTCGTTATAGTGTTCTCGTGGATAAAAACGCGCATACAATACTCTTTTTGTTACAAGAGTTCATAGGCTACTGCTTCATGTCCAGTATATAAAAACATCTAACCTAGTCTTAACATGATGAGTTTTACATAATAGACTACAGGAAAATCAAAATCGTCGGTGAGTTGAAGTCACATTAAAAACATCGTATCTTTACAATGCGCATACACGCGTCGGTTACCTTTTTTTGCCGATGCTACTTATATATATATAATATTTTCCTTGTATCTCAAAAGTAGAATAGTTGTAGAATATAACAAGTTTCAGTTAAGCATTTGATATATCATTGTTATTACCCATACCCAGGATAAAAGCCTACTACAACAATATAATAAGATATATTTGTAAAGGGTCAGGGCTTGTCATACAATTGCCATTCGGTTGTCGTTACCCGGGAGAAAAACATAATGTACGACATATAGGCAAGGAGTTCGGACATGACACACCAATGCTATCGGCAATTGTCGCCTTTACTCAGGAGAAAATCATTGCCTAAATCAACATAATGGCAAAGGATCTGGTCATGGCATTCTTATCATGATTATTAGGTCGGCCTTATACAGAAAAGTCCTTGTTAGAATCGACAAAATGTACCTATATATTGGCAAAGTATCTGGGTATGGCATGCCAATGCTATTCGCTCCCCTTACACAGAAGAAAATCCTTGTTTCGACCACCATAACCTCTATGTCTACCATAAGAAGTCTATGCACGGCGTGGTATTGTTATTCGATTACACAAGAGTAGATGACTATTTTGATCAACATAATTTATCGAATCCTATGAATGTCCACTACCCCGCATTATTTATATTTTTATAATGTAAATACTTAGTCATAAATTATGCGTTTATTCCTTTTTATGGTGTGTATTTTGTGTTGAACTTGGCGATGAGCGCGCCAAGTTCAACACAAAATACATGTGTGGAAACAAAATTTGTTACATAAAAAATAAATAGTTTCTAAGTTCTCATGTAAGTGAAATATTTCTTATGAGAATAAAGACTTCTTTACCTTTAATCCTAATATAATTTTACAATTATAACATCAAACAGATATTTAAAATGATTGCAATCAACTGGGCTACCTGATTTGGAAAATGCACTTTATTAGTCCCGATTTCCGATGACAAAATATAATAAAATGTTTTTAATCAGATGCGTTTCGAAATTAATAATCAAATGTTTCTATTAAATAGTAAACTACAACAAACACAATATAGTATATATTAACTTCTGAAAATAGACTAGTTTAATATTGAAACTATATTAGCAGTGTTACGAGTATATTCAGTTTGCAGTTTCATATAGTGATGATATCTCGTTTAGAATTATTGCAGATATAAGTTATAAAAGGTGTGAAATAACGCGATATATTTCGATTAATGCGAACTTAATACAATATATAGTCTGCATAAAGTTAAATTTACTTATTTGAAAAAAACGGGCACTAATGAGTTATTCCACAGATTTTCGTACTAATTTACATAATCTTTACTTTTCTTACAAGCCAGTGACAAGTTAGATAATTTTAGGTTTTATAAGAGTTGTAGACACCATCTTCGTGAAACTCGATTACTTAAATATATACAGAGTGTAGTTACCACTATTTTATACTCATTCACAAAATGACAATTTAATGATTTATTCCATAATTTGAAACGTGACAAGTAAAATGTAATGATATTATACGACTATATAAATTAAAAATAAAATTAAATCCATTATCAACTTCTCAGTAGACATCGGTTAATACCTGTCGTAGTAGGTACTATAGGCACGAACTATTTTTATTACACCACTAACATGTTTCAATATAAATATATATATATATATACATATGGTCAGGGACTTTAATTTTTAACCCAAATTCGCTTCTATTTACTTGAGGTCTAATTAAAGCCCATAAAATTAAATAAATATTGTCGGACAAATTACACAGCGCCATCTAGCCCAAAGTAAGCCTGTGTTATGGGTACTAGACAACTGATAAACATACGTAAATACATTTTTTTTTGTAAATACATACATATTATACATAGAAAATATCCAGACCAAGACAAACAGACATGTTCATGCACACAAATGTTTGCCTTGTGTGGGAATCGAACCCACGAGCGTTGGTGTCAAAGTCGCGTCATTCACGACTGAGCCACCGAGCTCGTCACATGATTATACCATCCCTGAAAGTCAAGTTGTTACGTGAAAAGTACGTCAGAATTTTTGGTAAGCTTACTCCCTACTAACGACGCAGTGTTTGATATGACACAAAAAATGACCCTCTGCTGATACGATATATTTCTGGTTAAACATGGGTTAAGTCGCCATTACGTATGCTCAAGATTCTTCTTCTTAGTCTATCACCAATGTTAATATTAAGAAGCAAATATTTTATTTAGTTATTGTGCTTCAAAACAAAAGAAAAATCCAAATTGAAGTGCGTGTGCTTTACTTGAGTATAATTACGCAATCAAGATCGATTGAAAGAACGAACTATTAATACATGACTATGTATTTGGCTATAAGGTCAAATAGAGAGACAACACTAGCCCTATTTTTTAAATTACAATATCTTCCAAAAGCCGCTATAGCGGAACGTGGTTTTTTTTTATTAATGATAGGCCTTGTTAACAGAAATATTTCTATGCTGGTCACAAGTCGCATTTTTGAGAAAATTGTGTTTAGGGAGAAAAAAAATAAAATCTAGAAAAATCAATTACTCATTATATAGAAGCTCTTTCCTGGAAATAAAACCTGAAAAATGTGCACCCAAAAATGGTTCATCAGACTATATTTTTTTTAAATTAATATCTTAGATAGTTTTTTTTAATAAATTTTTGTTTCTTTTTTTTTCATGAAAAGGTCACGTAAACATTTTTTTTAAATAAACTATTTGAAATAGACACGTGGGTGTTTTACTCTTACATTTTAAATGTTTTCTTCCCCTTGATCCATAATTACTGTAAAAAGTTTTTTTTGTGTCATATAAAACACTGTGCGACGACATGGCGTAGCTTGAACGATGTCGCATTCTACTAACATGTGATATATTGCAAGCATTATTAACACAATGAACGCTTCGGTGGGTACATCTCCTAAGCTTGTATTAAAATTATTAATGTCATGTACCCCTCGTCTGTTCAGATCTCTCAAACCGGGTGTACTATAATTTATATGGTCAAAGAAATAAATATGAAGTTAAAAGCCAATGTAACTAACAACATATTGCAAAATACGCAATAGATCGTTTAAAGATCGTTAGAATGATTGAGTATTTTTGATACCGGATTGAATACTTAACTAAATGAATAATGATGTAATTTTAGTGAAAAAATTATGCAACTGAATATGTTCAATTCAATAAAAATATATATATATATTGTATAATAACAAAACAATGGACCAGATGACAACACAACATTATGTTTGATACAACTGAAAACATATTAAAATGTTATTATAAAAAGTTCGCGTTCACTAACATAAACAGGCGTAAAAACTTTGTTGATCAAGTTTTGTTGCCTGTTTCATAAAATAAGTAGACACAGAACACTATTTTCATATTAACGAGTGAGACAATCGTGAAAACCCCCAACACGGCAGCTGCCTAAAGGTACCTTTCCACCGGCGGAAGGAAGCGAACAAGGAATCTAAAGTTGAATGACAAAATGGCAATGTCTCATATACCGCATTTGCAGTGGAAATGCTTTGTGGAAATGGCGTAGATAAACGAATCAAAAATTGGAAGATTTTTTGATGTAAGGGAATTACAGGAAACGATTGTATGTATACAGACATACGGTTTAATCTTACTTAAAAATTATTTTGAATACGTGTATTCAATTTTTATCTCACAAGTCCGTGAAAAAGCCCTATAAGGGTGTTTTTTTCCACGGGCGAGACGAGGTGCTTTTTAATCACGAGATGCGAGGCGGGTGTACAATTGAAATCCCTGTACGTTTTTAGCGAATATTGCGTTAATAGTAGTCACATTGTCTACCTAGAAACAATTTTTTTTACAGATTTACGTACCCCACAGTCGTGTGTACAAATATTAGACATCGAAACGGCTAGCTCAGGCTCTCACAAGCCATTACGGTATTTGTGTTTTCATTTTTGAGGTAAAATGACTTTGTTCTGGCAGAAATATGGTTTAATCACACACCAATAATTATTTCAATTTTCGTCTCGTATATCCTATATGGCTGAGGGCCGCTCTTCAGCCATATAGGATTGCGTGTTAAACAGAGCAACGGGCGCGCTGTGTCAATCTACTTGATCACATACGGCATAGGTAATGTACACTCCAATTATGAGCGACAGTGACATGCATCAGACAGACATACGTCTTTTCTCGTGTATCGATTTCTAAATATACGTTATCTGCTCCGTCTGTAATAATTTGAAATGTAAAATAACAAAAATGTGATGTGCCTGTGGCCTGATTATACCAATATGATAATGTAGATATTCGTAGGCTTGAAGACGCAATGCAACGACTAATTAAGTACAGAGATTTATTTTGGGACGAAATTATATCGCCGAGTTTATTTATTTGTTTGCCGTTTGGAAATGGAAGAAATTGTAAATGTAATATAGAATGGATTTTTATGGTTTGGTAATTAGGCATATGGAGGTTCTATATTACAATAGAACAGAAGCCCTATAAGCCTAAATAAATGTGCAATAACAATAATTCAAGTTATTTCTTTTTGTTATAAAATAATTTTAAATACTTAATGTACTTGAATCTGTTAACGTTAGTTTTATTATATAAAAGAAAAATATGTAATTGTGCGATGTCTGATCAAATGATTTTCAAACTACCTTAATGATTATATTTTCTTGTTGGAAAAATATTACTCTTTTTTTATAATATTATATTATTAATTTTTTTATTGATATTTTTCTTCTTTTATAATGCATGATAAGAGTATTTGTAAATGACACATATTTTTTGGAAATAATCATCATTTATAAAATCATAAAACACGACGCCTATTCACAGCCCCTTGAGGGCTATCTGCTAAACAAACCGGACAAGCGCGAGTCGGACTTGATTTCTAATTGTTCCGAACGTTTTTTTTATGCCAGACTTTCTTTAAGTCATACTTTTAATCACTCACGAGGAAAGAAAAAAAAAGAGTTTTTCTAATACATTTTCCGTAAAATACATTTATTGTATCCTATAAAGTATGGATAATGGGTCCACCAATTTCAATTATGTCAGATTTTCCGTGTAGTAAATTCCGAAAATGGGTATTTCAATGATAAACACGACTGATTGTTTTTTAACCTTACTTCTAATTTGTCACGCATGATTTCTTACAAAATAATACTAGCATGTGGGAATAGTATATTTCGAATTCACATTTGTTTGTCTAAGATCTGAAGTAAATACCTATGATAGACCGAAAAACAGACAAACAAACACGTGAGTGATGTTGTAAGAATCCGTTTTTTACTTTTGCAGTACGGAATCCTAAAAATACCTAAAGAACGTCTGCGAATATAGAGCCGATGTTCTAGTTCTGTAACTGCTGTGTACAAGTTTACATATTTTTAGTTACATACAAAAAATGTCTAAATCGTACTTTAAAACTAGATGTGCGTTACAAAACCTAATAAAGATGCAAAGACGATACAAACAACTTATATAGTGATGGGACACCATTGATTCTTATGACATGAAATATTGTTCTACCACTAACCCTTCCACTAAATACGTAAAATGTGTACAATCACTCAATTAGTTGTTTGTTTCGTCTATCATTTATACAAGCTAAGTATTGCTAGGTATACGATACTAAAGTTACACCCCGCAACATACAACTATTCACTGACCAGATATGAGGAGCAACATTTCAAGTGTACAAATCTCCAAAAAAGTAGTATTGACGAAGTCAACATTCGTCAATATTACTTTTTTTGAGTTTTTGATACAAATTATCGCTACTATTAATACGAACGTCATAAAATGACATGTACTTGAATTTATTTTTTTAACCTTTATGCGACCTTTATAATTTTTTTGACAACACAGTTTGATACTAATATATATAATAAATATATAGAAAGCATAGAAATTACTCATAGTCCGTTTCAAACTGGTTATTTATTTTATTTTGAAGTCGCTTAATACACGTTGCTCCTTATATCTAAACTACTTACACCAAAAATTACAGTATTTCTTTATACATACATATAGCAGCCGCGCGCACAAAAATTGTACCATTCGTCAGTATTAATAATTATTATCTCGATAAAATATAGACGGACAATGTAATAATAATTGTACTCCTATGGTTGTTTAGTAAATAATAAAAAAAACTATTTTTTGTTGAGAATTAGAGCTATGATTTAGACTATGTTACGGACTAGCTTTGCAAGATCACTTTATGCGGCATTTTACTAAAAACCGAAAGAACAAATATCATTTCTCTTCAAGTGTAAAGTTAAGATATTTTTCCACCTACGATTAGCGACCCGCAACTTTGTTTTCCATTATATAGATTCATGCGCGCAGCCAGCCGAACTTCTCAATCAATCCTCTAATCCAAATAGCAATACCTCATTCCATTTATGAAAACCGTTGTCAGTGAATGCGTGCTGCGTGAACGCACAGTGACCAAACACAGTTACGCTGTTCAATCCAACCCTTGCTAGGCACTAATTAGGGATATTATGAATTATGCCCAACACATCGTTTGCAACGATACCTGCACAACGTTAGAAAACGATATCGGTATAAAATGGAATCGCAGATCAAAACGGAAGCTATCAGCTATTACTGTCAATAAAACTAAAGCATGTAACATTAGTGCAGTAATTATTAATGCTTGATCTTATTGATGATCCGCGTGAATTATAAGCATCTAATATTGGCTGAGTATACACAAGATAACTTAGCGCAACTACCGATGCAAGCAAACTTGACCTGGGGCTGGCAATTTAATGTTTTAGTATACGGACTCTTCTGTTACAAATTAACTATAAAAATAAGCGTCAAATTCATAATACAATATTTACCATCGATATGACCCCACACTTTTGGTTACAAAAATACATGCAGTTTCATTTGTCATACTATCGATCTTATATATTCTATATAACATGACGTCATACAACAAGCGAGTTAAATTTTTCTAATTTTTAAAGAATATTTTAATTCTAGAACATTTGTTTTTTTTTATTTTTATCATTTTCAATATAGTGAGAAAAATTACTCATGTTACCCTATGACGTCATGTTCTATAGAACATTACATTGGGATTAAAATACATAACAATTATGTAATTTGGAAATTATTGGCAACTTTAAATACTTTCGATTAATAATAACCGTCCCAAAACTAAAACTTAATAACGAGCAATTGACGTATCGCAACGTAAAATGCTTACAACCAGATAGCTATTAGCAGCAAATCTTCGTTTCTAACCTGCACCCAAGTTGTTTGTGTACATTCTTTTTAAATTTTTTCAATATTATTACTATTATTGTTATATCGAGATATATCGAAATTTATTTGTTATTATGTGTAATTAACCCGACCCGACTGCTATAATGCCCGACTGGCCATATGATGAAGTAGTGACATCCCAGTGGATAAAGAACCAAGCTATTATTCAATAACGCTTTAAGCAGAGATTTTGAAAAATCGGTGTTGGCTATGAACAATCAACAAATATTGTATTAACGTGCTACACATTGATTGATTGAGCGAACACCAATTTTTCAAGATCTCTCTTTAAAGCGTATTTTCAGAAGGCATTTGACCAATATGAAAAATTACTTGAAATATTCAAATACGAATTTACATGGCTGTTATAAGTGAAAATAAACCAGATCTCGGCCAATATAATGATATAAAAATAGTGTCTTTCCCGTTAATGACTTAAAACGTGATACCTTTATACTTAGTCTGGCCATAAATACTGTTACAATTAAAAATAAACAAAATATTACATTTGAATTTTGAATCTGTCATTTTTATATGATTGTTCATTGAATTTTCTCATTTTGGCGCCAATACATTGTACAATATTTTGCGATATTAAAATGGAGTGGGGTGATAAAGAGAACCGAATCGCTGTGATTGCATTACACAAAGTAAGTATGGAGCCAAATGCAATTTTAAAAACTCGCCATACGCTTGGTATTAGTAAAATGTTTGTGTACCGGGCTATTAATAGGTACAATGAGACCTCCTCTGTTTGTGACAGAAAAAGATCTGGCCGTCCACGTAGTGTTCGTACGAAAAAGTTGGTCATAGCAGTAAGGGAAAGAATTCGCAGAAATCCTGTCCGAAAGCAAAAGATTTTAAGCATGTCGCGTATTTTAAAAGATGACTTAGGACTTGCAGCGTATAAGAGACGTACTGGTCATTTCTTAACTGATAATTTAAAAAAGAATAGGGTGGTAAAATCGAAACAACTGCTGAAGCGGTACACGCAAAAGGGAGGTCACAGAAAAATTTCGTTTACGGATGAGAAAATTTTTACAATTGAGCAACATTTTAACAAATAAAATGACCGTATTTATGCTCAAAGCTCTAAGTAAGCTTCTCAATTAGTCAACAGAGTGCAACGTGGGCACTATCCGACTTCAGTGATGGTTTGGTGGGGTATTAGCTATGAAGGAGTGACTGAGCCATACTTTTGTGAAAAAGGTATCAAAACATCGGCACAAGTGTATCAAGATACCATTCTTGAGAAGGTAGTAGAGACCCTTAACAACACCATGTTCAATAACCAAGAATGGTCCTTCCAGCAAGACTCGGCGCCGGGTCATAAAGCTTGGTCTACGCAGTCTTGGTTGGAAACGAACGTTTCGGACTTTATCAGAGCTGAAGACTGGTCGTCGTCTAGTCCCGATCTTAATCCGCTGGATTATGATTTATGGTCGGTTTTATAATTTGGAGTCCCTAAAACAATCCGTACGATTGGCAGTGAAGAATTTTCCCATGGAAAGAGTGCGTGCTTCTATTGATAACTGGCCTCAACGCTTAAAGGACTGTATTGCAGCCAATGGAGACCACTACGAATAAGCTTTTCATATTTTAAATTGTTTTATATTTATGTATTAAACTAACACATTGTAAAAGTAATAAATGTTATTTGCAATAGAACACTTTTTTTTCTTTGTGTCAGTATTTATGGCAAGATTAGGTACTTCGAAACAATCTTATTAAGCACGTATGAAAAATGTATGTTTGTGGGTCAGTTGTATAGCACAAAAGTGAAGGCATTATAAGAATCTAAATTCCATGTTTCCTTTAAGAAAAAACTAAAAGCAAACCTCATGAATTAAAACAACACTGATATATATTTTTCAAAATGCACTCTTTCAAAATTGAGTACAAACTATATCGAACACTTGTCATTGCCGGCGATCAATATCTTCATGCTTTCAACTACAAGGTTGCTCGTCCTGTAATCCTTTATCAATGAATGTTGCGTATTAATTACTGAGGAACTTTATTAAGTATATCTCTAATAACTTTAAGGAAATTAAGTGATACTAACACTGACGTTTGATTTTATTTTGTGTACATCTCTGTTTAAAATAGCACAATTCACAATGAAGTTGTACAAGCGGGTACAAAATGATTGGTTATGGATGCCTTTCAAGTTTACTTAAGTGTTTTAAAAGCCACCTTAATGCAAACACTGGTAACCGGTGTTGACTACAGCGGTTTATACGGTTAACGTACTTCTAAATTTCTCAAAGGCATTATGCATATATTGCGTATATGCGTACATTAGGCGCAAGCTTGATAAAGAGAAAGTATTTAAAGATGCGTATTTATGCTCACATAAAGAATGATATCCTCTTGGATGTTGTCGTTTAGCAGAGCTTAGTCATAGACTCGAAAGGATACAAAAAGATAACAGACAAATTTGTAACATTTAAATAGGGGTTTTACGTATGGTCATGTGGTATAATGAATTTGTCGCGTGTAAACAGTAGAGTTGTACTGAGTGGCCACTATACCCACACGGGGGAAGCGCGGGGCGAGGCGGTGCACCAGTGTTATGGTCGGTGTAGGAGAGGCGTGTCCTCGCCGCTGCCCCATCGGCTCTGCCTTCGGTCGCGCTCGCTACAGTTGTTCGTGCAGCACGCAGATACGTTCGGGTTCGCACCAGCCTGATACAAGAAACCACATTCATATAGATTGACGATATTTGCATTTCACGTCGTCCTGTGATCTGTTTTGTATAGTGGGTGCCATGACTTCGCGAGCAATGTCACGAACGTCGCTATTTTACGCTTACATACGCACCGTAAACGCTGCCATATTGGTATATACTTATATGGAAAATATCTATTACCCATAAATATTACCAATAATAATAATGTACTACTACTCCCTGGAGGGTCGTTGTATTTCTACAGGAGAGTAAGGTTATCAGCACGCTCTCGAGGAGTTGGCGTGTTCGCAGTTGGGTGGTAATACGTGAACGATACTCTTTATTGCAAATGTTAATAGGGTTCGGTAACCGCTATATATCAGGTCCAATGTAACTAACGTAAAACATTAAAACAACGTAATAAAAAAAAATTGTTAACGCCAAAAGAGTTCAACATTCCGTTTCCTAGTCATTCCTAGTCAGTTAGGATTGATGGATCAGATCTTTCTTAGGTTAGGGTAACGTATTAGAGCTTCATAATGATCTGCTACAAGTAAATGCTCTTGTGTATACATTGAAGTTAATGAGTATTTTGAAGATAAGGTAGTTACGTGCCTGCGATAAATGTAAATCGTAGAGGTGCAGGGTGCTGACAGACATGTCCCGCGTGTCATTTGCGCCCGGGTCGCCCATGCCCGCGTCCAGCCCGAGGGCGCTGGCTCCTAGCGCCGACCCCACGCCGGAGAGACCGTACTCCTGCGACCGTGAACCTGACTGGTTCGCCGTACCAGGCTCGGGATCTTCGTCTTCGTCGCTTGTTTCATCCATGTCCTGAAACAAATATAAATACATACATTTTGGAACCATTTCTGTTTATGCTTTTTTTGTCACCAAAAAAAAATATATTGTCACACTATGGTTAATGAAAATATGTACTTTTATTATTTAACAAAGCGCTGGCAACACAGCACCTCTTCGGAGGTCTAACGGATCAGTTGCTTACAGAAACACAATAAAAACGAGACAGGAAATATTTATTTTGGACTTTGAAATGACAGATTAGATTAAAGACGAGCTCGGTGGCGCAGTGGTGAAACGCGTTGTTACGCTACTTTGACACCAACGCTCGTCAGTGGGCCGATTCTACTAAAAACTTCAACTGCACTGCAGCGCGGCGTGTGTCAAAATGCGAACATTTTGAGGTTTCGGTATTCTGTTAAATGATCTGACAGCAGCGACGTTGCAGGAATGTTGCAGTAAATGAATCGCTATTCTGTTAAAAAACCTTCACTGCAACTGCACGTTTCCTGCAATATAATCGTATTCTGATAAATTGTTTTGGCATTTGTATACCGGTTACAGATGTTTTGAAGGAGTGTAAACTCCTTCAAAACATCTTTCTCATCTTGCAGTATTGTTAACGTTACTCTTGAGCAACTTTTGCGAAGTGAAATTAATATTCTGAGGCGGTGAATTATATTTGCTTTGTTTTGGGAGATGTTTGTGGATAAATATAATTAAGTAAAGCTTCTTTTCGGTTAGAAATACCTCCACTCCGGCAACCAAGGTCAATAGTGAAACTATAGGAGTCAACATTAAATAAAAATTCAGTTTTATTAGATTGAAATATGGCAACATTTCAGGTTTTAAGTAGTTTACTTGCAGGATACGCACAGTTGCAGCGTAGTTGCAGTGCAGCATACGCGCAGTTCCAGCGCAGTTGCAGTGCAGGATATTTTAATAGAATACACCTATCGGCACTGCACTATTCCTGCACGACTCAAGTGACAGGCGTAAACGTGCAGTTGCAGTTATTTAGCAGAATTGGCCCACAGTTCGATTCCCACACAATACTAACATTTGTGTGCATGAACAAGTCTGTTTGTCTTGGTCTGGGTATTTTCTATGTATAATAAGTATGTATTTACAAAAAAAAATGTATTTACGTATGTTTATCCGATGTCTAGTACCCATAACACAAGCTTCGCTTACTTTGGGGCTAGATAGCGCTGTGTAATTTGTCCGACAATATTTATTTTATTTATTTATTTAAAAAAAGTAAAAAAGCAAAATAAGAGAATTAAATAAGATACAATAAGATTATATTTAAAAAATGTAAGACGTGTCTACGTGCCCGCGAGGGCTCAATGGCAAATAAAGAATTTTTATCTTTATCTTATCATAGTTTCCTAACTGGGCTAAAGTCACAATTGCTAGATATTGCTATTAGCAGTAAATCTTCTTTTAACCTACACCCAAATTGTTTGTGTACATTCTTTTTTAATTTTTGCAAAATTATTACTATTATTGATATAACGAGATATATCGAAATTTATTTGTTATCAATAACCCATATGATCATATGATGAAGTAGTAGCAGCCCAGTGGATAAAGAACCAAGCTAATATTCGACAGTTCCTCGTTCGAAATCTGATGTGATCATGTACCCACAAGTTCGTATTTTCGGATTTATGGACATATTTGTAAGTACCTCGCACGAGTAACAAGAAACTGCGAGTTTCTTCGTCTTCTTCGTCTTCGTCCGAGAAATTATATTTCAAAAGACGTGTGACCTAACTTACGATAGGTAAAAATATAGCCAAATAGTATCTTCGCCAAATCCTTAGGGTAGTCGATGTATGTAAAAATCATCGCCAAATCCTAGGTCTGGTTTGCCTTCCAGGTTGTGGAGGTCTGACGGTAGTCGCTCTATGTAAAAATCAGTATCTTCGCCAAATCCTTAGGCACATTTAGGAGGCCCCGCGAATACTAATGGTTTAGGAAACGGGATAATGCTAGAAAAGAAGAAGACCTGATAGGCTGTATACGCAAAGATGCGTATGTAACTATGTCATATTTCGCGTTTACCTGTCCATCTTTATCTGAGATACGTTCCTCGACAAATTGGCACATTCGTGATCTTATGTGAGTGTCAGTTTCTACTATTGGAGGTACGGAAAACTAAAATTCTTCAACGAAACAGATACTTACAGGCAACTTATAAGTCGGCCTCTGTTGTTGATAGTAGGACAGGACTGCAGGTAGTGGAGTGTTGGCACCAAATATACTCTGTTGAATGTACGATCCCAGCATGGTTTTGTTCTGCAATATAATAATACATTGTTAGAAGCGGGAGCAAATTGACCACAGAACATTTGCAGTAGTTCTATGTATGTATGAATATGTCTCGACGTAAGAATAGGCCACCCTATCTCAACCCATGGGTGTGGTAAAAGGCAATAACGGGAATCCAGGAGAGGGGCAGCAGCGTGCGCTGCAGTTGCTAACCCGCTTTTAAAGCGTGGCAACTGCAACAAAATTTCCACTCAAATATGAGTACAATCAATAGGTGAATGGCTCACCAGAGGAGAGGCCTATATTCAGCAGTCGACGAATACAAGCGAAAATCGTGATGATATATATCTTCACGGCTCGTCCATTGCTGGATTGGTAGAGGGAACCGAGCTTTTTTTTCGCGCAAGGAATTTGAAGACTCACACAAGGACTAACCCACACCCGGTGCATTAGTCATTCTACCGTGAGGAAAACGGGAGGGAGGAGGTGAAATCTTTCAAAGATACCATTTCGTGCGAACGAACTGGTTATGTCAGATTTCTGACTAAAACACCCCCTGGGACTGCCTTTAACCGGGAAGGCTATAAAGGCTTCATCTGAAGCGATCACCCCAGGGGAACGGGGTGACGCAAGGGAACCGAGCGCCACATGTCTCCATTAATACACACGTCACTCGTTTCTTCAACATTCATAGCTCTTCGTGCACGCTCATCAACTCCTAGAGTAGTGATACCTTTAGTAACTGTTTACTATATTTTTAATATTTTTTTTATTTTATATTTTTTTTTTAATTTATTTTTAATACCGGACCTGACAGGTGTTGTTATGCCCGAAAAAAGAAACAATTTCCTAGAACCCTACTACAACGCCATGTACCGGATCCAATTGGAAAATGGTTATGCGGTGTTAGAACAGGCGCAACAGATGTCATCAAAGAGGCGTTCACGACGTACACATGTACAGAAGAATTATGTATATAAAGATATTCAAAAGCTTATTTCTCTATTATTAATTTACAAATGAATTGATGATAATATCTATACTAATATGCGTATATATAAGGTGGAAGAGTTTGTATGAATGCACTAATCTCTGGAACTACCAAACGGATACAACATCACGATAAAAGAAAGGAAGTAAGAAAAAGGTACCCACGGGATACAGGGATACGCGCGAACGCGGGGTGTATTAGTTAGTATTTTATAAACCACTGCAGTTTCACACGAGTGTCACCTATCACTTACAGTAGATATAAGCGGATAGTAATATTATTAGATTGAAGTAGGTGTTAACTATCACATGAACAATGTAGGTACGGTTGTGCGTAGTATATGACGCACAAAAGTGCAAGAAAAAGGCAATAAAATACGTATAAAAATCAATGTCGCCGCTACTACTACATCCTACAGCTAATAAAAGCGTGAAAATCGCCGCTCTGATAGCGCTGTCGCCGATGTTTACAATATGAGCGTTTGATCAAACCGTAGGATCGACTCGATACACTGGCACAGCCGTCCTACTATATTCTTATGTTTAGTGATAATGACCAAGTACCTGGGCGACTGAAATCCCTAGGCGTTTTTCATATTTCATTTATTTGTGTAAAATGACGAGCTCGGTGGCGCAGTGGGTTCGATTCGCACACAGGGCAAACATTTGTGTGCATAAACATATCTATCTTGGTCTGGGTGTTTTTAAGAGAAGAAGGCGCATTAACGCCGCCTTGTAGCGTCTCTGGGGAAGTACCTCCACCACCTCATAGAAAGCCGCAGTCAAAAGTCAAATAACATCTACCTGGAGGGTTACAGTGTTCCTGCAAGTTAGTGAGGTCACCAATATAATTCCACCACGCACAACTGCAGATTGGCGGAGCCAGTGTTTCCGATTCGCTCGAAAGTCACTTATTTAGCTTAACGACTGTCATCTATCGACAACAGCCGGGACCGACGGTTTATCGTGCGCTCAGGAGTATGAACAAACTAGAGATAGATATAAATCCATACGTTGCTTAACCTGCATGTTCTGTTAGAATGACACTCGCAACGACGTCATCGAGCTCTCTTAATATGGATAACATACATAGATAATTCAAAAAGTTATCCAAATACAAGTTTTATTCATATATATACAAGGGAGTGAAGTATGCAAGGACCGCGTCTTACGGCGCTCGGTTCTCTCGGCCTACCAAGCCTGGCAAGGAACCTATAGTGAAGATTTACATGCATACGAGAAAAATAAGGAAAAACATGGGATGTGTGATAAGGCAGTCGACGATAGAGACTTTTCCTACGACCTAAATTGTACCACATGTTGGTTTGCATGGAACACCACGTGCACTTTATATCTCTAAATATGATAGTAAGCCACTTAAACACCAAAGATAATAGTTATGATAGACCAAACTACGACTGCCATATTAATAATGCAAATGTTGTATAGCCAAGACTCACTAACATTAAAAGGTGGTGCCAGGAGCCCTAGGAAAGTTCGGCAGTTCCTGCATGAAAAGATCTATAAATGTTAAAGAAGCGATCGAGGTGCGTAAGACTCAAAAGGAATCTAACAACACCACAAGAAGTTCAAACTAGAGTATACACATATACTGCCGATAAACATTACCCTCCCCGTCAGTCGGATAAGACAAGGTTAACTTTTTTAACAAAACAAGACTACTGATCACCACGTCTCCTACAAAACCGGGATTAACAACGCTAGTAACAAAACTGCAATGAAAAGGTAAATTTATTGCGGTAAAACTACTGCTGCGATAGGACAAACTATAAATATACCAGGCCAAAAATTGAAGGAACACTCATCTGATTTTATCTGTTTCAATCTAATCTATGACCTACCAGAGGATTGTTGGCCGGTAGAGCGTGATGCATACTCTGCCGCAGAGACCGCAAGAACTGCCTCTGAGAACGCTCCGTCGGCTGCCAGCCAGGATGCCGGCATGAGAACGCGACCAGCGAGAGTTCCGTCTTGCCGCCTTCACCCTGGTTGTACTGTGTGTTTGCTGGTTTACCCTTCGCGCTATACTTGCCCGGCGTCTGCCAGTCAGGGTGGCCGTGACGACGAATGTCCAACTGCGGAAGAGATGGTATATATTTATGCGTGTACCTATATATGAACATAAGTATCTAACTTAAAATTTAAGTCTCTTGTATGTTTTATAGTTTGTACTGTGCTACCTATCAATTTAAACTTTTTCCTCTAAAGTTTTCTTTTTGTAACTCTAAAATTATATGATGCAGCAAAATTATCTCAAAATAGGGGCGCATTCCATCCGGCGTGCGCGATGTGTCACAGTCCTTCCTCAACGTAATGTATTCTTTGAGTCTTTAGCTATCAATTGGTGTAATTAAACTTTGGATGGAAACGGTAGATGCAGTTACAACACCAAACTGTATCTCCCGATTTTGTTATCATCAGTATACTGATTTGCCTTCCACTATCAAAGCAAATTTAAAGATACATATTTAAATTTGTCACACCTAAACTACTACGGTCGCTACTATTATGTTGCCTACGGATTCGCTCGCGTGATATTAGGTTATTAAGTAGCCTGTGCGCGTGTACCTACAGCTCCTTATTTCTTAAAATAAGGTCAATTTGACAAAGAAGTTTGCCATCCTCAATGATCCACCTGACACGTGGTGCCTGGTTACTTGCCTGTTGTGATTAACTCACACTCTGATTAATAAGATAAATGATTATTATACTGGCTAACGATTTAATCATTTGCAAAATGAACAGAAGTGAATGTACTGTCATACAATAAGAATTTCTGTTATAGGGGCTAACATCGAAACCTGAACCGAATGAGCTCCCACCGAGATTTTTCTAAGGGACTGGTCACACAAGATGCAAGCACAGGTAAACTTAAGGTAATTTAACATACAAACGTATTTACATTTAGGAATTTGGAGCAATAATAAACATTATTATTTTTGAGTACCAATTCAGCAGTACCTTCTGTGATGTATATAGCCATAGCTATTATATACAAATATTATAATTAAACACCACAACAGATTCTGAAAATAGTCGAGTTACCATTACATAAAGTCATCTTGCCAAAGTGTATTTTATTGATTTTATGCAATTTTTTAATTACGAAAAATGTAAGATCTCTCTGTACCTTCACTGTGCACACGCCACGGATAAACTACTGAAAGTTTCACGGTGTTTTGATGAAATGTTCCACGGTGATAACTTATATCGCAGGTCAATATTTAGGCTTTCATTTATCTATCTATCTATAACTTCACGCCAAATCCCTTGCGGGGTAGGCAGAGAGAGGCTTCTAAGGCTTCCATTTAATTCGGGAAAATTAAGGTTATTGCATTAAACCACGGCAAAGCTTTAAATACATAATTCCACGGCCACGGCGGCTGCACGGCAAGCAGCAACTAACTTTATTACAAATGAAAAAATAAACAACAAACACAATATGGTTAAAATCAACCTATACATCAAATGAATCCCTTTCCTTTATTCTTCATATACATAGGCCAATATAGTATCTTTTTCTTAAAAAAAACACGAAGAGGGCGCTACAAGCGCGGATATGCTCCAATACGGACGAGCTCGGTGGTGTAGTGATTAATGAACATGTTTGTTTGTCTTGATCTCGATGTTTTCAAAAGATGTAGGGTGCATCAAAGCAGCCCATATTGGGAAACTACCCCCACTTCACAGAAAATTACAGCTAAAGAACAACTCTCTTGTGGTTGATGTGTTCCTGGGAGTAAGTGAGCTCAAAAGTAAGGAGTTGCAGTTTTAGCAGCAGATATTTAATATATTGTAAACGTTCATAGACTACGGTAACTCCTTTACATAAAGTGGGCCACATACTTCTCTGCCTCCCGACGATGTGGAAAAGAAAATGCCCACGTAATTGCATTCTCAAATCGTATTGGATATACTGTTTACCTGAGCAAAGGAGCAGACATCTCCAATTCCGACCACGCTGACTGTGAAGTTGCGATAGAAGTCGACAACGTCAAGAGCTCGCGACCGCAGCGAGAGTAGCACTAACGGACACATCAATGGACTGAGCAACTCGAACAGAATATACACCTGCGACACAGCAAAAGAAAATCATAATGTGTATAATCAATGCTAGTTTGTATCTCTTGATCACTGAGCTTAACATGACACTGGGATCCCAATAGAAAAATTGTAATGATACTAAATATTCAATTGTCTAGCGTGTACTATTCGACTTTTGAATGTTGTTACAGACGTACGGTGACAGACATCGGAGTGGTTTTTAGCGTAGTCAAGTCCGAAGTTCATGGTTCAATTTCTAATCTATGTAAAAAACGCTAAGAAACGCTAGAAAATAATTGAATACTCTATAGGTTAGAAAGCTGAATGACCGTACACAGTTGTCTCTGTTGACACCTGTTGCAATAAGAACATACGTTGAATTCCTGAAAAAAATAGTCTTACATGCCATATGTATATATTTTGTTAAACTTGGTTGTTTGACGTCATTTTGATGGGATGAGACACGCTCATCGTGTCTTATCCCATCAAAATGACGTCAATGGTATGGATGAAATACGGTGTTACATATATTTGTAATAGACATATGATAAGGGAATGGCAGCTAAAGTGACATACGGCTCTAAACTGAAACAGTTGTTGGAAGAGTTCAGCGACATTCTTGGTGTGTGCCTTCCCACGCCACGCCGCGGGCAGGTAGTGTACGTGACCGAGCACCTGGACGAACAACTCCTCGCCGCGCGCCGGGCCCGTACTGCCGCCCAGCCGCTCTTCCTCGCCAATTAGCGCCCTACGACACAAAAGAACTTCAATGTTAGCTTACTGCTTAAGCGAACGAAACGTTGTAAGGTGCAGTGGAGTGAAATCACAAACAATACCTTAACAATAACATTACATACGTTTTACAGTTTTATTGTAGTATTCGTATGTTACAGTAAAGTAGCTGTAACTAATTGTAATGATTACTTTTTAAGCTGTGAGTTCACTACCCAGTGGATATAGAACCGGCGTATTGATCAATTGGTTATCGGTTCGAATCCTGTACCACTAAACTCGTGTTTTCGGATTTACGTGCATATTTGTAATTATCACTTGCTCAAAAGAAAAAGGAAAACATCATGAGAAAACGTGCACGTCCAAGAAATAATATTTTGAAAGACGTGTGACCTTATCGAAAAAAAGTCTGGTTCTTTCTCACAGGATTATGGAGGTCTGGTGGCAGTAGCTCTATGAAAAAATCAGTATCTTCGCAAAATCTTTAGGCTTAGGTTGCGGACTCCGCCAATCCAAATGGATTAGGAAACCGGGCGCTAAAAAAAATACCTCCGTCCACTAGGATCCATAGTCTAGATCCACATGTGGATGCTCTTCAACCCACAGGTGGATTCGAGAATATCTTCTTTCTTTTCCTATTTGTAAATATATATATATTCACACACCAACACACGAACAAATCCAAACGCGCGCGGCTGCATGCGCACGCACGCACACACAACACAACTTGCAATGGGCACCCAAATATTAAACAAAAATAAATAAACAGATGTAAGTACTTTTCGTTTATTAGAACATAGTATATTGTCTCTCTCATAGTTATAGCATATAATAGCGCGGAGGGGGCCTGGTGACTCGTAACACAGGCGGGTTCTCCACCTAGCACGGGCACCAGTTCTCTCCTGTAAGGAATAGTTTAAGCAAAACAAGCTATGTAACCCACATTTAACATTGCAACCTTGGAGAGAAAATAAATATATTTTATTATTATTATTATTATATATATATATATATATATATCTTCACGCCAGGTCCCTTGCGGGGTAGGCAGAGAGAACAAAAAATAATAATTTGTAAAAATAGTTGGATAATTATGTTTCTTTCATATTCACTGGTGCTTTTTTTCGCTGTCAATATTTAGATTTTTTTCTCTATAAGGACATTTCCGAAATGCTAGTAGAATAAAAAATAAAAATTATAACTAAGAGAATTGATTAAGCGATAATAAGATTATATTTAAAAACTGTAAGACGTGTTTAAGTGCCGGCGAGTACAAATAGAGATTTTTTATCTTTTTTGAACCCAATATCAAATGTAACACATACAGTAACATACGGGTACTATAATATACGAATACTTAAAGTATGTATGACATAAAAGTGTGAAAATTGGTAAGAATTTTGGCTTTATGGCCCACATACAATCACATCATCAGGCCAGCTCGATGGTATGATATTAATCTATTATTATTTGAGCGTAGCTTAGATAAATTATACAAGCTTCTTAATAATTATAACATATACAGGTGGTAGTAATTCGGTTCTTGGTATTCCATTACAAAGTTGCATACGCAAAAATACATAAAATACAGGTTCAAAATAGATGTCTGTATTAATTGCAGGTATTATTTCAATTCTATATTAAAACTAGCACCATTACTAACGTTAATATAATTTAATGTAGTTTAATACAACAAATCAATGCTATTTGGATGAGAATATTTTATTTCACTTTAGTTTCTTTCAATTGCCTTTAAAAACAACAAAAATTTCGTGTATTATCAAGCATGTATCTGTTCCATTGCACCTCAGAACCACGTCATTTAATTTCAAGTTAGTTTGATCACGATGATTCCTAAATAACATTGATGAAAATCTTTTTTCAATTTAGGGGTTTTAGTGAATTTTTAAATGTTGTAGCTTTTGTCTGTACATTTGTTTGTTACAATTCGATCCGAATCTATATCGCACATCCGTATTATCATTGTACCTGTGCGGTGGAAAACAAAGAAAATGTAGAGCTATCGAACTTTATTAGGATGAAGTAAGGCTGACAAGTTATTTTGTCACCGCCTAAACTATGTGCGTACCTCGCTCCGGCCACCACGCAGCCCAGCACGGTGATGAGAGTGAGCACGTGTTCCACAGTCAACACGTCCTCATCATACACGGACAGCATCACCAGCACGCCGAGTATACTCGCCGATACAAATAGAATATTCCTGAAAATGAAACGTTTGTTTTATTTTTGTTTTATTTGGACTCTTTAGTGTTGCTTATCGCCGGCTACGATTATATCAGATGGACAAAGTGCTTGATTATCTCCTTTTATTCATATATTTAGACGAGCTTGGTGGCGCAGTGGTTGGTAACGCTACTTTGACACCAACGCGCGTGGGTTTGATTTCCACACAGGGCAAACATGTCTTTTTGTGTTTGGCCTAGGTGTTTTTAAGAGAGGTGAGGTTCAAAACAGAAAACCGCAGTCCAATAACAATTCCCTGGAGGGCTGTTGTGTTAGTGTGTGTTATATATATCACTATAGGAAAACCAAAATCCTTGATTTATGATAATTCAGTCACTTTATAGTTCTCAGAAAACCGCAGCCAAATAACAACTACCTAGTGGGTTGTTGTGTTCCTGCGAGTGAGTGAGGACACCAGTAAACTCCTAAGGAGTTGCAGTGCAGCAGCAGAGGTAGCATCACGCGAGTGATACTTAATAGATATGAACAGCACATACGAAACAGACGAAAGTATCAGACAAATATTGCTCTCCTCATATATGAGCAGTGAAGCGCGCCGGCCTAGTGAACAACAGGTCCCCGGTTCAAATCCTGCCATGTACCACTAAATTCGTGTTTTCGGATTTATATACATATTTATAATTATCACTGGCTCGGCGGTGAAGCAAATCATGAGTAAACCCGCTCGGCCAAGAAATTATATTTTGGACGACGTGTGACCTGACCTAGGAATGATCTGGTTGTCCCTCTGGGTTGCGGAGGTATGACGGCAGTCGCTCCATGTAAAAACATGTACCTTCGCCAAATCCTTAGGCTTAGGTAGCGGACCCCGGCAATCCTAGTGGATTGGGAAAACGCTAAGAAGATTGCTCTCCTGATATAGAATAGATTATTTTGTTTCAATTTCCGCAAAATATATATACAATCAGAGCACAGACTTGCTCAAGTTACAAGTTTTAACAGATGGCGCACATGTTTTATCACACCTATGTATTGAGTACTTCCGCTATATACATATTCAATTTCTAATCGGGTAAGTATATGCTGTTCTTTTATCTTCTAACCTAAATAGTGCGGCCTTGACAAACTTTCATTGTCCGTCTCCACTGTGTTATCGTAGTCAGATATTGACTACGATAACACAGTAGTTATACCGTGTACCGGAGACTAATTTCATAAAAGCGTCATAAAAGAATTCTCACTGCATCTTATCGGAACAACAACCCCACCGGTTAGAAATCATTAGGATGTCAAATGGCTGGACGAAATCAATTGTGTTATCTTTGATAGGTAATAGGTAACTGTTCTAGGATAGGTAATTGTTTTAATATGGCAACCATAAAACGCTATATATTTTTTTAAATATTTATAACAGGGCATAGGTCTTCATTATATGTAATTGCCTAAAAGCAAATAATGATGAAGTGCAATGTTTTCTTTTGTTCGATTGTTTGAACGTACGTGTTTATTGCCAGATAAATAGCCATTTCCTTGGATTGTGGCGTATATTATAAACGCAGTCAGTCGCAGCTATTATATACTGTCATCTTCTTAAATTCTAGGACAGCTATACATTAATCATTAAAAATAAGTTCAGTACATAAAACCCTTACAGAAAGTAATATCTAATTTTAAGAAAATGAAATGTTTTTTTCTATAACACATATTCATATACCATATTAATTTCAGACAATGTTCACATCTTCCTAAATGGAATAAAATAACTTCTTTTTATCCATTATTTTTATCGATTTGACAATATAACGAATTCGCTTTAATGTAGATATTGTAATAGTTCCAAATATGTTGCATTAATTTCTTTACGAACTGCATAGATTATATGAAACAAAATCATAAAGCAAACATTAAAAACAACTGCATTTATTTAAACCCAACATCTACAAATATCAGTAGACTGTACGAACATATGCCTATACCAGTCTAAACACAAAAGGAGCAACTTGTAGTGCACAGAACATACCTAGCTATAACAGTGGTGATAGGCGAAGAAAAGCTGGCGAGATACTTGGTGGCAGGTTTGTGCGCTCGATTCAGTCTGTCGCGAAGCTCGTGTTCTAGTTCGTTGAAGTGTCGCAAAGTAACGCGAGCGTACAGCGACCACGTCCGCAGTCCGAGCGAACCCGGCGAACGCTTTATTAGCTATTAAACAAATAAAAACATTCAATATTACTTGGCATACACAGGACTTCTTAAAATATATGTATGATAGCGTCGTTAGCATAAATTAATATTATGCACCACATATGAGCACAGTTGAAGCACTTGTTATACCAACTCGAGTGGTTTGTTTAAAACGTGATAGGCCCGTTCCCACTGCTGTCTCCGGTATAGTCCGGATTAACAACGGCATCCATCACAATGACAATGAAAACGAAAATACAATGTAATTCCTGTGGTAAAACTATAGCTGCCATGCAGCTGCTCAGTTTGTATAAGGATAGATAGTTGCATGTCACCACGTTTTGGTGTCAAAATTGGCGATAAGCAGGCACGCATGCTGTCTGCTCAGCTGTTCATCTGTATCTCAATAGTTGGCTGTAGATAATAAATTCTACGAATGTAGGAATGCACATAGGTGACCTAGTAGATAACTATCTGCTTTTTGCAGACGATGCCGTTTTAGTAGCAGAAACACCAGCTGAACTGCATACGGTATGGTCAGGTCCAAAAGTAGTTACTAAATGAAACAGTACGTTAATATTACTGTTAACTGAAGTAACGAAATCAATAACAACAGCATCGCAACATTTAATAGTAGCCAGTGTCTACGTACCTTTAAGTTGAATAAGTGATTGATGATGGTTGTGGGAGAAAGATGTACGTATGTGAGAATCATGACGAATACGTATCTCGAGGCGTATTATATATATACGTAGAGCGTGGTAAGATTTGTTTAGAACTATAGTACTATTCTGTTAGTTCATACTTTTATTTATTAAAGTTGCTACTTATTGCCGGTGACATTAAATAAGGTCGGTAGGTCAAGGCAGGAGAAGCCAACAAACGTTATCATAATATCTTCATTATTTATTGACTAATATCAGATTTATTACTTGCCTATAGGTATGCGTCTGATACACCACTGTAGTAAATCGTTAACTCGTTGATATAACTTAATGGACTCACAAATTAAATGCTAAATAGATTGGTTTGTTATTTAGACTAGAAATAATAATTATCTGACCTTATTTTAGAATTTACTCTATGAACATATTGCATATTCAATCATCAAGATGCAAAAAGGATTCATAGCTAACTCCAAATAATGCAGTGCCCATAAAACAAATACACTAAAATGTATTATAGGAATTATTTAAATAACTATCATTAGCCTATAAAATAAAACATTTTACTTATAACATTTAGAAATATCCCCTATCTGTATACAATGTACACACATGTACTACTTGTAACCACATATTGTAAGCTTCAGGAGCGGTTTAAGAAATCACTAGTCATTAACGTCATGCACAGGATGTTAAGGTCTGTACAATAATAGGGGATCAGAAAACATATCAAAAAATGATTCAAATTAGTTATAATGGATATTTATTACCATACACAATGGTGACTAATATACATTTTAACAAAAAAAACACAAAAACATGATTAAATATTATTTTTATATTATTTAAAAATTCTGCGTAAATGGTGCATTGACCTTGAAACGCGTTATCTGTAAGTAAACAAACTACCAGCCGTAAGAGCTATTATGGCAATAAACAAGTTATCGCGTCCTCGCAAAAGCTTTTTAAAATTAAAACTAATTATCGCAACGGTTTGTCGAGCACTGTAGCCGGCCTTAATATCACGAATAAAATAACAGATTTTACTGCTTGTGGGTGTGGTTTATACAGTATTTTTAAATAAAAATCATATTTAGACATAGTTTTGAATCATTAAGGGTTCAATATTTTATTAAATTATATTTTTACGGTCAAATATCTATAATGACTTTTTGATTTATATAACTTTTTGGCAATACTTTAGATGTAGACGTTATCGTTGTAATATTTGCAACTGATAATTAATCTTAGGATCTTTCTTAGTAGACTATACACCCAAAACATGTTATTATGCATGTAACAGAGAATACAGTAAATGAATGGCCCGCTTTGATAACAAAGAACATCCGCGACTGCTGACGCTAACAATACTACCTGGGCGGCGGAG